>WEKY01052277.1:54204-107973 GCA_013390045.1 Picathartes gymnocephalus | reverse complement strand
CTTAAGTGTTTCCTTGTCTAGTTTTTGATTTCTAATGGTGCTAAGAGAGATTTCCCTCTTTCCAGATCTGTCCAAAGAATGTGCACAATGCGTATCTTTATACACTTAAAGATGTCCCAGGTAGTGGGGGGAAAAAAAAGTGCTTTTTTGGCATATAAGACAAGAAATCATAAGGGGATTTAAGGATTATTGGACCTTAAACCTTAACTAAGTCTCATTTTCAGTGAGTAAGGCATATAAAAACATTCACTTTGCAACTGATTGGAACATCAAAGTTTTCCAGCCCCAACTCTGTCTTCAGCCAGCTGGAAGCTCACTCTGCTTTCCCTAAACCAAGGATTACATAAGCACTCTATTTCATCCAAAATCACCAAGTTTCTGCTGCTGAAACCTTAGCTAAATGTTCACCAAACTTTCCCTGAAAATAAAGGAGCAGTAACAAGGTCTGTCCCATTACCTGAGCTGCAGCTGCAAGGCTGGAGTTGTAGCTGGATGCAGGAAGGATTTCTGTGCGTGCCTTGGACTTCTTGGACTTATTTCTACAAAATGTGCTTTTGGTCTCCCAGATCACCCAAAGTTTTTGATTAATGAACTAACCCTCCATCTTCCTTGCTGCTGGGACTTCCCTCATGACTATTTGTCCTGGAGTCTGGCAGTCTGTCCCTAGGTAGCTTGTGCATGAATTATTACAGTGTTCCTAATGCGGGGATCAACAAAACACCCTGTCTTATTAAAAACAGGATTTTCAAAATTATTATTTATGTATAGAGTTGCCTACGAAGATGATGGTTTTAGTTACAGTGTTTGTTATACTTCATACACTCCATTTTCTGTTTCTATATCAGCCAGGGATCTCTCTTGGAACCTTTGTAAGAAAGAAATTCAAATAGCAAGCAAAATTATGTATTCCAAATAATTTTGGAGTTGTTGAGCAGCTACAGTTTTAAGGTTGAATATCCATAGACCATTGAGCCAGACTAGAGTAAATATCATTCTGGAAGCCAAAAACACCATTTCTGTCCCCTACTGGAAAAAAACCCAATTCTACTACTGGCCTAAGTTTCTGATTTAGATTTATGTAAAATTAAGTTGGATGCATTTTTCCACATTTCTAATTGTTTCTTCACGTTTAACTACTATAATTAGAGCTGTATTACAGATGAGGGAGATAAAAAGGTTAAGTACCAATACATTAAAGATAAATAAAAAAAACCTGCTCAAACACTTTTCAAGTATGTAGAGCACAGGTTACATGAAAGTAATTGGTATAAAAGTTTTAATTATGTTAACATTGGCCAGATTATATAATTCACCTTAAGATGAACCATTCAAATCTTGCACTCTGAGTCTGACAGTGGGTGAGCAAGGGTCAATGCACATATAACATACAAATAACCAGTCAATCAGCTGTATCCAGCGAGTAATTATGTAAGGTGTTTCATCATCTCTGCCTCCTTATATCTCTGCTTGTGCGCTGAGTCTGGGAGTTGGCCTCACCATCTGCACCACAGCTGCCACCTGCCCTGGCAATGCAGCGACCAAGTGTAACCTCCCCTGCAAAGGGGAACTCTCCAGGGCACTCTGGGGCTCTCTGCTTTTAGGAATGTCCCCAGTTGCCACCAGAAAAGACAAAGAGAGAGAGAGAGAGATGCATAAAACTCGAATAATATGTTATAAGGTTGATGATCATAATCAGTGCTCGATTCTCCTTGAAATTTAAGTAGTTAGCTAAAGAATTTGCTCATTTTCACCTACAGAGAGTCATATAGCTCCAGTGTCCTAAAAGCTGAGAGGTATTATCATGGAAAATCAGTCAAAGAAAACAACATACTTTATTGTCATAAAATCACAATATAACTCATAAAAGAATAACATTTTTAAACATAAGGGTCTGTGAAATACATAAAGTAGCTGAACGAAATGCTTTATTAGGATGTCAAAGCCATTCACTTAATGGTTTATCAGCTTAATACATCATAGCAAGGCAAGTCTCCTGAGAAAAAGATTTGGTTTGACTGGTCCTAAAGCACCTATGCCTCTAGAAAACAAAATCTGAAAATCTGAAGAAAAAAAGTCCTGCATGCACAGTATATTTTTGTAAAATATATCCTGCCATTTTATGTATAGAAAAAGACATAGATATCAAAAAGTTACCAAAAAAAAAAAAAAAAACCAAAAAAGCCCAAAAACAAACAAAAAGAACCCCCAAAACCCAAACAAACAAGCAACACAAGACGAGAACAGAGAAATACATATTTAAAAATAAAGGTAATAAGATTTGATAAATGCAGAATATAGATGCTACTGCATGCTGGAGAGCCATTTTCAGCAACTAGCAACGTTGTTATGTTTAATTCCCAGTTGTGCCTTTAAATATTTACATCATTGTTTTATTAACCCTTCTACTGTTAAAAGCTGTGCTGATCTGAGTAGTGGTAAGGATTCAAAATTAGCAAGATTTGGGTTGGTTGAGAAACAAATTACTTGCAGCATCTACTTAGGAAGTGCTTCTCCATTGCCTTTACATTTGCCTTTCTTTTTTTTTCCCTAATAAATGGCTCACAAACAGTGGGTATATTAGACAACAGTGATTAAACCTAAACAATTTTTTAAAAGCAATCCATTAAAAACCTTTTTGGTAGCCCTTATCTTTTATTGTGAACTGTTTAGAGACTGCATCATGAAGACCTGTGAATGTTGTAAAGCCTGTGTTCTAGGAAAATACATACAAGCATGGGAATAATTTGAACATTGAGTATATAAGCAATCAGTCCATCCAAGATCAAGCCATAAATTTGCACAATTAAGAATTTGCCAGGGTCTATTAAACTGGTATAGTCCTATAGTCTAATAAAAATGTTCTGTTTCAATATTGTCTAGTTCAGACTGAAAAGGATATGCTTTAAAATCATGTATTTGAACAAAAAGACATTAAATTAGAATCTTTCATTGAAAAACATTATTAATAGAAAAGGTAAGGTGAAGAAAAAATAAAAGACAAAAAAATATTTACAGAGAATTTTGGACCTGATATGCAATAGGAAAAACATGTTTTTTACTGCCTGAAAATTAGTTTTTTCTTGTATGGAAAGTATATAGCCATCCTTGTCTCTCAGCCTCTTCGCCCCTTGCATCATGTAGCACTTTTTAGTGTTGTTCTAGCCTTTGGGAAGTCCAAAATTCTCTAGAATTCCCTCTATACCTTCATGCTTCCCAGTTTCTCCAATTCAGGAAACAGTTATGGAAAACAGAGGACGCATAACAAGCTTTAACTCATGAAAATAATTAAATTAAGTATTAACATTTGCACTCTTTTATCAGTAGTTCCAAAATGAGATAGTAAATAAAGTTGCAGCCTAATTTAACCATATTCATGCTACCTTATCTATTTTTTCCCAAGTGTCCTAGACATCTGTACCTTACAAAACAGATATCAGAGATGCCTAAGGAGTAAATTAAATCCTCATTAGGGAGGTACTATTAAGCATGCATCTTCTTGTATGTCGCACAAAACACCTTTAAAATGCTATTTTACAGCTTCTTTTGTAACAAAGTACAAATAAGGTACTATAAAATAAAAGAGTAAAGCAGAATAAAAGTATGTTTCCTGTTCATTGCTAGCATGAGATGTTTCTCCAATGACAAAAGCAAGGGAGTCCCACATGGAATGCTATTATTTCTGTCTTATCATCTCTCAGTGAGATACCACAAGTCCCAGCATATTCGGGTTTTCTTTATCTTCCCACTCGAGTGGTCATGTGCCTATATCAGAGTCCTGGATTTCACTCTAAAATAGAAATGAGTGCTCTTGCACTCATTTTGGGGTGCGAATTGATTCATGACTCTTCACAGCTTGTGTTGTTGGTACAGCTTCTAACCTACTTTGATATCATTATCTAATAGCAATAAGGGATTTCAATAGCACAAGCAACAACTCAGAAGTGTAACTAGCTCACACAACAGAAATTTACTGGGAAAAAAAGCTGTATGTCAAGCACTTACCATAGCTGCTCTTTCAAAAACCTATGACTAGCGCCTTATTTCATCCCCAAACATGTCATTTTGACTCATTCATCAAAAGCACTTACTTCAGTCTCAGGCAGCTGCAAAACCATTTGAGGTTATCTTGCCAGAGAAGGAGCCTTCATATCCTGCTTGACTTAAAAAGCACCTTTGCTCTTTACATACCGGAAGGTAAATACACTATAAAAATGCCAAGGCCTACCACAGTTCAGATATTTGAGAGCCTCATGAAGAAAAGGCACACAGAGAACCTGAGTAGATGCTGCCCATGAACTTTTCAAAGAATGCAAGAACATAATTCTTGAGTCTCTGAGGTGAGCAAGTCATCAGCTCTCTCCTAATTCATTCCGCTCTTAACAAGCTTATAGAGCAAAGCACTACAGAGAAATGTGTGCATTAAAGAGAGACAAACAGCAACCCCACTCCCCAGCTGCACTGTGAATCTTTGCAGGAGACAAGAGCTATGCATGGCACCGTGTAGTATTTATCATCAACAGCAAGTGACAGCAGCAATATAATTAAAAATTCCTTTCATTTCTTTCACTTTGCAAAGCAAAGGATGAACAGATTTGAACCATATTCCTAAGGATAAGGCAAATACCCACTTGGGTTCCAGAGATGGCACCTTCCTGGTGAACGCTATGTCCGTGCTGAGATCTCCCTGTTCATGAAGACAGAGGTTTCTACCAGAAACGGTAACAGATGCTTACATTTACCAGCATTAGCAGATGCCCCTTTATTAAAGGCAGCATCGGAATGAGCTCCCCGAGTTTGAATTTCATAAAGTTTGTTAAGGAAAGATTTTTGAAAACAGAGAGAGAAACTGTGTTTAATGATGTTCACATGTTTCCCCAAAGAATGAAAGCTGATATGTGCAGGCGTCGAAAGCATTACATTCTAATTTCATTACTGTGGGGGAAGGTACCTAGAAAAAGCACAAAAGTAAATGCTGTTGACCTCCCTGACAAGAGGCTGAAAAGGAACCTGCTCTGGGAAGCCAAGACTTTCTGCCTCTGTAACAACCGGGTAGGTGATGGCTGTCTTGGAAAATTTATGGTATCATTTTATTTATAGCAGATGTCCTCTAAAAGAAAACAGTTTTGCTTTATGCTCCACAAATCTTATGGATAATTGCACAATGTAATATGGAGGCTCAGTAATGCTGCAAATATCAACATTGTTTTCTAAAATTGATTATGAATGAAAAGAGAAAAAAATGTCCTGATACTGGTCTGAGGCTTGAAGATAAAAGGTTAATCAAAACAAGATTTTTGCCTGTGCTTTCTAGAAACTTGTTGTTTTAAGTGGAAAAGGTAAAAGTTGAAACTTTGTATGGAGCCCAGTAATTAAATTATCATTTACTTCAAACAAGTCTTGCAGTTCCAATAAAGATGATCAGATGCCAAAATAAGCCTTAGGTAGCACAAGTAGTTATGGTCGTGGACCTATCACCCAAGAGTTTATTTTGGATATGTAACTTTTTGTTCAAGCATAGTCCTACTTGCACCTCTTGCTCTAGCTAAGTGAAACAAGTTCAAATGATCAATTCCATTTTCTTAGTGGAATCCATATGATACACTTCTTATTCACTTCAGCTACGGTGGTTTTTTTCCTGTGAAGGCATTGATGAACTGCATCTTGCAGAAACTGCATCCTCTCAAACCAATTAAAAGAATCAAGAATAATTAAATTGGATGTAATCCCATGGAAAACTTTTATCGATAGAGAGGATGATTAAAGAGGAAGCATCACCTTTCACTATCAAAACTTTAATTTCCCATGTTAAAGTCCTTCCAGTTTCAAAGATAAAACTTGAAGCCCTTGGATGTGAACAAAGCTGCTGTTGATGGGATATTTGCTTCCTTCATTTTCCCCCTAATTAGCAAAGTTAGCAAAGGTGGAAATAAATGAATTTTTTGAAAGTAAAATAGAAATGGACAGAAACTATACATCTGTGAATTTGCTGTTCATTATGCATGGTTTGTAAGAATGCATATTTCAAAAAGAAAGTCATTAAAGTAATTCTGCTGTTCTGTTTTGCAGGTCTCCGTGACAGTTTAAGCAATAAAATGGTTTAATCTCTCTGGATAGCAAAAATAGAAACCCCTGACAAGGACAAGTGATTGGCAGAATTCATAATAATATATTTTTACTTATGTCACATATTTGTAATTTCAAGGACATGATTCACAATGACCCCATTGTAATGTTGCGTAGGCATTGTTCTACACTGATTTGCATTAATATCTACAGAAGAGTTTTCCTCTCCTAGTACTGCTTCAGAGAATATGCTTGTCATTAAAATTCTGGTCACAGATGTGGGTTAAAATATCTCTAACCTTTACAAATGTATTATGTGCCACTACTGACATAGCTTTTATTGCAGATAAAATCTATAACAAATCCTGTGTGTGACAGGAGAGGAACATGATTTTGTATTAAACTCAGATGATAGAGATGCATTCCTTGCTTGTACTTTTAAAATGCTTTGGATATAGTAACAATGAGTTAGGCTTTCTACTCCATTGCTGTAAGAAAGCCATTAAATCTATTCTTTTCTCTTTTTTTTTCTGCTTTGGTACTTCAATAAATTCTTCTTAAACTGTCTTTCAGGAGAGGACATAAAAGAGTAGAAATATTTCAACTCACTTCCAATCTTGGTTGAATACATCAGAAGTAAACAAGAAATTAGTTTATTAGAATGGACTACATAGCATCCATCAATGAAAATCTTATAACCTGCATTGAACACAGACCAGGATCCTCTGCTTTTCTCTCCTAACTTCAATTCATATTCACGTCTAAAAGGGTCTCACATTGATGTGTTTATTTCCCAAGTACTTTTTGCACGTTCCACCAGATAAACTGTGTTTTGAACTTCACTTGGCTTGCCCATGCTTGCTGTAGGAAGGTAGTGCTGTTCCTATGGTTTTAGCCGCAGTGCTGTAATCCTGGACATTTTTAAACAAGAAGGTTTCATCAGTTTGCAAAATGAAGGCATGCATTGAAACTAGTGCTTAACAGACATTATTCCCCAATAATTACTTTTTCTGCAACAAGCCTACCCTTCTTGCTTATATCAACAACGTCTGATTCCACCCTTGTTGCAAAATAATGCTTTCCACTGGATAAGGTGACAGTTCCCTTTGGTACTTATATGGGCATAGCTAACACCAAAATCTTACAACCAGATCTAGCGCTGTAACTTTGTCCTTAAGAGAGGTGAGGCTGTCGTTGTGCAGCTGGAGAAGAGGGCTTTTTGTGGGCTGAGACCTAAACACTGCAAGGTTGTTGTTCTTGGCATGTAGAGCTGGGGACGTGACCAGGCTGTAATGTCAAACACTCTTTAGGATGAGCCTGTCCTTAGGAGCATAATATGACACGGTTGTCCATTTCACAGCAGACCTGCGATCTGTGTCAGGGCTTTTGAACATATTAATGCATTATCCATATGTTCATATAAATACAAGAGCTTACTACTTTTTAATCTGTTTTTAAATGAAAGAGGGTCACACCAAGTGATTGCTGCTGCTTCATCTGTCAGGGTGGGCTCACAAAATATATTTGAATCTCATATTTACTGGTGGAAAGAGCAATATCTGTGTTAGTAGATTACCTTTAACTCCAATGTGTTTTCTTTGGGAAAAGGAACTGGAAAAGTGGGGAAATTAAACCAAATACTAAATTAAATTAAATTAACTAGTAGTGATTATGGCACTTTTAGTTCCACCCCAGGAACCAGAGTGAGACACGGGGATACAGGACGTGTACCTATTGTGAAATTTGGTGCTAGGACTCTTCAGATCAGTCCAAATAGGTTTGTGTGCACTGGAAAAATGCTTGTAAGGGGCAGGGAGTATTTTGCTCAGATTCTGTCAGGTCTCTGGATCTTTGGTTGTCAAGCACTTCTCTGTCCTTGTACAGTCCCTGGCACCTTGGACATCCAGGAGCAATCTGTGGTTGTGGAGTAATTCATTGCATGTGCAGGAAGGAAAAAACCCTGAAAAGTTCAAACAATTGTCTGCAGAACCTTTCAGCAGCAGTCCTTATTGACAGTAATAAAGACTGAGAGAAAATCACATAAAGTTTTGTTAATCAGTAATGCTCGGAGATGAAAGGGTGTGAGGAAGAGAACCAAACAAAAACCAATGAAAAAATGGCATAAGAAGTTACAGAATTACTGAATTTAGAAAGGGATGAGGGGTGGGATTTGGCTGATTAGGTTGATACACTCTTGAACTTGAAGGTTCCCGATGTCTGTTTCCATACAGAAGGGAAATTCCCTTTCCATTTTGAAAGGGAATTCACAGTCCGTGGTGTATCAAAATATATGTTTTTCAGCATTGAGGTGTTGCCCAGTGTGCAGTGCTCACCTCTGCTGGCATGGGACAGGCCTGTGCAGAGCTAGGAGGGAACCCTCCAGGGCACTGCCTGCACACTCGGAATGCAAGCAGAAAAAGTGACAGCAAGCACTCCAGTGTCTTCAACTGCTGTGCTCCTCTTATTTAACCCTTCCTTCAGTGCAGCAAGGATTTTTCCCAGGAACTGGGGACTGGATATTCAAGTGGAAGAGCCAGGACATGGCCCACCACTGAGTGGCCATCTGCACCTCTCCCCTCACTGCAAGGCTGCTGAGTGCCAGCACTGCTGAGAGCCAAGGAACAGGTCATGAAAACAGATGATGCTTTGGGCACCACAAGTGGGTAGTCAATTCTTCCCAGTGCCCTATCACAGTTAAAGTTGGCTTGTAAAGTCTTAAGTCAGCTTCTGTTCCCAGAGAATCCCACGCTAAGTATGTATATATTTTGACATCCCAATTTAGACGCAGCAGAATGTACACTCAGTGGCTCATTTCCTCGTCTGAAAGAGTGCGAATTAAAATCAAGAACTCTTAAATTATTTCAGTGTCTCAAATTGTTTCATTGACAAGTTTTGCACCCCTCTCCATTTATTTAGCCAGAGAACTGAAAAATAAAATCTTTGTAAAACAAAGTATTTACCAGAGGTAGCAATGAAATATTTCTTTTGCAAGTAGCAAGAATATCGGTGGCTTCTTGTTGAAAAGAGGATTATATAGATAAAAGGTCCCCAACCCTGCTCTTGAATTTTTTCTGCAATTAACTTACTTAATAAGATTATGTAAACAGATACAGTTTTGTTGTTGTTGTTGTTGTTTTAAATTTGTTTAATTTAGTATTGATGCTAAATCATTTCCAGAATTCTGCATGCAGTAAAGTAATTTGAGCTTTGCAGAGAGTATTTATCCATTGAGGCCTTTTCTAAATACCAAATTTCCCTATCTGTAGAATGTAAATCATGATGACAAATCTATTTTTTGGAGAAAATCCAAAGTTTGGAAAATTCTAAAGGAAAGTATTATATGAAAGGCTTACATATATAATATTTGTATTACAATACAGTGGCAAATAATTTATTTATTTAAAAATAAGTTATATAATTAAAAACTTTCTGATGTTATTTCAAATTATATTTATTAACTATATTATTCATATAAATTTTAATATCAACACCAAAATCCTGATGAAAAATGCCCAAAAGATTTCCAATTAATGCTATTCTCTTATTGTCAGTTTCTAACACCACTGACAGTAATTTCATAGAGATGTTAATGAATTTCACATAATATTCATGAGAATGAATGTCTTTCTCTTCAAATAAGATGTATGATGTTCTGGCCAGAAAAGTGTAACTGAGTTTGCAAAAATCTTAAGACGTAGCACATTCCTGAAAGAACAATTTGCAGTGTGCGTGGAAGAAAGCTGATAGCACTTGAATATACTGTAAATTACATAATTCTTCTCCTTATACTATACTTCTAGTGAAGCAGGAGAGGGAATTTGCCTCGGTTTAATGCCTTTTTCAGGGGTACCGAACACAGATGGATACATTTGTATCAGTCTAAAATTTTGTGTCAAGGAAGATAGAAGTTGCTATAAATAAAATTCCAAGGAATTTCAGTCTTCACTGTCACTAAATGCTGGATGAAAAAAGGCATAAACAACTAATGTAAAAGTTACTTTTGTTTCATTTTCCTTTGTTAGAAACAATTGCAGAAAAATATTGCTGAATTTCTAATTTTGGCAAAAAAAAAATTTAATGTTTGAATTATAACAAAGATTTTTATTCCGTTTTCTACTGCAAATCTGTAATCTGTTTCCTTTAAATACATTCTATCTTTACAGCCTCAAGAACAAATACAGACTGATTCAGATGTGTGACACAGCATTGAAGTCAACAGAGCTGCCTCTGTATGACATGGATTTTTTTTCCATCTCTGTGTGTGCCATATATTGTCTTGTCCGTGTGGTTCAAGACAGATGAGCTCTCCACACAGGCCAGATCCTGCCAGGTACTGAGTGCCTGAAACTCAAACCAGGTTCAAAGGAAGCACTCATTACCTCCCGGCATATCTGGCTCAAAATACAGTATTTCCTTGTATTTCTCCATAATTACCCTAGGAAATACTTCAAATAGTACAAATATTGAGTTTAGCCAGCTGCCAGAGCCAGCCTTAGTGGTCTTGGTCAGATCTGTGACAAGTTGCATTTGGTTCATCTTTTGGGTTTTTGACACCATTTTCTCTCCTCTCCCTTCTCCACCATGCACACCTAAAGACAATGTTTCATGTAACTGTGCCCTGTAAACCCAAAATGGCTTTTAGAAGTCTTTTGGAGGGTAAGATGTAGACTTATGCTGCACACGAAGGCTGAGTCCACATATCTGCCTCTGCCTCTCAGGGGTTTTTGGGGCAGGTGATAGCTACAATCCCCAGAATGCTTTCTTTTTGCAAAAGTGGAACCTGGCGGCCTCTAACTGTTATCAGCTTGCAGAAGTCCCTGTCATCATAAAGGAAAATGCCAGCAATAAACTTATGTCACCTGCTCCAGGAATTGAAATGTTCCTCTCCTTTCCCAGCCATCCCACAGCAGTCAATGGCTGCAATTCCTCCGAGACCAAATTTTTAAATACTTGCTTGGTACATCAAGTAGAGCTTTAAAATTGCTCTTGTTCCTGCACAGTAAGTTTTGGAGCTAAACCCACTAAAGCAGCAAAGACCTGCTTTCAGCTATAGATAAGGGAGAGAAGAAGAGCTGGGTTATTTCAACCTGAGCCAGGAGTGGCAGAGGAGAGAGCTCTGCTGTGCAGTTCCATAGACTGAAACAGGACCCACACCACTGAACCTGCCCTCAGCTTCTTCCAGCTGCTCCGTGCTGTCTCAAACAACAGCACCTTTGACCATCCCACCCAAAATAATCCAAATTGTATTTGCTGTGATAAATATTTCTAAGGGTTCTTGATGTGAACAAATGGACTTAATTCTCCTGAACTCTTCCCAGTTTTTTCCAAAGAGATGACTTGTCGGCATAAATCAGACCTTCTGAATAAAGTGCTGGTACTGTAATAAAAACATGAATATTAATAACAGGACAAAGCATATGGCATGGTGTCATGAGAGAGTGACACAGTAAGGAAAAGGTGGATAAGCTTTACTCTCTTCATGGAGTAATTTCTGTGCATTACATAACCCAGCGGAAAAGGCTAAAGTGATTGCTTAAATTCAATCTTCAATATTGCTTCTCTGCAAAAATAAATGTGATGAATTAAAAAGTAAGACTTGCATGAAGAAAAGGTTTGCCTGAATTCCTGAGCAAACAGAAAACTAGTCCAGAAAGATTTCTTTAAACACCGATCAACTAATTTTTTTGACCTTATTAACTCTTCCTTAGCAAATTTGTTGATTTATGCCCATCAGCCCTCTGCTTCAAATAAGCTTTGACACTTATAAGGAATAAAGTTTGGTAGTATGCAAATCACTATTAATGAAAAGAGCTTCCTAAAGGCAGCCAGAGAACTAAAAAAATTAATTTATCCAGGTGCTCCCCAAACTGTTTTCATTCACTTCTGAAAGGTAGGAGTTGGGTTGCTAAAACAAGTAGTGAGAGGAAGTAATAAAAATACTTCAGGAAACAAGAGTCCTTGGTTAAAAAAAAAAAAAAAAGTTGCTAGATTTTCTATTCAAATCTCCTGGGATGAGATTCTCAAAACAATGTCAGCATAGACATCAAATTGTCACTAACCGTAATGGTAAGTGGGTATCAACATCCATTAGCTGCTTGTTAAAAAGATCCCAAAATAAATGCGTTCATCTTTGACACTGCAAACACAGCACTCCTGATACTCAGCTGGAATAAAAGACCACAGATCCATTTAATTAATGCATCTTCTCTGGAAACTTGCTGTTGCTTCTTCACAGGTGAAACCTCAGTACAAAGGTGAAATGGAAGGTTGGGGTCCCAGCCTGCCCTAGGTGACCTGGATTGCTCTTTGAAGGAATGGTTCTTTCTCTCTCTCCTTTTTGAGTACACAGATAGTTAGAAAGATGAGGGTCCTACTGCTGTACTTAAATTTTTTTTTTAGTGTCAGGTTTTATTAAAAAGCTACATGACAAACAAGAAAATAAAATTCTTATTCTTTAAAATTTTATTTTTATTTGTATCTTTGGCCTTAGCCCCATTAAATAAATGTTAGAATCATAGAATGATAGAATGGTTTAGGTTGGAAGGCACCTTAAAAGTCTTCTAGTTCCAACCCCCTGCCATGAACAGGGACACCTTCCACTAGACCAGATTGCTCAAAGCTGCATCCAACCTGCCCTGAACACTCCCAGGGCTGGGCCATCCACAGCTTCTCTGGGCAGCTTCTCCCAGGAGCCTTCTCTTCCCCAAGCTGAAGAGCCCCAGCTCTCTCTGTCTGCATAAGAGAGCTACTCCAGCCCCTGATCATCTTTGTGGCTTCCTCTGAACTCATTCTAAACAGGTCCATGTCCTTAAGCAGGGGACCCCAGAGCTGCTTAGTTTTAATGCCTGTGGAGCTGCTGCTTGACGATTAATTTTATCTGCTGTGTACAGTTACACTGAAATTACTAGAAACAGAAAATAGGAAATTAAGAATAGCCCTAAACCTTTCAGGAATCAAGGTATGAAATGTGAATACTCTCAGCTGAGTGTTATTTAATATACTTGATCATCATACTGTTCCTGAAATTAAATAGCAAATCTCAAAATGGTGCTTGAAAAATGAACATTTCATATCCTAAAATACTGGTAACTGGGGAGAAGGTGCTGTATGTTGTTGGTACAAACATTATTGTGTTCACTTGACTAATCTTCTGTTCTTCTGCACAGACCAAAACTAACAGACCCTGTTGAAGGGGGATGAAACAGGAAAAGAAACAACATGAACTAATGCCAGGAAAGTACCAAAGTCTCCAAGTGAGTCAGTCACTGAAAACATCTGTCTGTGATGTTAACAGACCTACTTTTTCAATTGCAAAGACAAAGGTGAGAAAGTGATGAAGCCATTAGGCAGTCCTGAGCTGCAGGAGAGGCCCTGAGATGCCTGGAGGAGGGGGCTTGGTGCTCCAGGGCGACGACTGGAGATGCAGAATTTGGAGCAGGGTGAAAAGCTGAAGGGGCTTGCAGGGGAACATGTGGGAGAAGCCCTGCTGCAGGTAAGGAGGGAAAGACCCAGGGAGGATGATTTAGATTTCACTGCCACTGAAAAAGTGTGAGGGAATTATCAGATTATCAGGTCACCCCTTGAATCATTCCAGCAATTAAGGGAAAACCACTAATATATTTACAGAGAGAGAAGAGACATTGGATCTTCTATAACGACAATGGACTCACTCTTTTGTCTTGTTTGATGACATTGTGTTCATAAGACACAAGTGGAAAAAGCCCCAAGTAACTTTGGAAACATAGCTCCACTTACACAAAAACTCACTGATCCCTTTCTTTCACACAGTTCAGCAGATGTGATTTGTTGCAGTTGGTCATTCAAAAAAGAAAAATGTGACAGAGCTGTATCAAATGTTATGCTGTGATATCAATCAATGTAACCAGATGTGATGAGTACAGTCTTACAGAACTCACTGGGAATTCTGATAAAAAATCTTGAATATTGGTAGATAACACTTCTAAAACAGAGGGCTTCTGAAATTTCTGCTAATCTTGGTAAAACAGAACCTCACATAAAACAAATGAAATGTCCCGGATTTTTTTATTTATCATTCATCATGCTGTTTCTTAATTTTTTTCTTGCTGAATTCACCTAATGACATAAAAGTTTTCACTTATATATCTAAAAAAGAAAAACTTCAGGCACTTTAGTAATTCAACATAATAGTTGTTACAAGGACTAGCTGGCCCTGTGAGGTGGATAATAAAGACAGAACAGATTTATGAAAAGAAAATAAAAATCTAAAATTATTTTTGCTTTAAACAGTTAAAAATGTGTTCATTTAGTTTCCATTGATTTTTGTAATATTTGTTTATAATTTGCCCTTTAAAAATACTGGAAAATAGATAAGAATATAATTATTAATAGAATAAAGTGTCCCATATTGCCTTTTTTTGCTTTTATAATTAAGATGTTTATGGGTGGACTTATTACATATTCTTATTTGGAAGTCTGTGGTATTATACCTTATTCTGTCACCTGATATTTATGGTAGTTTTTCTTTCCCTATGTGGTGTTCCTCAGAGTCCTTTCCGATACTCAGACCTCACAAGATATAAAACTGTTTCTCAGGGTCAGTTAGCATAATTATGCATAACAAAATTAATGTCTGTGTGAAAGCATTTGATGTTTAATATGGAGGTACACTGTGTTATTTTTATTTCTTCTTTCCTATATTTTCTTGCTTTCTCTATTCCACACCTCATTTTCAACCATTTCTTAGTTTTACTAGACTATATTAAAAAAACGCTTGCTTCTGTTATTCCTGTTTAACTGATGAAATTTAATGAATCTCTTGTTTGGCAATTTCTTGTCTTAGTCTGGTTAAGAAATGTGTTTTGTTTCCTTCTGAGCAGGGTAACTGACTGGCACCAATAAATGTGTTGAGGCCATTTATATGTAGATGATCTGCTGTCCTGCTTCTTTCACTTGGTGCCATAAATTAGCATTCAAATTTTGCTACAATTTTGTCAGCTTTTTTTATGCATTTCATATGTATTTAATCCCACATCAGCCTCAGTTCTTCTGCAATATGTGCCATATTGTAGCAGCTTTTTGGCTGCCACTGATGATTTTCACATTCCTATAGTGTGAGGTTTTAATTCTGTTAACACTTTTGTTAATGAAATACATTTCACTTAATGGAATTAAATGCATAGCCTGTCTATTGCTCATTACACTATCCAGTCTTAGAGCCTGGATTTAAATTTCACCCTTCTTCCATAAAGATTATCCACCACATTTTGGCCTAACAGGCACTCTGTTCTTTGTATAAAGTGTGGGAAAGCTGTCATTATAAGTAAAACACCAGTAATTGTTTCAATGTTCTCTGAAATGTTTTATTTTATTCCTTTTTCTTCTGTTACTAAATATGTTTTAAATGCATTTTCCACCATTTCTTTATGTGGGGTTTGGAAGGCTGAAATAGCAGTTCGATGACCTACAGATATCACAGGTAAACCTCGAACTATCCAGAACATAAGTTTTTCCATTTTTTAAAAATATATTATGAAACTACTTCAGAGATTATCTTTAAATTAAGAAAAAACATACATATCTGCAAGCATACAGGAAAATTAAAGTCATACAGGAAAATTAAATTCATACAGGAATTCACCAGGGAAGTACTTTCTCACTAGGCACCAACTTGTTTTTTTTATAGATTGCATACTTTGTGAAAAATCCATGGAATCCATTTTTTCAATTCAATTTCTGTTGGGATGTGGATTCTCAGTTTCTGAGTAATTATTCTGGGGGTGAATTCCACATGCAGAAGCTAATATCTCCCTGGAGGGTTAAATTTGAGCCTCCTCAAAGGTAAAATCTGAAGATTGGCTGCTGTCCAGACAGGTTGTTTCTGAGGTGATTCATTGCCTTTTATGAAAATTTTGGTACAAGTTGGGGTAAAAAAAAGAAAAGCCTTTGGAAATTTCAGGTTTCTTCAGGTAGAATTCATTTCTAATTTAACTATTTTCTCTCTCAGACCTACAGAATTTGTGATTATCTACAGAATAGTCCCTTTGGACTTACAAGTTGCAAAACCTGGTATCTGCCTCACAGGATTAAGAGAGCTTTGTTCCTTTATTTGTTTCAATTAATAGAAGGACCTGTTGTTTTCTTTATTGTTTCTAGACTCTACAACTTCTGAATGAAAACTGCATTCCTGTCCCAACCGTGGCTGTTATCAGTGAGTTTCTCCAAGCGGCACAGGGAATACGCCGTCCGTAGTTACACCCCTGGGACAGGGAGACCAGGGCCCCGAACCCACAGCCAGCTGCAAGGCTGCTGCACCGCACTGCTTCACCTCTACAAAGGGACCTGCAAGGGATCCAAGGTCTCCTTAGAGCCTTCCTTGGCATCTACAACACTTTATCCACAGTTCTGCAGTTTAACAAAGCAGCTTTTCCCAATGAAATTGCTTCAGCCAGAAAATCTCTGACTGGCTTGGCCTCCTTCAAAGGCTTCATTTAGAGGGTCACCAAAGATCTGATTTCCTCTACTTTTCTCCTTAGGAAACCAGATCATAGGCTCTTCTTTCTGGAATTAATCAGCTCTGCTGGAAGTACTTCAGGTAGAACCTTTTGATATTGATTATTTTGAATATTTGGGATTTAGTTACACCTTGCATATGCATTTATAATAAGATATGAGAAATCCAGGGTCTCTTATTATATCTGAATGTATTTGCTTGCTACTGATATTCAAATCTGCCTATACTGGGAACAGGAATAAACAAAAATAGCACCAACAGCAATATCACTTTGGTGTTTTTGCATATTAATCTGACTTTGTCGGTACTGAGTAATATCTGCTGGACTTTCCTTTCTGGGATGCAGCAGATAATGTGATAGCCAGTTGTTAGAATGTATTTGGCTTTTCTGCTGTTACAACCATGATTGGTTCTTTTCTGCTTTTCCATTGTCTAATCAACAGAGAATTGTTAACAGGGTGTACAATTGCAGAGCGAGGATGTTCAGGGGGGATTTAAATAAATCAAAGGGACCTCTTTTATAAGTGAATCAAAATCAAGCCTCTTGTAAAGTTAAAAAAATGTTTTCCTGAATTTCTTTGTCCATTTTCTCTAATCTTTTCTACATCCTTCACTCTCTCTGCCTGACTTCTCTGTGATTTCAGTCATGGCTAAAAGTTAATACGCTTTTCTCATTCTCCAGCAATATTTTCCTGGTAACTGCACTCTTGTCTTTTCCTGCTACATTATCTTGCTCCTTTCTATGTTTCTTTTCTTTTTCTTAGTTATCTTGGATGGAGTACCTAACAGATTCTGTACCGGATGCTAAAATAATTGTTATATCTATGACATAATCTTTCCTTATCAGACAGGTTTCAAAATGAAGGGTAGAAGTGGGAAGAATGCACAGTGCATCTGCAGACAGCATATTCTGCAGCATGACAGATACACCATTGAGTCTGCTCGAGTCTTCAGCAACACCAGAGACACTGATTGGCACTAAAAAAGGGGGAGGGAGAAGACACATGACAGGTCACCGAGTTCAATGGAATATATTACAGAAACTGGGAACAAAAGACGAGGAATCTCTCAAGTCTAGTCTTCTAATTGCATAGGCAACCAGGTGAAAGGCCATCTTTAATAGAAGAATCATGCTCCATTAAAACACATTTAGTACTTTTTTACCCCTACTATAGCTATTGAGAGTCTGGAAAATTCACTTTTCTTATGGTTGAAATCCTCCCTGCATTTCTTATCTAAGCATGAGCTGCTTTTCCATTTCTCAGCCTTGTTCTATAGCTTTATTCAACTATTTTCCATTCTGCTGTCTAATAAATACATTTACAGACACCAGTCATATCCTCTTTCAGTTTTTTGCTTAGTCAGACAGAAGCAGCAAAGTATTTTACTCTCCTCCATGAATGGTGGCTGTCCAGTCTGCCAGACATTGAAGTTGCACCTTCTTGCAATTATCCCAGTATTTGCATGTTTCCTTGATTCCAAGTGACAAAGACCACATACAGAATTTCAGATAAGTCTACACTCTCAGGTCTTTACATGGCATGAATTTTTTTTGTTTTGTTTTTGGTTTGGTTTTTTTGTTGTTGTTACAGAAAAATATAGTACCATATTTCAAGTGTGTGTATATAAAATATTCAGGTACTTGTATTTTATGTAATTAAAAAAACCCACTCATGCTCTTTTGCAAGGACTTTGTTTCCTAGCTTAACGGAAACTATAGATTTCATAACTCTTCTCTTCATGGCTGAACATTAAAGAAGGATTGATCGAAAGACAGATTTTTGAGAATTCCTGCTAATAAATTTCCAGCAGTTTCATGATGCTTCTTTCAATGCCACCTGTTGCCATCTATCCATTAGACAATCTCTTATCCACTTTACAACTCTTCTCCTAATCCCCTGTTTCCTATGTAATGCTGTATCATATGCAGCACAGATATAGATAAGATGTATCACAAATCTTTTGTTTAGAAAATCAGTTATCTTATTAAAGAGTGATAACAAATTCACTCCATACATTCTATCTTTAGTAAATCCTTTTTGTGTGTTATCCCATTTTTCATTTGCCTCGCTGTCTTCAATTATTTTTTCCTTCAAAATTTCTTCTAAAGTAACTGAGGTCAAACTAATGGGTTTGTAACTGCATAGTTTTTCCTTTTATAAATGGATAATATGTTTGCTCTTCTTCAGTCAGCCAGTATCATGTCTGAGCTGCTTCCTACCAGCTTTGGGATCTCATGTTCCCTTTCTTGTCAGATTGTGGAATGGACTTTATTTGATACCTCTCCCTGTCCTGAGTACACAGTGCTCTCAGTTTTCCTTCCAGTTTGGTAATTTTCTGTCATCACAGCTTCTTTCCCACTGTCTATCCTGTTTCCTCTGAAAACATACATGAAGTAGTATTTAATTGTAGGTACATTTTCTTTATTTCTATTAGCTCGTATCGAAGCCCCATGGTTTTTTTTGTCTCATCTGAATGAAGATTGTTTTCTTTTTTTTTTAAATAGCCCTTCCAAATTGTAAATCAGATTGGCTGCTGACAATTTTCACTTTGTATTTTGACCTCTAATACACATCTGTCTGTTGATCCATGTTTTTTCTTTCATCCTGTGATTGCATGTCTCTTATAAAAGAAAGGAGTTCTTCCTTTTCACAGAATAACTTGAGCACTTCTCCATGCATTGCCTCATCTCCATCAGCTCCATATTCCACATATCTTTACCTTCCGTCTAAAGGAATTCCAACAGTCTTCCATATTCAAGGTCTTGAATAATCTGGTCTAATTCTACCCCCAAAATCTTTTCGGCTAACAAAATTTACCCATTGAACCATAAAGCTCTATTTTTATTGACTATTCCATTTCATTTAAATGAACTTAACTCATGATCTGGTTTTGGACCAGTTTTCTGATAGTATCTGTACTGCTTATCAGAAGAAAGAGAATGGTAGTCTTATCTCTTACTGGCTGGTGGCTGTGTGGTAAATATACACCTTAGTTTGGCTCAAATGTATTCTGTCTGATGCATGCCATACGTTCTTTTTCCTCTTAACCTCTCAGATTCTTAGAAGTCAGTTACACAAGTTTACTTATCTTTCTTCAGAGTTTTCTTGAGCAGCCTGAAAACTTCTGTACCTTGGTCCCACTATGTAAATCTATCTTCTCCTTCCTGATCATCCACCAGTATTTCCTCAACAATAGCTCAATTTTCATTAAGCATATTTGTTTCTCATGTAGAGCAAGAAGATATGAAGCTCTACCAAGGTTTCCACATATTTCTAAAGGTTCTTTTTTTTACATAATGAGGATCTCAGTTCCAATTATTTCCATGGATATTCAGCCAGCTACCATTCCCACAAGTCTTCCCTTTTCAGGCATTTTTCCCCTACCTAAAATGAAATCATTTAGTCTAATCATTTTTTATGTATTTCAGTGGGAATTTCTTAGCATCATTTCCCATTGAAGAAAATTAAATTAAAAAAAATATCCTTCCCTATTCCCAGCAGAATACATTTTTCCTTTTCCACCCACATCTTCTGTACTGAGAAATTACCTCACATCCTGCTCTGGGGAATTGATTTAGTGACAGTTTATTTCTGATTAACACAGGCTCCCTGTTCAAGCAGACACTATTTTTTCTTAGTCCATTTTGCCTTCTATTAACAGATGATCCTTACTTTCGTTCTTCCTTTCTCACTAACTTTTCTAACATTATCACTCTGTTTTGGGTTCTACTGTTTTTTTCTGGAGTTAACTTTTCCACTTCGTTTCTACCTTCTGTTTTGTTTTTTTCTGTTGTAGTTTTTGAGTCTCCCAGATGACAAGCATATTATTTCACTTTCCTCTGTTTCCCAGATTGCTCCACTTGTTATATTTTTACAGACTTCCCTGAGTCACCAGTCTCCCCTGAGGTATCTCTTATATGACCTCTCATTCAACAAGTGCTCATAAATCTCCAGCTGCCCATTCAGTTTGCTCTTTCTTACACCATTTCCTCAAATCCACATCTTCATTCAACATTACTTCCAGGCACATCTCTAGTAAGGTCTTCTCTTGATGAACTTTAGCTGACGACATTGCAGGCATATATATCTTTCCAGAGAACAAGATACACCCTACAGCTTCTGAATCCAGTGCACATTGTCCCTGGATTTTTTCTTGTACCTTCCATGGCTGTCTTGACACCTTACAAAGGCATTTCCTCTTCCTTCCTCACCCGTAAGGTGAAAATGCCTCTGACTGCTGGATTATTTCTTTCTTTTTCTAGGATTCCCTGCTGCTGGTGACATACAGGTTGGTGGGACTGAATAGCTGTGCCATTACCAGCTTGGATACTGCAGCACTGAGGAGTGTATTGCAGGGTACAGAGTAATAAGAGCAAATTTGGTTCACAGTCCATCTTTTTCAAAGCCATCTATCAACCAGGAGGCTGCTTTACACAGCTATCATATACAGGTTTTATATTGAGACGAGACTTCTGAGTGCCCTGCTGGAGTCAAATTCATCTATTATTACCCGGTGAGTGGTCACTGGAAAAAGAACAATTGAGAAAATAAGAAATAAAATTTGGGGTCCAAATTACAAGATATGACCAAAGAAAATAGTCGAGAAGTTCTGGACAGTGCACAGGGAAGGATGATATTTCAGTTAGGTTAGGTTACTTATCTGGGTAAGTATTCAAAGACACAGAGTTTAGTTCAAGGATCCTTCCCCTCTCATAAAATGATCAAACTCCCAGACCTCCAGTGAACCAAGTGCAATTCTTAGAGGAAGAACTTTATATGGTACACCACCAACTGTGTAATATAGCATGTCTTAGAAAACCCGAATATATCCTCCATTACTTTTTCCGATGTCTATGGGATCACTTATCTGTAGCAAATTTTACTGTAAATGTGATATTCCAAAGAAGCAGTTTCTCATTCAATTAAGTATAGTACTTACTCTATATTCTGTTCAGATAAAGGGACCATTCTGGATTCTGTGTTACAAATAAATGTTGGCATCCCCAGAAATGTGAAACCCAACAGATTCATGCTGGACTCAGCCTGAAATGCAAATGAGCTAAAACCAGACTTTAGCCATGGTTGTCTTTGTGGACAGTTTCATTCTATTTATCTCTGAACAAGCAGTATTTTACAGTGACATGCATCTTACAAGGCAACATTTGAGTCTTTTGACTGTTAATACAGGCCATTTTGTCCCACCAAATCTAACCAAAGAATACTTCTCAAAGACTGCAATTGCATCCATTCCCATTTTCAGATGTTCATGAAAGAACACATGACCAACCATTCTACTATCTTTTCATGACTTTTGGTCTAATTTCTGAGCAGAATGAATCCATGTAGAGGTTCACAAAATTCTACACCATTGTGTACAAAGAACTTATTTTAAATATTCTGAACAAAAGAAACAAAGTTTATTTCAGGACCCTCTTGGATTGGATGCAGGTTCAAGAGGGTTGAACATACTCTCATATTTCTCTAATCAGCTTAAGTACTGCATTTAAATCAAATCAGGAGTGTGCAACAGGTAATGTTTGTGGTATTTATGGTAATAAGGGAGAAATTCTGAAGTGGTTGAATGCAAATTTTTTGTCACTCTTTTGTCTCGATAGATTTTTAGATAACATTTGAAACACTGGAACACACACACCATCATGCTCTTAGAGATCTTTCCGTGCAGCATGCTTTGAATGCTGCTACCCCACCTCTACATTCACAAATAATAAATCAGTCGCGGCACACTTAGAAATATCCCATCTCCACTTGTACAAGTTACTATGTTCAAAATATTTCTGTGTTTGAAATCGTTTAGCAGGGTTTACCAGGTTTATAATCATTTGAGGCTTGCAGTCCAAAACCCTGGGTGCATGTCAGGCTGAGTTATTAAGTGTTTATAGAAATCTGATCAAACGGACCATCATAAGCTGGGGGGAGCATGGGCGGGGGTGGGGGACTCAGTGTTGAACTCGACCATAAAGCCAGCTTTCCTCGTCTTACGGCTGCGACATGAAGAGGGAGCTGTAGCTCTTCGGAGGCGCAGCGCTGCCGAGTCAGCGCACCCAGCCGGGCGCCGCGCTCGCCGCTCGCCCTCCGCGCTCTCCTCCGCTCCCCGCGCTCCTCCACTCACACACTTACTCTTCCTTTTTTTTTTTTTTTTTTCCTTTCCTTCTTTCTTTTTTATCCCTGTGCCCCTGTGCCAGTTAATTTAAATGTATCTGTTCAAGTGGAGATAATCCATGCAAATCAGAGGCACTGGCTGCCCGTGCTCGATTCACAAAGAGAGCTCAGCTTCAGGAGGTCACTCGTTCACAGCTGCTCCTCCCATTATATTTTTCCCTTATTGCAGAGCTACTACATGTATACAGTGACTGAAAGGACTCAATTCACTGCAACTGCTGCCTGGCTTTACTTACAACTTTCTTTAAAGGGGGACTTACCTTCTATCACTCTTGCTAAGGTAGGAAGTCTGATTCTTCTAAAGACATGTAATGCCTCCAGTGTTTGCTCTTTATCAGATCCCACTATAATGATGTATATTGTTGTCAGAATTAGGTCCTAATAGATTTGCACCAGGTGCCTGATGCTTTTATTACTTGTGTGTATAGATACAACTGTTTAAACAGCTCATTTACTGTTTATTTAGCCAGCTATGTATCCTCTACCCCCTAGTTTTTTTTTCCTTTACATAATGGCAGGTAGGATCTCAGTGCAGCAGCTTTCTAATCTACAAATGTAATCTTCAGCCAAGTTTGTATTCTGTTTTAAAAATGTTTTCTAATGTCTATGCTAGTAAATGCAGTGAACTATACCCCCACAAAAGAAAACAAGAGATCTTTCTGGCCTGAAACCTTATTAAGGTGATATCTCTGGAGCAGAACAAACTGTTGAAAGGCTTTAAACAAAAATAAAAAGGTCACCTTTTACTTTGCAGTGTTGTAAACAAGGAAACCCCAGGCCTCACTGCAAATGGGCCTGTCATAAATTTAGACCACAAGATAAACATTTAGTTAGTAGAATTACCAGCAGAAGTGATGAAATGGAACCCCCACTATTCTGTGTTAATATTTATTGTTTAGCAAGGTTGGATAGGCAGAGCTTGCTCTGCAAACAAAGTACAACTCTGAAACAACTATTTGAATGTGATTCCTAAAAAACTCCTAAAGAAGAAGAAAGTCAGTCACTATGTCATTAGTTATGTTCCAATTTTGAGCATACATCACTTGAAATATTGAACTAATACATCTGACAGCATGCAGTGGTTTTATGAAAGCAGAAAGTTAAGTCTTGCATTGATTAATGTATATTTCTTTGAATATATTATCAGAATTTAGGGCTGAAAATAGTTATATCAATAACTATATAAACAACTTCGAATATGTTAAATCACAAGCAATGGATTTGAAGACTAATATATGGCAAAAATTGGAATTTTTCTGACTTATATTGTCCCACAATAAAGTTCTTGTTTGTTGTTTTGCACAGCTGGATTTAAAAAATGACAACAATTAGATTTGGAGCCACCCTGCTTTTGTATAACTTGCTATCTAACACAGTCAAGTTAATCAAATAACAGTTCTGTGAGGCTTCAAACAGAGTTCAAAATGAAAATTTAGTTGACCAGCCAGGACAGAGAGATATTCCCAAACATATCCTGTCTAATTTCTTCAAGAACACTTGAGTCATACATTTTCATTTTACCTTTCCGATTAGATATTTTTACTAAAAATGCTTCAGGAGAGTATTTGCTCACTACATTAAGTATTTCAGTGCCTAAAGTGTGCATCTTTTCTCCTTGATATACAGTCTGCTTTTTGAAAAAATGCATTCTGATTTTGGAGTACAGTACAAACCTAGAGAGCCTTGTCATTGTTAGCATAAAGAAGACATCTACAGAAGTATTACTGTGCAGAGGGCAATCCTTCTTTCTCTGGCATTTGTAAGGTTACTGTACATAGAATTTAGCAGATAAATATCTTTTACTTCATGGCATTTTGGAGATCCTATTGGTATGCAGGTTACCCTGTGAGGATGGCAACTGAAAAAAGAAATATGTTTTATAGCAGTGTGTAATAAAAGCCCTTCACAATGATGTAAGTGGAGTCTGACCTTTCTTTCTTATGCTGTAATTAGAATTTTTATTAACTCTTTCAAGTGCAGAGTTTTTTGAATAAATTAACGTTAGAGAGAACAAGCATATATATAATGTGAGGGAATAAACATATATTTTTGATATACGAGTTTTAAAAGTAAAATTTGAGAAACCTTTCTAGACAGGAAAAAAGAAATATATTCTTCCCAGAAACTCAACTTGCACCACACAAAGAAATTTTGATTTACAGAAAAGAGGCATTTGATACTGGCATCCTGCCTCTCTCAGAAGAAAAAAAAAAATAGGAAACGAAAAAGAAATGGGGAAAAAGAAAGCATTTCTAAAAAAAGACTTCTTTCATTTTGTGAAAGAGAGGGGAAATGCATTTTAGAGAAGTGAGCTGAACTTAAGGAAGGACATTAAGGATCTTTTGTCTGACTGAATCTCTGGCCAGGGTAAAGTTGGGAAGTAAAGGTGATCCCTGTGGAGTTTAGCAATATACGGAGATGAGATTAGATGAGTCACCACTGGAGATATGAAAAAGGCCTTTCCAAGGAAGATTTTTTGTAAGTGCATTAAAATATTTTTGGAGCAGACAGTATTTCCTGATTCTTTTCCATCTTCTACCCAATGACCAATGTCTCACAGGGACAAAAGTGGTCCTTAGTGAGTCATCAGCAGCATTTCATACAGTTACTTCCAAGTTATGTACTCAAGTTTCCTTTAAGTTCACCAGGTTTACTTGACACAACTTAGTTTAATTCCTTGATACATTGAAATAAATGAGATGAAGCCAGGTTGAGATGAAATATTATTGAGGCCTCTGAATGTATTTTCAGTAAACTCTCAAAGGAGCAAGACCCTGTGTTTCATTTCAGGCTGATTTAGGCAACGGAGGGTTCTAGGGAAGATTGTCAGAGACATTCTGCTGCCAGTTCCTTTTTTCCATTGGTTTGGTTTCTTCCTCTGACTCTGCAAACCTGCCATTGCTATACCTTGTCAGACCTCCCTTGCAGATAAGTTACCTGATGCTCTGCTGGAGTGTGCCTTGCAGCAGGATCCATAGGATGCAGTAAACCTCGTAGCTGGATATAATTCAGGATTCTTACTCCAATCAGTCTCCTTTCTGCTGGTTTTACCACCTTAAAAGAATGCTTCAGAGATTGTCATTAAGTTCCATCCAACTTCTTGAACGCCTTTTTTTTTCAATTCTAAGCTAAATGACACCTTAAAAGTACTCTAGAGACGGGGAGAAAAATGGGAATCCTAAAAAGTAAGTTGTAGAGTTTTGAGAAAACACATGGCTAAAAATAGGAAACTTAATTGTCAACAAAGTCCTCAAGGGTTTGTTATTAGTATTTCCTATAATTGTGTAGAAAGACTATGTTCCGCACAGCTTCTCATCAAATTACGTACACAATTATATCATATTCTCCCTTTTTATTATTGCCTTGTGCTGTGGATTATTAAAATGTAATATTGCAGAGTACAGACGCTGCATATCTTTTTATGCTTATACCTCTAGGGGTTAAAAGCTGAATCAGATCTATAACTTGCCTACTGACTGTCTTTGAAGCTGCTCCTTATTTAGTTATTTATTTATTTGTTTGCTTGGTTGGTTGGTTGGTTTCTGTTTACTTATTTTAGTCTAAAGATTTGGATTGACAACCTTTAATATGTTTGGAATTCTTCAACAGATGTAAAATGCTTGGTAGTGACTGAAGTTAACCTGAGGCTTTATATATCCATCTTCCCCAGGAACTGCACTGAAGCTTTAGTAAAAGTTGAGAATTTTATCCAAACAACTATTCTCATGAGAACTTCTCATTTCTCTGTCCTATCTTACTTTCTTTATAATTTCTAGAGGCATTTTAAGTCAAGTTGAACCCTTTTGATTCCCTCTCTCCCAAATATCTGTTTGGGGAGTCTACATAAAAATTTTCACAGAAGAAATGCACCAAAAGGGAAGCTGATAAAAAGAAAATAAGTGGAGTGGAAATGAATCATTAAATGGCAAGTCTGTGAAACACTGAACATGGTTATCTGACATTATGTCAGTGAGTGTTATCTCTTGAGGAGAAATGAGCAAGAGCAGTCCACACAGGAAAAGTAATTGTTCCTTTACTTCTGTCTGTTTATTTGGGATAGCTTGAACTGCCTCCCACTCTTTTATTTTCCTCAGTGTGAAAAGATTAAGTATTAGAAATGCAGCCAGTAGGCATCTGACTCAAAAGCAATGCTCATTTGACCTTTGGACACAAAATATCTAATGCAAACGAAAATCTAAGCAACCTCAAAAATCACTGAGTACAAGAAATACACAGAATGTGGGTCAGTAGCAATTCAACACTATTAAAAATGAAAACAAAATAAACCACTGAAATCACTTGGTTAGATTAGCATTTATTTCTCCATTCCACATCAGAGTACCAGATGCTGCATTTTTGTCCAGCGTACCTGAGGCAAAAGATCTGTGGCAAAATTCTGCATTAGTTTTAACAACTGCAATGAGAAGGTTTTGGAGAAAAATACAGGGAAAAAATAAGGTAAAAGATCCTTAATCAATACATACGTATTTGTCAGAAGCTAGGTTTTATAGGAGACAAAGAGTACATAGGAATTAAGATGCATTTAAAGTGTGTGATGCTGCCACTTCTTTGTTTAAAGGTTACACTCATCACGTAAGGAACTTCATAATTCCCACTGTTTTAGTTCTGCTCTTTTAGTTGGGGGGGTGGTTGGGTTTTTTTATCATTAGGGAGAATGGCATGTGAAAATGCGTGAGTGTGAATGGATAAAAATATCTCACTCACTAGACACTATTTCTTATTTCTCTTCCTGCCAAGTTATGAAGGAAGACAGAAAAGACAAAATTTATTCCATGTGTGACAAAGGACTGAGAAAGAGATACAGGTTCTGTCTCTGGAGAAATAAGACTAGTCACAACAGGCCTCTGGAGCCAGGACTTTGATATCTGACTTGCCCCTGCAGAAAAGTCTATGACTTAGAAATTGTGCTCTAAGGAAGAAGATGAAATACTTGTTAAAGTCAAGTAACAGTCCCCATGCAATTTTTGTTCCTTGTCTTTGCCATAGCTATGTTACGAGTTCACAGAACAGTAATAGTATAATGTCAGTTGGCAACCTAAAATTTAAAAAACGGAAGAAATT
Source organism: Picathartes gymnocephalus (assembly GCA_013390045.1). Classification (NCBI taxonomy): domain Eukaryota; kingdom Metazoa; phylum Chordata; class Aves; order Passeriformes; family Picathartidae; genus Picathartes; species Picathartes gymnocephalus. The sequence goes on along the minus strand of WEKY01052277.1, from coordinate 80,154 downwards.
TCAGTATTTTCTCCAATGAACCTGGGAATATAATTCCCATCACCCTTACAGCTGAGGCAAGAATTGTTTACCTGGAGGAGTGTACATATATTACATATACATACATACACACACACACACATATACATACATACACACACACACACACACACACACACACATAGGACAGGTATATTTTCTTACTAAAATGTCATTGCTCATGTTGAGTCCAGACTTGATCGCCACAGAAACAGTGATCACGTGAGTGAGCAGGCAGGTTGGAATGAAGGATCCACAGGCATCCCATGTTCAAGTGACTTTGTTCCATATTCCCTCTGTAGCTTCAAAAGTTCCTGTTTCACCTGTCCAGTGAGTATTGTGTAAACTGGCGCCTCCTTTCTCAGGGGAGGAAGAGATGGTCAACTAAGAGATGTCCAAAAGTTAAAGATAAGTGTTGAACTTGCTAGGAAACTGTGCAGGCATTGCTTGATGGTTTCCCAAAGTCCACCTGCCAGCCCCAAAAATATGTCTGTAAGTGGCAAGATCAAAAATGTTTCACAAGTTCGTGCTATATGACAAGTTTTTATGTGAACCTAGCAGGACAGGCAGACAGAGAGACACTGAAGAATACTGAGCTAACATGAGGGGCAGCCAAGAACATTATAGAAGACTGCTTAAAAGTACAAGATATGGTTTACAATCAGAACATTTGGGATTAATTTATTTAGAAATTACATTATCAGACTGTGAAAAAACAAATACAGCTGGCATTTCTGGGGATCTTCTCTGCGTTGTTTGTTATGGATGTTTTCTCTAAACTTGCAGTCTCTTCACCAGGGTTCCCTCTATCTGCCACAAAAAAACCACCAAAAGTGTATCATAAAACCTGTTTAATTTCATATAAAATATTATACTAAGTGTGCTTTTAATGTAATGATGTTAGCGGTGGATGATAACATGCATTAGGTAGCGCAAACTGCTGATTATCTGTCAGGATAAATCTGTTTATTTCAGAAATAGCAGTCTGACAACCCCCTGTTGTTAATCATGAAAGTACATGCTAATGCCAGGTACTGTTTGGTTGGAGCCTCTCAGAGGAACGTGTTTGTTAGATTTGTGCTTTGACAGCCTTTACACCGAATTTTGCAAATTTTCTCTATATTTTTTTTTTTCACATATTTTTTAATACAGGGGCCAGAACAAAGCTGCTGATCTACAACTTAGGTTCACAGCAATTCAGAGGAAGGAATGACTTGTGAAGAGAGAGAGTAGATTATAGGATTACACAGTGGTTCAGACTGTGCCCATTGTGCATTCATCTGTAGTAATTTCAGTGCAGACCCATTAGTGATGAGGAGAAAAAAAGCAAAATGAAAGTTAAGGAGTTCTTTTTTTCCCCCAGGGTCACTCCTCCTAAATTTGTTTATTTATTTTTCAACATTTACAGCAATTCCTAATTATATCCTGAACTAAAAAGACCATCTCCCTATGATGCTCATACCATTCCTTCCTAATAGGGTAAATGGCAAAGTGAACCAGACCGGTCTTATAATGTGGTGAATTTGACCCAGATTTTGTGTTGTAAAAAATTACTATTATGTATTTCGAGTGAAACATAAATGGAATACTGAGGTACAGTTTGTCAAACCTTAGGTGAAAAGGTGTTTTATCTGACTTTATTCATTTTGATCATTTCATGAATGCCATAAAAAGCTGAATAGCATAATAAAAATTGATATTTATATTGACATTTCAGGATTTTAAATAGAAGCACAGAAAATCTAAACAGTCCTTGGTATCTCTGCAGCTGTTCCTCCAAAACCATCTGAGTTTTGACTAATTCACTTTTTCTCCCCGTATACCCTCAATTGGCGCTAATATAAACATCTCTCTCTAAACCAATTTCTCCCTGGAAGATTATGCACATCTTCATCTTAATTCAGAATTTACATGTGTACTTTGCATATTTTTGCATCAGTATGTGTGTTTTAAATTAGATAAAGGTCACTGTCATTCATAATCAAGAAGAAGGTGCATAAAAGGTCAGGATTCAATAAAAAAACTGATTAGATGTAGAGGTTTGTTCATATGATTCAGTATATCATTGGATAAGTGGAAATCATGAGTCAACAAATTAACCTTGGTATAATGGGTTACTTGCTTCATTAGGATCAGAATTGAGATTCACAATTTTTTTTCCAATATACTCCTTGTTTGTCGTTGTAATAAGAAATACTGTGGTGTTGGTAGTTACATAACTGAGTATTTTCTAATTTAATTTGGCTTAAAATGTGACACAAATGACAATTCTAATGTGAAAAAAAAGAACCAAGGCGCCAACTATATTTGCTATGCATATAAATATCAATGGAATAAAAATTATCCAATGTAAAAAATAGAGAAGTTGATTTAAAATAATGGTTTGTATGTTTCATATAGGCTTTATCTTGAGCACATAAAAGAATCTGTGATGAGTCAGGCTTTCAAAATCTAGTGTCAGGAGGAGGTCCAGATGCAAGTGAGCCTGAATTAAGGGCAAGGATAAGCTTGCACTCCACATGTTCGTTCTGCCACAAACTTTCCACATGTACTTGGATAAATCATCAGAATTGACTGTACCTCCACTCACATCTGCAAAAAATGAAAAGTAGTAACAGGGCTTATATTCTTGTGTCGGCAGACATGGGGTCACCAGAAGGGCTAAGATTTTAGGATTTCCACCACTGCTCTATTTGTTACACCATATTCCTGGTCATTTTCTGCAGTCAAACTGGCAGAGCTGGGAATCTCTGCACTAGAAAATGTCTGAGGATTCTTCACAAATGTTCTCCAGCATAGACAAGAAATATCAGAAGTACAAGACCCTACTTACAAAAAAATATGGCCTAGGAAAGACATCATCAATTATACAAAATGACCATGCTATATCCTCCATTTTGGACTGTATAAACTTGGTGGAATTTTTACGACTCCACCATAAGCTTTTCCAAAGAGATTTTTTTGCCATGGTCTTTTGGATTTGGGAGTTAGTTTTAGAGGGCTTTTTCTTTTTGTCTGGAAATTATTGCAACTGTTTCAAGCTCTACCACAGCAGAATGGCCTATTAGAAAATCAACATTACAATTAAAATAGTTATACATGTCAGTGTTTCAGACATTGTGTATTTCTGTGAGCTTTCTTCATGTCTGTGTAGAATAAATATCAGGTTACTACTTGTTCATTTTTTTTTTTCCCTTGGGCAGAATTCTGTACCTATTAAATCCTAAGTATGAAAGAAAATTAGACTTGCCTGTTACCACTATAAACTTACACCCAATGGTTTTTAAACATGTCGGTAATCTCCCTTCTGTAAACCAGAGAGTTGGAGTTGCTCATAATTAAAGCTGCAAGCATCAAAATACAAGCTGACTCTTTTCTGACGTTCATATGCCTCATTCTCTCACAAAATGCAATGAAAATACACTGAACCATAAAGAACTTTCTTTATTTACAATATTGTTTACATTTTATGCAATTTTAGTACAGCCATAGCTTTACTCTGTTATTTCGTCCTTTGAAAGTCAGTTGTGTATGAGTAGGACTTTCAGCTGGGGCTTAGCATGTGAGATTGTAGCATTTGTTCCTGATCATTAAAAGGATGAAACAATTATTTGTAATAACCTGGCTTAGCTTACTGTAACTCCCAAGTTCTATTACTTCTCCTTCACAGGTTTTGAGGTATTTGACTAGTGCCTGCCTCACAGAGTTCTACTGTGGGCAAACTTCTGATGTATGAGGGCCTCGGAAGCACCAAGGCACAGAACCAGCATGGAGGTTGTACCTCCACGAGGGATCACATAAAATATGAGTGCACTCTTGAAGGAAGTGCCTCCATCCTCACAAAACACTGAACTGCAGCCCAGAGACCAAAATAGCCTTGTTCCTTCTGGACGTCACTAAGCTAGAGGATGTGTTTCAGGAATGCCTCTGGTGGCAGTCATGGGCATTCCAACCACAGGAACAAGCCACAGCTAGCCTAAATTCAAACACTTGACATATATGTTGGGTTCTCAGTGTTTGGTGATTCACACTACAAACTGACTTCTACTGAGAGGCAGTGCTTACTAAGGCAGACATATCCTGAGAAATATTTACATAGAGAGCTGGCACTAGACAGAATTCAGCAACTCCACTCCTTATTTCAATATTAGGAATTCACAATGTGTTCAAGTCATTAGTTCTTGAGTCTTGCTGCAGACCTAACACAGATGATAACTTTGGCTGCCTCATCAACCTAGGAAACCATACAGATGAAGGAACACTCTTTCTATAATGTGATCATGTCCCATGTCTCTCAGCTGATGGGGAAGATACTCCTCATAGTGTCCCTTCTCAGTAATATATGCACAGTAACAACTAGAATTGAGATAAATTCCTCACGCCCCTCTGAAGCTGAGGAAGTGACCTCAGGACACTGGACAGGATGATCTGGTGTAGAACTTCTAAAAAGTATAAACAAAGCTAAACCACAGGAGTGTTGTAGCCAAAGCTATTCCCATCAGTTTTGTGTAACATGGTAGGAGGTAACATACAAGCAGGTGAGAGGAGGAGTTTATATAACATGACCAGACTTCTTCAGTGTTCTCTCCACGAGGCAGCATGGACTCAGCTATTTTTGTAATTAGGCTGTTCTGGGAAGAAGGGAAGGTTTTCTTGCCCTTGCAATATCTGGACTATGGTGTGGTATTCCGTGCCCACTCCAACTTCCTTTAGCTGCACAGATCTACCATATTGTGATTTTCTGAGTCCATTGTGTCCGTGCTGGAAACATTGTGTCTCTGTGAAAATAAGGTGTTGAAAATCAAGAATCTCCTAAGTCTAATACTGGCTTATAAGGTACCTTTGGAAAAGTCACCTAGGCAAATTTTTCCAAACTTAAAGTTGTGAATTTAAATTTCATGTTTAAGCATCCAAATTAGTGGTCTGATTTTAATGTGTGCTGACACTCACATTTTCAATTGACTTCAAAGGGAGTTGTGAGTTCTCAGAAGTCTAAACCTATGAAAATCAAGCCAGTTAGACACTCAAACTTGAAAGGTTTCTCCCATACCATTATTGTTATTTGCATTACTTTAGTAGCTTGACACCCCAGTTATAGGAGTAAAGTGCTAGGCACTCTATTTTATATCTCTTTTTTTTCTTATTTTGCTATATATAAAACCTGACACACAGGGATGTTGTGATGATTGTTTTGTTAATATTTGTATACAGCTTTGAAAAATAAATGCTCTGTAAACACAGATTATAATTATTCATGTATAAAAAACACAGATTATAATTATTCATTCCTTATTGAAACAAGTTCCATGGATTTTGAACCTGTCCTTAAGGAACAGACCTGATACTGCATGTGGAATACATAAAATAAAATAGAGGGGCCAAATTCATCATTTGCTGTTAAAATATATGCTATACCTGTTGTAGTTTCACCAGTAAAGAGAAATTAAACAGTCTCATACTGTGTTCAATTTGAACAGAAATCCACACCATTTAACAACTCCTACATAATCCTCAAAGAAATTAAGTAGGATGATGAACCACAAAGCTTTCCTTAGAAACTTTTGTCTTATCCATGCCTCTTTATTTTAGTTAAGCTGATCTTTACTAGAAAATAGTAGCCTCTTTGTAACTGGGACCTATGCAAAGCTTTCTTTTTTTCCCCTGTGTATTCAATAACTAAGCTGCCTGGAACACCTTTGATTTTGGCAAAATGTTTTGCTTAAAGGAAAGGTTTTGCTCACAAATAATTAAGAAATTTCCCAAAGTCTATTTTTAGTTTAGAATTTTAAAATATGAAGTGTTCTTTGAATCAGTTTCCATCCTCTGAAAAGCTAATGAGTTCAGTAGCAATGTTCCCATTGACTTCACTGGCACAGCACAGCCACTGTGTGTGAGCAAATACAACCACCACCTGAGGTTTTACAAGACTAAATGCAACATGTATAAACCACCAGATCTCCAGTTTTAGATCAAACCAGAGTGCAAACATTTCTCAAGAAAAAGAAAGCAGAGTTTCCGTATCAGAGCTTTTACTGTTTGTTGGTGGTTTGGCCCATGGCTATGACACCTCAACACAGACACGTCCCAGTGCTATCACATCAGGAGTGCAGTATTCATATATGCAAAAGTGCACACTGGTGGTTTCTATTTAAATAAGACAGGTGGTTTAAAACCAAGCCCTAAACTGATTACTAAGTTTGTTCATGCAGACTTTCATTCAGGCATCAGGAATAAGTGCTATGTCTGCTTGATAAATATCCAGGCTAAACACAAATGTTGTTATTTGTCAAATAGCTACTGTTTTAATGGGCAATTCTTCATGACCTTTAACAGCTATAAATTGATCTCCAGAACTCAGATGTCAGAGCATAGTTCCTGTATTTCTTAGAGTCCCCTTAAAGAATCCAACTTAAGGGAAAGCATAGTACTGAAGAAGAAAATGCTTTCATTTACTCCAGAGATGGAGTATATTAGGCATTTGAGTATACGAGGATTTTACAAACAAGCAACAAGCAAAGGATATTATTTTTCTGCAAAGCAGATAATATAGTAATCAATCTAGACAGTCATTGTATATCTTCCAATACTTAGGATTTTAATAAAAGTAATCATCACGAGTTCTATTTAGACTTTCAGACCTTTACATCTTGAACCATTTAAAACAATGATACATGATTTTAATCTGTATGGTGTAAACTGATTGATTTTTTGCTTGTAAATGGCACATTCTTCAGATAGATCAATTTTCACGTTTACCATATCTAATTATTTTCTGTTTCCTTCTGACTTTAAAAGGCATAGATCATTTGGGGCCCCCTTTCTTTAACTGACAGTTTCATGACAGCTAATACAAATAGTAAAATAAAGCCTGAAGAAGAAATAAGTTGTATTTAATAAAAGGTTTAACACAAGTGTTTATGTCCTGTGAGTACAAAGAGCTGTGCATGTTTCCTTTATCTTGTAGTATCAGGTAGCAGCATTAATATTTTCTGTATTTCATACATAAAGTTCCATGTGATTACAAACCTGAGCCTGGGTAGTTGAATGAACTTTGCCAAAAAATGAAAAGAAAGACATATGCTCCTGAAAAGGGACCCAGACCCATATCTTCTGGGAGATCTGGGAAAGCCACTCTTTTGGAAGCCACATAAAGAGATGAATGTGATAACAAAGGCTCACAATTCTAGCAGGTTCCCCTAGAATAGTACTTCAGAAATGTGAGGTGTGAAAGAAAGGCAATCTGTGCCAGATACTGATTAAATTTCAGTCATCTATCCAAAGCAGTCCCTAGCTGCTTGTAAAATGCTCCATGTAATTACAGCAACTACAGTTTTTAAAGCAATTTACACATTAGCCTTTAACTTGGGTTTCTTTTTGTGGGTGCATTTCTTCTTTGGAGTCAATAGCCCTAAAGTATACGTAAATAAGTTATATGACTTTGTAGCCATATAGACTTTAAAAATTCCATCTCTAGTATTTTCTGCACAGATTCCTCTTGGCTTTTGAAAAAGCTTAACTGTAATAAAATATCACACTCTGGATGTTTAGCTAACATTGTTCAGTGACCCCAGCTGTAAGTCACAACCATATTTAAAACTGTTAAGGAGTTAGGAATTGATGCAAAATCAAACCAGGATATATTAAAATGCTGCCAGGATAAAATAATATTAAGGGCTAAACTTTGTCCTTTGCTAGTTACACAGGTGCAAATATCAAACTTGGAAAATCCTTTCAAAACTTTGTGCGTCCTAATCTTCCAAATCTTCTCCCAGTCTCTGGGCATGGAAGACTTTGCTAATGCAGGAGCCACTTACAGGATGAACACTGGCCAAGTAAAAGAGGTCTGGCTCATAGCTGTGGTATTCCAATTTTAAATTAATGTGTGAATTTGGAAGGAAACTAGACTGACTATTTCATTAAAATTCTACTGGCTAAAAACAGAAGAAATGCAGGGAGTGAATTAAACTCCTCACAGGCAGTAAAACTGTTCCCACCAGAGCTGCACAGTGCAGCTGCAGGTAGCTTTACACTTTTGTTGTTGTTGTTGTTTTATTCTGTTTGTTCAAGGTGCCTTTTGTAACTGCCAAGCACAGAAAAGCTCCCCAGTTATTCCACACCCCTTTGTTACCAAGGCTATTATCCAAACTGGGGCTAATAATATGAAGCACGTTTATGTTTGTGTAGGAAAACTAGGGTCACTAGAGATAATCCAAAAAGTTGTTCCACAAGGGATTATCTAAGATGCTGTTTTCCAAAACTGTCACATATCAGAAAAAGGGCAAAGCACTTGTAACTCTTGTGATTGATCCTCTGTTAAGTCATGATTGCTGTCACCAGCAGGTTACATTCCTTCAGCAAAGCAAGAGACTTTGCTGAATTTTAAGCTAAACCAGTTAGGCTTCCAGTGTCATATTCCTTTCCTTATCTCTTTCCATACTTCATTCTCTCACATTAGAAGAGATAAATTTGTAACTGAAAAGAGAAGATGATATGGTATATGTTACAATATCTTAAAATTAGTGCTCCCTTCCCCATAATATACTTGGGTCTAAAGTGTCTTCATAATTTGGCTTATAGGCCCTGAAATGTCACAACTGAAGCATTTAATTTGCGTAAGGTGAGAGGATATGGAATTGTTCATCTGATAAAAGTTAAATACAGGCTTTAGTGTCCTATTAGAAAAAACATAAGTCTACAATTCTTGTGAAATAACAGATGTTTTTCAATCTGATTTTGAAATTAAATGCTTGTGTATGCCTCTGTCCAAAGACTCTGAAGCCACTCTTTTAGCATCAAATATCAGTAGTTTGTAAGGTTGTGGTCAAGGATGTAAAGTGCTCTCTGTCTTTTTCTATTCAGAGCATTTTCTGTGGTTTTATCTCCTGTTGTCTTTTAGTCTTTGAAAGTGTTCAGTGGATACATCCATAGTTCTCAGATATTGCATGCATTTTTTTAAAAGGATGTCAGAGATTTTATTGATTTTTCCAGTGAATCCTGGCATTTGTAATTTATTTGCATTAATTTACTGTAATTAAATACCTAGCTTTTTTCAAAGGCATTTACTTTCAAATATATCTTTTAGTAAATCAGGTACAGATCCACCTGCTTTCGTATACACCTATTAAGGTGCAAATAAGATTTTTAATTTAGCATTCACTTTTTGTTTTTTAAAGTTTTCATTATCAACTCTTGCTTAACCTTGTTGTGGGTTAACTATTGACTTTTGTAAAAGGTTCTCCACCGAATGCCAGTCTTTACAAAACTATCTCAGGGAGCCTCACTGGGCCAGACTTTAGTTTGCCTTGCATAAAAGGTGATGCTCTGTCTGCTGTGACTTAGACTTCATGGGAAAGCATTCCTGAGCAAGCCATGGAAAATGGCTTTTTCCCCAGTGGTCTGTCACCTTACTCCACCAGAAGCTGCCATCCTCCAAGCTCTGTTTGTGAGGAGTTTGTGTACACATTCCTTTGCATTACAGACAAAACGAACTGGGAGAGCTTAATGGTCTGTGGAAGGTGAGTATGAGCTAACCCAGCTCATTTTGTCTGAAATGGATTGAAAAGCACTCACACGACCTCCTTCCTCTCTCAGAGCCCTGGGGTAGCTGCTCCCCATGATGGAAAACAGCACCAACCAATTCAGTGAGGTCTTGGAGAAGACTTTTGTCTGTGTCCTGAAAAGCAGGTTCATGAGTCACATTACCTTTTCTCCAGCCTTTAGAGAAAGACTTATATCAACTGTAAATGAGGAGTTGACTTTTAGGGGAAGCTAAGAAACCAGCAATGAATTACAAGTAGGCAACACAGCTTTTTTCAAAGCTATGGCCATAGCCTCTATTGGTCATTTCAATTGTTGAGTGTCTAGGGGCAAATGTCCAGGCCAAATTTAGTGAAGTCTGTAACAGCAGTAGTAAAATGCTGTCTCTGGAAAATTCTCTCTTCTCTAGATGGTGGTTCATTTTCAAGGATTACTGTCTAGGTGACTGAGTCTTCTATTATCTTTAGCAAAGAAACTTCTGGAGGTTAAAGGCTCTTTCAAACAGCGCTATTCTGACTCCCAGTTTTTAACTGATCTTCCTCCTTATAAATAACATGCAGAAAGCTTAATTACCTAAAATGTCCACATAAATATTCCACAATATTCTCACCATCTCCATACACATGAATGTAGCTGATGTCTCCATTATTTCATATGTTAGTAAGGCAATTGATTCATCTCTGCTACTCTTTTGCCCTCTAATATAATGTTTGAATAAGGAATAGTTAAAGTTCTCATTAAGTTTGTTGTGGGGTTTCATAATGAATTCATTTTCACAAGCTGGAGAGTCTTTTGATTTTTGCTTGCATATTCATAGAACAACTATGTCATAAACAAAGTCTAAATCTGGCACCACTCTCTTGCTAAGCCATGCTGTGTTGTATCTTTCTACACTTTACCTCATAAAGAAAACAATGTCAATGCCAAGTATGGAAGGTGAAGAAGATTACTATTTAAAGATTAATTTTCTGGCACATGAAGCACCATTGGAGGCACATCAGAAACAAAAAGCAAGTGCATTGCTTTTCTTCCACAGGCCAAAATTCTGCCTTGGTCTATCCCAACAGAGGGGACAATACACTTCTGTGCAAGATTGTTCAGTAAAATCCAGCTGCTCAGTAGAAATTAACCTCTTGCTATATTTACATGTGTAGAGATAAGTTAAAAAAAAAAAAACCGCATATTTCAGAGTTCTTTTTTAACTTACACTCTCCCTCTAACACGAATGCTCACATGAATCAATGAGATTTATCCTGCCAACATGAAAAGAAAAGCATGTATTGATAAATAATCGACATGAATACACTGGCCAGGCAGTGGATTCAAGCTTAACTGGTATGTTTCATTCAATGGCAAGAATATTTGCTTAAGACAGCAAAAAAGTTCTGAATCTCCTAATGATGTGGAACTGAATTCTTTATCTCCCCAGCTTCTAGCTTGCTTTTAAGGCAGAACTGGACATATCTATGACAACTAAGTAGGTATTTTGTAAATTGTACTTAGCTACCTTTAAGGAGAGGTCCAAACCGCATATTGTATCACCATTGCCAGAAATTTTATTGAGCTTGGCTGGAAAAACAACTTAATGCTACATTCTTCTTGCCAATCAGCACAACAGAATTTTTGTTTTTTTCTCTACTCTCAGCTAATAGGCCAGTATTACAGGCAGAATTTTGACTCGGAGTTGCTGCTCTCTTTTAGGGCCTTTTTAGAGTAGTTACGGAAATGTCAACAATAATACGTAAAATCACTGTCATGTGAAATAATTGATTAGCTGATCAGTTTCCTATTCTATTTCTTTAATACATTTCCCCAAGAATAATGATTATATTTATAGAAATATAATAATTTTCCATGCTAAAGCAAAATGGTATTTGACATTAACAAAAGGTCAGGTGTCATACTGTAAACCACAATGAGTATTGCTTTTAAAGATTATTGAATTAAGAGGTACATGTATTTGACAAAGTATAGAATTCCAATAACTGCCATAGTAGCTGTGCCCTTTTACATGCCATGGATTTATTGACATTTCCTTACTGTAAAAATGCAAAGTAGTTGGCATGTAATAGGCACTATCAATTTCAAAAATAAAAATGTCTCATTCAGGAACATGTCTATTCTCCTGGTTTTTCATGCACACATTTGAACACTCACATATTTGTTTATCCCACTGTTATTATGCTTTACAGAGACACATGACACATTTTTGAAAGCACTTTTGCATTGTGCATCCTTATGCAATAACAAACCATACCTTTTCCAGTTCTTGAAAGAATAGTGTCACTGCTGGCACTGTAAACGTGACCCAAGACTTTTCAGGGGAGTTAGTTAAAATGAGTGTGAGGACAGCATCAGAGCCTCTCCGTGGTATCTGCCCACACCACAGATCTGTCACAGATTGCTGTGACTGACGGGCCTTAACTGCAGTCCCAGGTCTTTTAAGGGTCAGAACCACTGTTGGAATTATGCCAAAGCCTGCCTAGAGAAAACAACAATGCTGCAAGAACCGCCAGGGTGTTTCAAGCTGTGAGGGCAAATTAGCTAAAAGGGATTTTTAACATTGATAGGTTTGAATAATAGTACTTTGCTAATGTAGCACCTTTTAATTAGTTAATAATAATAGAAAAGCCATAGAGAAGGAGCCTTCTATTCCACAAAGCTGTGCCACATTACTACAACACTCTTACAAGGATAAACTCTTTGTTAACAAAAGGAGCTGTTTCACTTTAAAAGGATATTATACATTTCAATTCATCTGTATTTTCAAACAACTTTTCTGGTAATATCAAATGAGTTTCTTATAACAGGAGGTCTTGAGGTTTTCATTGTTTGTTGTTGCTGTGATGTTTCTTTTAAATTTGCAATGGATTTTTTGATATTTAGCGACAGAGCCAAAATTCCCAGATTGGCCAGTTCCATTTTCAATGATTAAGAGAGAGATTTTAACCTAAAAATCTGCCTTTTCAGTAGTTTCCCATATGTAGAATGAGGATGCAATGGAAGGTGGTTATCTAACAGCTTTTCATTAGTCATCATCCACTTGTCATCAGCAAATATGTCATTCAGGGTACCCTTAACTCTTCCTGTGTTCATCCTTTCTGGACCCTTTAAGCTTCTAGTCTCTCTCACTTTGCCTGCTACCTGCAGGGCTGTTCTCTGGTCTTTTCCCTTCAAACTCGCATCAGCTGTTATACCCAGGAAAAGGTATTCTCATTATAAAGGAGCAGTTAAAATTGAAAATAAAAAAAAAAGAAAAAAAACAAAAAAACCCCATAACAACAAACTGTAGTGCTTTTCTGTAAATAATTGAAAAATCCCCAAACAATCAAATAAAACCAATCAAAACCCCAAAGACAAACCTGGATGCATTGTAGCATCTAATGGGTTGATTGTGTACAATACCTCAGGCTTTGGTGTAAGAATTGCCATGGTGGATGGATTGAAGGCTTGCTTGCACTGAACAGCAGCACAAAGATTGTCACATATAATTCAAAATCAGAACTCGCTTTTCAAACATGGATGCCTTGACAATACTGCCAAATCTTGGATTTGGTCTATTAAATCAGCACTTAGGCAAATAAAACAGTCATTTGAGTGATAATTTCAACACACTAATGAGATACTCACATGTCAGGAATTGAAAAATACACATTGGCCTTTTGAATTTGAGCCAAGATAGGCTTTGAGTTATATTAGGAAGGTTTAAGACTTTATAGAAGGATAAAAATCATTTCTGAATTTATCTTAATCTTTCTGGGAGAGAGGCAGATGGGATTAAAGTTCTTTATGAAGTCTTCATAAATTTTAGATATAAAACTTTTCTTTGTCATCTTATTATTAATTAGTTGTATTTTGGTTCATATGCAGGTCAGAAAGCATCCTTATTCAGACATCCTCACTTTCGCTCTCATTCTATACAGTTCTCACCATGACACTGTTCCTGTACAAGTGCCTACATCACTTCTGCTGACACAAAAGTCTATCCCTTTCTTTGCCTTATTTCTCTCTCTCCATCATCAAAACCAAGGTTAGCTGGGCCTAAAGGCATCTGTGTTAGATATAAATTTTGGCAGACACCCAGACCAGCTTTTTTTAATCTAAATAATTTTGTTCATATAGATAGCAAGTATTTCATTTTTATTGTTGTTCTTTCTTTATTTTACATATTCATCAGTTCCCTAAAAAATGTTAAGACAATGAAAATATTTCAGATAATATTTATCCAAGAGATGAAAAGTCTCTCTTATGCTTTACTTTTCTTAGAAAATTAACTAGAAAATGTATCTTTAATTATGATTATGACTTTCAAGAACTAAAACAAAATATGAGCTACTCAATGACGTTCTTTTTATCAATTTTTGATGGTATTAACATGCTGTCTAGAAGTATAATAACTGTTCTTACTTGAAGTCCACTCTGCTGAAATCCTTCTAAAGAGGCTAGAAAAATTTCTGTGCTGTGTTTAAGTGCAAGATAGTACAAATAATATAAACCAAAAGAAAATGAGAAAAAATTCACCAACATAATCAGTAGTATTCCTAGCAAACCATAAACCTTACTATTCACAGGTGCAACAGAGCAAAGACGTTTTAAGGAGGAATTTGAAGTGGAACAATGATGTTTTATTTAACAGACAAATTAGCTCAGATAATATTGGGCATGCTCTCTGCCTATTCTGATAATGTAATCTATTTTAGCTTATTTGCTAGCTCCTTGAAATTGCTAGGTATCCATTTACTGGATTAATTAATTAAACACATTTAAATTATGCATTAGTCATGGCTTTAGAAAGTTAGAGTAAATAACATAGGCTTTATTAATTTTTTCCTTCTCTTATAATTTTCCTATCCCCAGTCTCTAATTTTCATCAATTTCACTTTCTCTTTTTTCCCATTCCTTTTAAGTTTGTGTTAATTTTTTAATAGTGCTAGCTGTTTCACCACTGGCTGAGACAAGAGCAGGTGTCTTTTCTCCAAAGTGACATCAGAGCTGATCTGTGGAACAACTGAGAACAGAGTTGTCCCTAGGGATGGAGTGCACCCAGTTGTTCCCATGACAAGTTGTCAGGGCTGGAGGCTTAAAAAATTAAAGGGATTTTTTTTGTTGTTTTAAGCAAAATATTTTCCACCACTTTTATATTTTCAGAACATTGTTCTGGCCTTGTACAGGAGACAGGAAAATGTAAATGTCAAACATTCACTTCTGATTAAATGGGCTTATTATACCACAAAGTGTTGAGATTTTGTTCCCTACCGGCCGGTTCTTTTCACTGTCGTACCCTGTAAGCACTTTCCTTGCACCTGCCTGAGGAGACTAATCCTCTATTAAAACATGTTCAAACTGAGCAAAGGCAGAAATGGCAGCCATTTCACTCCAACAAAATGAATCAAAACCTTGTAAAAATAAATAAATCAGGATAGGTTTGGAGAAGACTTTTGGCTGTTTGGGCTGTAGTTGAAGCCCTGTTACTTCACTATATTCCATCTGGAGAGCAGGCTTTGCCCTTAGGGCACGGACCTGTTTTGAAAACAGTGCAAAGCAAGCTCCCTCCCATGTAGGTTCTCAGCTGTTTATGGGTATCAGTGCCATACAGAGCTCATCATTCCGGGGGTGCAATCTTCTTGCACTGCTGCACCACTGACTGGCCATGCTTCCACTTTCTTCTCCAGGATCATGGCTATTTACTTAGATGGAACAGTGATAATATGGATAATGTGTATTTCTCTGCCAGCTTTGGGGAAGAGCTAGGCTCAGAACAGGGAGCTGCAGAAACATTGCAGAGAATGGTGATGTTGCTGACTGCACTGAGGAGAGAAACTCCTCCACCAGACAACAAAGAACTGCAGTCTAACAGGGCAAGGGATGAGGGAAAATCCTCCTGACATGGTAAAGCAGCAGGCTAAGTCTGTGGGCCCAAACTGCATTATCCAAGAACAGAAGTCCTGTTGGACAGCCCTCATCAATGCAAAGCACAGGGCTGATCACATTGCAGTGCTCAAGAGATAACTATATTTAAAAAAACCCCTAAGAATGCAATAACAACAACAGATACCCCTCACTCCAAAGAGGATCATTGCAACTGCTACTCATAAAGCCAGGTAGTTAATTTATGGTACGAGGTCACATTTTTCTACAGCCAAACCCATCTCTGCTGATAAAACTGGTATAGAGATCAAGGATAAACAGTGATTTGTTCAATTTGCAGGCAATCAAATTATATCAACAAATGTGTTCATGCTAGTTGCAATGAATTTTCAGCTCCTTTCAAGTCCTAAGCATTTTGTATCATTCTAAATTGGGTCTACGAATGGATCAGGTTGACATATGATGACAGTAAATGATTTATAACCAAAAAAGTCACTTGAAAATGCAGTACTGACCATGTTCTCCCTGTTTTGTGCAACTTTTGTTCTCATTTGTTTTGTAACATTACCTTTAGTAACATGGCTTTTGCTGTCTGTTTCCTAAGAATTTAAAAATTCCTCTGTCTTATGAACAAAACCATTAACTGAAATTTTCCCTTCAAGAAAGGGAAAAAAGGTCTGTGTTGTTGCTGAGAGACATTCCAACATGCCATACAACCTTAAATCTAGACAAAAGAGAGCTGGATTGATGCTGGTTATTTTTCTGGAGGCCCAGGTGTATCTAGATACTTCTCAGAGAAGTTGTGTGGAAGACTAATTTAAAGTAATATTCAGCAAAAGCAGGCATAAGTAAATCTGGAGACAACTCTCTTTAGCTTTCTGAAGCTCAAATGGTACATTATTTTATTTTAGTCCCAAGTATTTTGACTTGGTACCTGCTGAAAAGATTCCTCTCCTACTGCTAACAAAACACAATTAATGATAGCATGTTTCTGATTTAGGATTACATGGGGCACAATCAGCAACTGATTGTGATTTTGATTACAGATTCCCACAAATGATTAAAAATAGTAAAAGCTCCTTTACAGTGCTTCAGAAGTTTCACATAGACAAAGAAATTGTACACCACCAGTCCTTCGCATCCTGAAGCAGAAGCCTCTTAGTATGGCAGAATGTCAGGTTCCTGCCCTTCCTACTATCATGAGTTTGGGCAGCTCAGCTAGCTTCTGATCAGCACAAAAGTCACACTCTAGAAAGGGCAAAGACAAGAAACCAGAGAAGTTCAACAGACTGTTAAATCATAAGCCCTGCTGAGGTACAGCTTATGGACCAGTTTGTGTTAATGGTTGTTCTTCAAGACAAATTCTAGCCTCTGGAGACACCCTGAGATTTCCAGCCCATGCAGTAACATAATTCAGTTTATGAAGCAATATGCCACTAGTAGGAGAAAACATCACATGTATGGAACAGAGGAAGTTTATAAGACCCTGGGGAAAACGCATTATTAACTCTGCTGAATAATTATTCGAGGTTTTGGGCGGGGGGGTTAGGCAATTTTTTGTTGTTTTTGTTGGTTTGTTTGGGTTTGGTTTTTTCTCTTTTTTTTTTTCTTTTTTTGAGGGGGGTATT
Source organism: Picathartes gymnocephalus (assembly GCA_013390045.1). Lineage (NCBI taxonomy): Eukaryota > Metazoa > Chordata > Aves > Passeriformes > Picathartidae > Picathartes > Picathartes gymnocephalus. Next base: position 63,103 of record WEKY01052277.1, on the reverse strand, counting down.
GAAATAATTTAAGATTTCAAAGAAATGTCACACTATACAAAAGAAAAGGAATCCCTAAATATTTTAACTTCCAGATTAAACCAAGGATATCTAGGTACAGCAGTTGAAACAGCTTAATGATTTACTTTTTCTTAAAATTTTGCTAATAAATTTCTGTGTCTCATTTCTAAATTACTAGCAATGATTTTTAAATATGACCCTTTAAATACTATACTATTATTCCTGAAGTTGCAAGATCCACAGAAACTGAACACAATAAGACATAGCCATAGTAATTTGTGATGACACTCCACTGATTTTGGTAGACCTAGCCCTGATGTGATTAAACATGATATTTTACTGTTGCAGTCATCTTATACAGCAGCCTTCTTTCCCTTACAAAGCAATATGGTTTAATATATTCTTCTTGTCCTCACTACTGCTTTTGAATTTCTTTAACAGCAGTTGTAAATAAGCAAAGCTCATATGATTGTCCTATCCTTATTAGCTTCAGATCCCAAGTTGGATTGTACAGCATTTGCGGAGATACAGATTTCAGGGGACCTGTATCTGATACAAACATGTGCTTCATGTTAACATTAATGAGAATGTTAGATAGCATTTCTCATTTAAACAACTTGTATGAAATAAAAATAAACTAAAAAGACATTTTTACTCTTTACTCAAAAAAAGATGTGGGACAGAAATATGCATTCTCATGCCTGGTCATTGAAGAAATATGTAGGTTATGAGATACATGGTGAGAAAAGTCACAGATTCTTTTCAATCCATTCAGTTTTGAAGGTCTGAAAATCACAAATGTCCTACTGCAGCCAATTTGAGAGACTACAGGGATACAAAAGAATTCTGCTGATACTGTCTTCAGGGATAAATGCAAAGCTCTTTCTCAGCCAGGTGATCTGTTCATCTGATACAGTCCTTTGTTCTACACTGTAAATGTACAGCCTTTCTCAGCCTCCCTCCTCCAGCCCAGATTTCCCCTTTATGCTCCCCTGAAATCCTGGTCTTTGACTCAGATCTCTCCAAGTCTGCTTGGCTGAGGAATATCCTCACTTCCTGCTGTTCAATACCCTGAGCAGGGCCCTCATTTGCTGCCTGAGTTAACTTCATCCAGGCCATTGGGTGCTTGTAAATCCCATTGCAGGGACTCATGATATTCTTGGTTCTTTTACTCTGAAAACCCCAATGCCCAAGGTTATCATATTATGGGAGTTTAATTTCTCTGTGAAAACACAGACCCCAAAAGCTGAAAACATGAGAAATAAATAATAATCCAAATAATGGTTGTTGAAGGGGTTTAAATCTCTTTATTTCTGAGACAAACCCTTGATTTTGCTGGAAGCATAAATCACGACTGTTAAACACTTAACAATTCTGTACCACTCTGTTAGGAAAAATATTATTTCAAGAAAATGAATTTTAGACTATTTCATCTTAACCCATTATTCCTTGTATTTCAAAGAAAAATGCCAGTGCTCCTCATGCTATTAATGTCTAACATTTTCTGTTTGGTCCTGTCTAATACCCTGAGTGTGGTACTGTGCAGGCCAACTCTTAAACTCTGCTTATCAAATGACATGTAATGCTTTGTAGAGCCTAAAAAGTGTTATGGAGGTTTAACTGACAAATCCAAGGACAGCATTCATCTCTAAGAAAACACACAGAATGACAAGAATGTTTAAAATTATCTCATAACAAATGCCAAAAGAGGAGGGGAGGAGGGGTGTATTTTTCCTTTAACTGAATTTCTTTGGTCTACACCATAGCCTAGTGTTTGTTAGTTTCATAAAAATGCTTAAGAAATTAGAATAGATTTTTAAATGAAGATCCAGCCAAGCTTCTCTGGAGTAATACTCAGATATAGTAAACAATTACATTACATAAACCAACCATCTGAGCAAAAATGATAATTAAAGTAATGCACCGGTGTGCTTCATTGATTTATGAATTTGTTTAATGATTCCTGTTAGAGCAGAAGAAGCCATTATGCATTCACTGATTTTAAGAGACAGCATATAGTTGTGTGACCTTTCACTAAAGAAGAAAAGTAATATTCCTGAGCAATCAAAAAAATTGTAAAAGAAATGTTGTTATGAAAAACTTTTTATAATTTGAAAATACCATCCCAAGCCCATTAATTTCCTTCATGCACAAAGCTGTTGCTGTTTTTCACACTACTATTCTGAAAAGAGTAGAGGAATTTGCCTAGTCCTTTCTTGCATGTTGAATCCTGTCTGAAACAAATAAAAGAAAAGAATCCAAGGCTAAATTTATCTCCCTTGAATTCAGATTCAACCCAACCAAGGTTCCTGGCTGAAAGATAGTGGCCCACACTCCCCTCAGTTTCTGTTATTCATTGGTGCTTGGTGCATCCATCCAAAATCCGAGCTCCACGGTGTGAATTGGGGTTAACACAGACACTGAAATACACACACTGAATATCTCTGACCCAAAGCACTTATGATCCAGACAGACTGTTGAGGAAAACTTGAGCATACAAATAAAAGTACACAAATAATATACTCCTGCTGAAATTCAGGGAGATTCTGTTCTCTGTTTCAAGCTAATTCTCAGTGATACTGCAAATCTTACCCACAAAGACCAAGCAAATGTGTTATCTTGCTGTTATGGAGATAGGGAGTTTAAGAAGAAAAAGATGAAGTATTATTAATCAGGTCTGTGCAGGAATTTTGTAGCGAAATTGAATCTTAAAAACAGGATCATAGATTTTTCCACTAGGTCAACTCCTGTCCTGTCCCCAGAAGTTTTGCAAAGAGGGTCTTCTCTCACCCCTGATGTGCATCCATTAGTGCTGGTGAAATCCACACCAGGTACTAAAAGTAAATAGTATTGAATGCCTTCAAACCTTGTCACAGCAGGAGGTATCCTGAAAGTAAGGAAGGAGGAGTCTTTTAAATTAGCTGTTGTAAAACAAATGGAAGGGTCCAGAGGGTGCATTTGACATTTATCTGTGTATTTCCTTGCTTTTGTTGTTTTCTGTCACTGTCCTATCATTCCATTCTCCTTGATTTTTGTGTAAACTTCCTTGTTTGTTTGCTTTTCTGATAACTTGTAGAGTAAACTTCTCCTTCACAAGAGAAAATGCAGCTGGGAGAATAAGGTGGGGGGAGGTTTTCTGGCTGAAATATTTTCAACATGGCATCAGCATAGTTGCTTGTGACTTTTAGCACTTTGAAACATTTGTTTGTCTTGCCTTCTTTCCTCGATTTTCAGTCCTTCTCAAACTCCCAAGCAGCTGATGGAAAGAGAGAATCCCCTACAACACTGAACACATTTTGTTATTTACTGTTAAATCTCTATTTTCACACACAGCAGAGATTGCACGTCAATATATCTTTTTAATTGTATGTGGAACTTGTCACATCAGGTTGTAAGTCCCTTGAAGTAAGTCAGGTTGTAAGTTCCCCCAGCCCATTTTGAACCGGGTTGACACTTCAAAGAATAAAGTGAACACATATGGAAAGTTCTTTGAATCACAAAGAGCCAAATGAAAACACACCATCGGACTTCAATCTTCAGTTATGCTTTTTCCCTGCGTGTTTTGTCTGCCAAAATCCATAAATGACCTTCAGAATGGCAACATGGTGATCTAGAGACCAACTCTTTATCCCCTGTTATCATTTCAGCAGCTCAGCTCATTCAGGCAGTTTGTCTTTTTTGTAGGAATACAGAGGTGGACGAGAAACTCCGAATTTGCAGAGGGACAGACCCTCAGCCCTAAACTTGGACATTGTCCTAGTGATACTCTTTGCCATCTGCTGAGATGGCCATTCACATTCAGTAGGGGAGAAAGAGAAGGATTTACAGATAAAAGCACAGGATAGTCCTACTATAATTGTTTGAAATCTTTTCATTTTGTGTTGTAATAAGTATAATTTTTACTCTAACAGAGGCCCATAGCTTCGCCATTCTTGAAAGAAAAGAAGGTAAGAAAAGGGATATTTTGATTTACATTCTTTCAGGCCTGGATACATGATGACCATTTCAACTCTTTAAAATACTAATAAAAAAGTCCTGTGATACCATAAACTGTTGAAGTATTTCAAAGATATGTAATAGAGCAAGAAAACAGTACAACAGTAGGAGGAGGAACTGGGAAAAGAAAAAGGTAAGAAGAGCTCCTTTTGCTCCATGAGCATCCAGCCTTCCCTGCAGAACCACAGTGGCTGGGGAAAGCCAGCACTCTCACTCCTGCTCCACAAAATTACCTGCAGAGACAAAAGAGCCAGCTGCCTCCCAGGGCTTTGGTTACCAACTCAGTGTGAAAACCAAGAGTTAAAGCAAGAGAAGAGTCTTTTTGTTCTCACCTCCGAAACAGTGCAGGAGCCAACACCCACTGCACTCCTTAAAGGCTACTTAAGTCCAGAAGTATTATGTTAAATTTGTCTCTCTTTCTACTACACATATTTAAAGCCAAGATGTATATAATTTCAGGATTCAAAATATTTGGATGTAAACTGATTCAGTAGCCTCTATGAGTTATTACATAGCTCATTGTCTGTCTTTGGAACATACTAAGGTAAAGTGGATTTTACCTGACTCCTTCACATGCTTATCTTTATTCATTGTAGGGAGACTCACTGATGTTAGGAGGGGTTTTCTACTATGGATTTACTGTGTATCAGATTATGTACTTTCATAATTAGTTGATTGATCACTGAGCAAGCAGCACCAGTTTTTAAGTTATCACCATTACTGGCAATAACTGGCAAACCCTTAGCAGTGCTGGTAGAGACCACAGCCAGAGAGACTGTCTTAAATCTAGCAGTGAAAAATTTGATTGAGTTTCCATTTTAAAGAGCAGTTTGCGAGCAGAGTTTTGAGTGAAAGCAAAGCATCAGTGTGAGTCTGAAACTTATTCAAGCTGTCAATCTCGATGTCTTGTGTCTGTTAGCATGCCCAGCTTTGGTGTTATTGTTTGTTTGCAAGTTAACCAAAATGTAGGTCTATATTTTTCTAGCTCACACAGGCTTCTGCTGACTGACTTCCATGAATCAGATGTAATCGAGTGGTAAGTTGCAGTAAACTTTCATCAAGCAAAACTTTAAGCATAGGCTGGTGGAGCTGGCTCTGCACATGCCTCCTCTCACCTCTTCAGGTAGCAGATGTTTCTGTATCACTCAGTTTCTAAAACGCAGGTTATGCTGTTGCCACATATCTCCCCCGAAGCTACTATTTTACCCCAAAATTCAGAAACTCAGGCTTATGCAGGCCCACTTGTCTATTTCAGGAGTCAGCCAAAGTTAGTAGAGACATTAAGATCCATTTCAAAGACGTTAACGCCCATACCTTCACCCATCACATTGTTTGTAAAGACCTTAGCACACATCTTTCCTATCAGTAAGCTACTTAAATGAGAAAAATTCATCTAGGTAGACTTGCCAAAGCAGTAAAAACAACTTAATTTTAATGTTTGACATTTTACTAGCCAGCAGCCTTATGTAATGAGGAGCTACATAACCTGCTTCAGAGATAGAGGCATCTCCTAAATGTCTGGGCCAGTAAATGAAAAAAAGTTTAGTGTACATGATGTAAAATATGAAGTCTAGGAGCAGTGAACCAAAACAGAAAAAAAATAAATCTAACCTATTAAATGACAGAGACGTGCAGCATACTGACGAAGGAAAGAGACGAAGGAAAGAGATTTGGGAGATTACTGCAAAAGAAATTTTGATGTCTTTCTCTGTACGGCTGCATTAGAAGAGGCAAATATAAAGGATAAACCAACCCTAGAGACAATAAAGCAAAACAACACAGAGAACCTGAGCTGTATTAACCACAATCCAGTTTAGTATAAATTTGTCAGGGAGAGCAAGAGGCTTTAAGGTAAGATTAAGACTTTAGGGAAGAGGTATATTATAAACAGCATCTGCGAAAGGCAGCCACTGAAAGCATTTTATGAGATATGCCTCTGAAAAAGGCGCATTGCCACCTGAGGCTGAGTGCCACAGGAGGAGCGGGGAGCGGGCAGCGCGCCGGAGTGCCGAGGAGGAGCTGCGGCCCGGCTGCGCTGGGGCTGCGAGCTGCGTGTCCCAAAGGCACGGCAAAAAGGAATGGTCTCCCCTGCGCTTGGGCCTGGCTCTTGGCTGTTTCCATGGCAATGAGTGAGTTTGTGCCGTGCTCTTTTTTTCTGTTACTTTGGCTGTAATGTCCAAGCCCCGGGCTGGGAAAGCCTTTGAAGGAGTGTGAGCTGACGAGACTCGAGGCTGCAAAATGTCTGCAGCGTGCCCGGGGGGAAGGCAGCCTGCCTTGGGAGGGAAGGGCGGTGGGCTTCACTGCTTGGGAATATGCGCAGTTTAAGAACAAACTTGGTGTTTTTCATGTGCAAAACCGTCTCCTGAAAGGTATTGGAGGAGGTGCTGAAGGTGGCTCTGCAACAGGTTTTGTCTGCTTAATTCTTGTCCTGTGACAGAACTAATTTGTGTAAAGGACAGCACTTTTTTCCCCCCACAGATTCTTTTCCTCACTGAAATTTTAATTTAGGGACTTGCTTTCATTAGTTTTGGTTCCCCTTCCTCCATCATTCACTTCGCTAAAATCAGTGGTGTTCCTCCTTTGCCTCTTTCCAGAGGGTCCGCCCGAGGCTGGCATTCCCACCTGGCAGGCTGACTCACACAGCTGAACTGAAGGTGCTGTTTAGTGCAGGGGCTCACTCTTCCCTTGTAAGGGAAAAAAAAACCCAAAGAAAATAATAAGTTTTGGAAAGCTGAGGGAAAAAAAAGACCAGGCAAATAGGCATAAAAATATTTGTAAAGTTTGGCCCTCATTGTTTAATATGGAAATGCAGTACTGGTAACTTAAAAAAGAGAAGTCGGATAGATCATTTTCAACGCCACATGAAAAAAAGATTGCTGAACATAAGGCATGTTGTCTTACCATGTTTGTTTCCCTGCTGTAGTAGAGTAGGCCATATATTTTATTTTTAACATTTTCCACTTTTCATACCTTTTACTTCTCATGCGTAGCAAATTACACAAAGCTGAAAACTAGCATGTTTTTTCCTTTCAGGAGCACAATTTGAAAAATTTTTTCCCAAAAGATTGTTTGATACTGTAGACCTTGTTTTGATTTCTGAAGTGGCAGAGAGGGAGCTACCTGGAATTTCAGGTACACATTTGCTGAAGATCAAAATGATGATTAGTTATGTACAGAAAATCACGCTTTGAAAAGCCAGCGCCCGTAATGGAGACGGAGGAGTCCTGCAACTTTATTCAAGTAAAGGGAGAGTGTCCACTGGGGCACACATCTTTAATATCAGTTACAATTGCCCTTCGAGGTGCTCAAGATTTTCGTTGTTAAGGAGGGGAACAGAGCCCAACAGCAGCATTTAGCTCATTTCAGTTATACAGTCTCTCTTCGTGTGGTACTGCAATATGCCATCTGATTGTGCAAACCTCCCAGGAATAAGTGGAATTCTTGCACTTCACTAATTTCACCTGAACACAGTATTCTCCTTATGGCATGTATCAACACTCTAAATAAATAATAAGAGTAAAATCTTTAGCAGACCATTTGTATGATTGTATGATGGATTTTGAGTAGCTTTGAAAATATTGAAACCTTTTGGGGAACTAATTTTACTATTCAATGTCCTATTAAAAAAGAAGCCACAGAACATCACCAGCTTCATAAAGTTTACGTGGAGAAGTTGCCTATGAATGCAACCAATATGAAAAACAGTGGCAGAATTTTCAGTGGCCCCAAGTGTGACACAGATATCTGCAAGGTCTGTGTATTTAGTGTCTCTGGCTGGTGGACTGTATTCTTTTCAGAGCATCTAAACAATGTCCAACACTAGGCACATAGAAAATCGAGGTCAGCACGTCTGAACTGTACCATTTTTTTTAAAAAAGCAAAAACAAAACAAAGCAATAATTAAAAAAAAAACCAAAACCAAAAAAAGAAACAATCCAAACAAAATAAGCCAAGATGGGATGATATCCTTGGGTAGACAGATAGTGACCATGAAGTCTATTTCAACAATTTCTTGTTTGTTTTATCATTTGTTTGTTTGTTTCCTTGTTTCTTCATGTTTTGACGAAAAGGGGAGCTGCAGTTCTCTTTGTGACTAACATGTAGCTGTAATATGTGACTCTGGCCAGAATACTGAGCCAGAAGTTCAGAGAGCACCTGGATCCTGCCTGGTTTGTGCTGCTCCAGGGCAATTAAAAACTCTTTCAGGGAGTTTATATGGCTGAGTAAATTAATATTTATAAAGCCTGTAGGATAGCTTATGTTCAACACCTCTAGGGTATTTTTATTCAGGAAAGGCCTCAATTTTACAAAAAAATATACCGATACTTCAGGAGTGACTCAAGAACGGATGTTCAAATCTGTATTGCCTTGGGACTGCTGAAAAAAATGCTGGTTTTCTCTGGAGATACTGACAGCTGGAATGTCAAAGTAGTTAATTCCTCTGCTGAGGATGTGGAGTTTGTGAGCTGTGGGGGAGTAAAGGCAAGCAAATGTCTTATATATAAGGATCAATGATAAAATATTTTTGTGATGACTTTTGTTTTCTCTCCATCTCACCAGCTCCTGGCTTATCCGCAGGTGTGGTATACGGCCAGAACATGATTTTGACACAAAATCCCCTTAGGAAACCTCAGTTGTAAAGCTCACAGTGAAATGGAAGGCCAGGCTATGCTTTCTGACTTCCCATAGCTTAACATTTGTTAGATGAACACACAGTTAAAGGCCACAAAGAAGCTCTGCTTGGGTGCAGTAAATGGTAATAAATTTGCCCTGTTATTACGTGATATCACTGGATACTAATATAATTATCTCTTCAGAAGAAATATTGAAAAATTTGTGGGTTACTTTTATATATATATATATATATATATATATATATATATATAAATATAAATGAGTGTGT
>WEKY01052277.1:0-54193 GCA_013390045.1 Picathartes gymnocephalus | reverse complement strand
TATATATATATATATATAAATAAATATAAATGTGTGTGTTTGGTGGGATTAGAGGTAGATGGCTTGACCTACTGAAAGCTTTGTGTCTCTGCTTATATTAGAATGCTAAGGAAATGGCTAGTTGCAGTCCTGGGCCATGATTAAAGACAGCTACTTCTCCTCCCTGTCCCCACACCACAGGAAAATCCAGTCCTGGAGATCTGGTCTCTGGTCTCTCTTTGTCTGTATAGCTGTGTTTATTCCTGTGACAAAATGTTGCATTTTCTTTCCAAGTTTGTGGCAAAATATTTTGTTGCTGTTTCAAACTGTATTTTTAATAGCTTTTTTATTCTTAAATTCTTTTCAGACATTGTAAGATCTGAATAGATACACATGTACTCATAAATTTCAGGTTAACATTCAGTGATGCTTGAGCTGATGTGGTGTCATGGTTTGATTGTCAGTGTCTTTGGCCTCAAAACTGTCCTTTTTTGGTATTTAGGCTTGAAATGCACTTTTTTGTTTATTTGCTTGGCAACGAGTCAAGAACGTTATAGTCAATAGTGTTTGGCACAAAGATTTTCCTGCCACCAATATTGTTGGGTTATTAGTTATGTGTAAAGAAAAAATGCACTGCATATAATGTTCATAAAATACTAAACAATAGAACTATGCCTTGCATCATCAAGGAAAAATGAGTAAATAACACCAAAGTGTCAATGAAAAGCTACTGAGTCTGTAAGTCCAGCAAGACATCTTGTAAAAACACACAGTGCATGTTTATAAATGGAGCCAGAAGTTCCCAATATATTGCAAGCATGATGATTACAGCAGAAGGTAACAATGATCACCTAAAAATTACCATGACAAACTCGGGCCCAGATTTGGCCCAGCCTGCAGACGTCCTGCAGTTAGTTTGGCTCTAACCATATAAAACCAGGAGTAGTCTGTGTTGTTATTTGCTCCTACACAAATATCCTTGTGTTGAAACAGTTTCAGCTCCTCCATCTCACAATCTCTTCCAGTCAGCACCACTTAGTTTGGGCTGTGATGAAGGACTTCGGTATTGGAGAAAACCTCTGAGAGGGTCTGGAGCAAGTCTCACTCGTGGGTTTCAGCAGGCAAAGAGTAAAGTTGGTACAACACAGGGTCCTGCCTGTCTTTGAGCTCCCTTGCCAGCAATTTGCTGGGGAACCTCTGGCTGCCCCAAGTGTGTCTCACCTCTGAGAGCTGACGAGAGGCTTGGCAATGCTGTGCAGGTGACTCCTTCTCCTGGGACCCAATGCACAGGGACAGTGAAAACAAAATCGCTCCAAGAGTCATATGAATGTACTTGGAGCTCTAAATATGAATGCTGGAGCCCTGATATTATGGAAACATGTATGTTCAAAAGTCTTGTGGAGTTCAGTGTGTCCAGCTATGTGGAAATCCTATACCCTAAGTTATTCACATTTTACAACTTTTTTACTATTTGTTTTTAGTTTCTATGTGATGTGCTCCAAGATGACAGAAGTACAAGACTTTTTATAAGACTTGCAATATGATTCTCTCATAAGTGTCACAGTGTTATTTTGAATAGGAATTAAAATGTAATAAGACCAGCATTTAATTATATTTAATAGTAATTTTTTCTTTAATTTTTTAAAAACCTTCTTTCACAATCAGTGGTCTGCTGGACTTGGACAGTGGACTATAAACCTAGAGCTTTAAGGGAGTCATTTCAACACTCAGCAAAACCTTTGCCAGGCTGGATCTGTAGTTACACTGGAGGTTTCCTGTTGCTCGTGTACAAGAGAAAAGGATCATTCTGCAGTGCAAGCATCCTCTAATTTGAAGAAATGGCTTTATTGCAGCAAAAGTTATTGCAATAACAGCTGGTACTGTCACCACTGCTGTATGGGAAGAGCTGTAGTGGTAGAGATTTGGCTAGAGGAAGTAGCTTATGAGACTCTCACACCTTTTTTTTTCTGCCTCCAGGAGAATTAATACAGATTCATTTTAAAATATAAATATTGTACATACAGAAGGATCAAAAGGAGAAACCAAGAGTAAATTTAATTTAGTTCTTTACCGTAGCTGCGTATTTTGAGACCGAGAATAATTGTACTACCTACTTCTGGGAATGCAAGAAACCACAATGTGGAATAATTATTTGAAAGTTTGCAGCTAACATTCATTCTTTGCAGAATGAGATGCTAAACTGAGGATTTACAAAAGCAAAAGGCATCTCAGTTAAGATGCCAGATGTTCCAAAGCAACAATAGTATTTATTTCATTATCTACTTTCAGACAGTAATTTACTACCTGATAGACTTCTTGCCACTGCATTTTTTTTATTTTAGAAACTAAATAAAAGAGATTATGGCAATCTTCAAAAGAAGGCATTAATGCATTCAACTATATCTTTTTACCCTGCTTATACACCTTATATAAAGGTCGTAGATGGAGGGAAAGCAAAATGTGCCACCTCCCATGTCAAACACAGCAGTTCTTGAGAGTAGCAAATTGTTCTGTTACTTGAATCTTGTACCCATTTGGGACTGAACAATTTTTTTCTGCAAAGCATTCAAATGTGTCTTCTGTCTGGTAGAGTATATCCATCACTGTATTGAAACTATTGTTCTAACCCTGAAAGCAGTTTCCCTCTGTGGATGAGCTTATTCTAAAGTGCCGGTTCATGTGAAAAGCCAGGTGTCTGGGTTTGTTTTTTTGTTTTGTTTTGTTTTTTTGGGGTATGAAGCGGGGAAGAAGAAGGTCAGGAAAGAAGGGATGTGTGTGTGAATGTTTGTTTTTCTCCAGGAGAAGGGCATAGGCAGGAGAAATTGATTTTTATTTCCAATAAAGGGTGGAAACTGGAGTGAGAAGGGACCTGTCAGAGAATGTGCATGGAAGAAAAAGACATTAGATAAAGCATCATTAAAATGTGTATCATTCAAGTGCAGAGTATATATCTTGTAGGAAGGATTGGACCAGACTTCATACTGGAGTTATGTATTTTAAATTCTTCCAATCCCATTGTTACTGTGACTGTTGCTGTTACAAGAGCAGTGACTAGAAGGTTGTTCAGACTTCCTGGATGGTTTCCTCAAAATCAGGGTGTCATTGGTTGTGCAACATCTTCTGCACACCTAATGTTACCAAGAAGTTATTCTCAATATTATCTGTACTTTGACCTACGTAAAAAAGAAATACCTAACTTCCTTTTTTCTGTGTGAAATTAAGTGGTTCAGACACCACTTGTACAATTTCTGCCAGAAACAACAAAGACTCTAAGTTAATATTTCCATATACTTAGCTGGTCTCTAGAATCGATGACTTTAATTGAAGTTTTGGGGGATTTTTTGGGCAACTGGTGTGATAGAAATTGGTTTTTGGCACATTAGCAGAAGTTATGGGACAGGAGGAAGTGCTGTTTGTTAAGGCTTAAGCCATTAGATTAGCCTTTTCCTTTGCCATGCTGTTTAAAAAAGAAAAACATCATCTTTATGGAAAAATACCTCAATCTAGTCTGAGTAGTACTTTTATCCGTATTATCTGTGACACAGACCTTCATAGTGTAACTGTTCATTAAAGTGCTGTTGCACACTAAGTAGCCTGAAGTCACTGCTACCAGTTTCCTACAAAAATTGAATGTTTCTGTAACTTTTGATAGTGACCTCTTTGTTCAAGTCTTGTTAGATAACGCAGGATTTTATTTTCCTTAAAAAAAAAACAAAACACTTTATTTGAGAAAGTTGATCTATACTTTACATGCAAATCTCTTTAAAGTTGATCACTTCAGCAATGTTGTGACACAAGTCTTTCAAAAGTCTTTTTTAAATGACACTAGATATTTTACAGATGCCTTTGAAGGTATTAAAATCATGCTGTGGTTTTATTAGCTATGACTTTTCTTCCTTGGTCTATCTTAAAACTGTTTTCTTTTTATGTTTTTGAAAATGAAGTCACTCCTTTAATATTAAATCAACAATTGCCATGTTCTGTTATTCATGCTACAGAACTAATTCTGGCACTAAGGAGGTAAACAATAAAATAGAAATGCAAGGGTTGGGAAAACCCAAACACAACCTACACTTAAAGCTGAAATGGAGGTGCTAAGGACGGGAATTGGAAATTATCATGCAGTTTCTCATATGACTCCATCTACTAAAGACACTATTACATGAAAGCATCTTCTATAGCTTATTTTATAAATAAAGAGTTATCTGGTACTATCTATGACATTTAGAGAATGAATCAGCATGGCTCCTTATGATATGCAAAGGTTTTTCAGTGTCTAAATGTCCTTAAATTATTATAAATGAGATTAAGACCTTAAAAGACTGTTCTGTTTAAATAGCTAAAACCAGATTTTAACTAAACCAAAACCGAAGTTTTCCTTAAAACCATTCTTGAGGGCTGAAGCAGTCAGTCCTGGGTTTCAGTGAAGTGCTTCACTTTATGTATTTTTATTGTTTTTTCATCATACATTCCAATGACAGAAACCATGTGCCAGTTCTCAGCTCTTCAGGATTTCCAGGTCTCCAAGCCACGTCCTGCTGCCCTGGCACTTTGGCAGTGCCCTTGGGAGGAGCCCCCTCGGTGCTGCCAGCCCAGCTCCTTTTGGGGGGCAGCACCAGCCTGGGATGCGTCCGGCATGGGGAGCATCACCTGCAGCAAGAGCTCGCTGCTGGTAACAAGGGTGGAGTTGTGCATCCAGTACCTCAAGCTTTAGAAGAAATTTGCTTATTTAGAACAGAAGTTTGCTGCCTGTTTCACCAAGGATCAGAAATGGCAATTACAACATCAAAATATTAATGAGATTTTCTTGTCGGTTGTTATATGATTATAGTAAAATGATGTTTCTTATCATGATTTATAGGTGCTTCAGTGTTTGCTGTAGAAGTGCAAGTGTTACCATTTATTGACTTCATAAAGAGAGACCATAAAAGATTAAGGTCAACTTTCTCAAAGGCTTTGCTGATTTTCAGAGGAGCAATAGATGGTACATGGTCTGACTTCTTTGGATTTTCACATGTGCAACCTGTTCAAAAATCTGGGCGTACAGAGACAGGGCTTTGGTTAGCTCTTGATATTTCTGTAGAAGGGGTTTAGATGTGCTCTGCCCTACAGACAATGTAATGTCATGTAGTAATTCTCTTGATTGGTTCAGATGTGTAAAAGCTGCAACCAGAGTAGTTAATTTTTCTTTATACAGGAGCAGCTAAGGCAAGATTTCATTTCAGATGTGAATTAGAAACTTGGATCTATGGATGTGATATAAGCAGATACAACTTTGGAAATAACTTTCCATAGTGTCTTTAATTATTGGAAAATAATATTTATACAGTTGAACTGAAAGTACAAATCAAAAGATACCTTTTTCAAAAATTCTGTCAAGGATTATTTTTCCAGGCTTTTTAAAAGCCATTCATGACACATAAATATCAGAATATTTTACTTTCTTTCTATCAGTTTTTTTTACAAATAAAATCACTTAATAGACTCTTTCTAACTCTGCAGAAAGTATATTTCTATCAAATATTTCCTAATACAGCATAATATTACATTTGGTGCAGTTAATATGAAAACGGATAACTTTCAGAAGTAATTAATGTGATGTTCTTTTGCTTTTGTAAATAACTGCTGATTCTAAGGATCTGTGCATGGATACTGGAAAAATGCATGCAATATTTTAATGATGTTTCTTTTCTAAATAGTTAGCATGTGAGTGTAAGGACAGCATTATACAGTCAAATTATTATAGCAAAATTATTTTCTTTTAATGGAAAAAAATCTCAGGTCTTACCAGAAAATCAACCCAAAGGTACACCAACACATTATGAGTATTTCAACACCCAAATAAGAGCAGTATCTCTCAGTATCTGGATAGAGTAAACAGTCCTTATTTGGCAGACATCTCTATTATTGCTATTAGATTGTATATCTTTATGTTTCTACCCAGTTGCTTGATTGATGATGATAAAATCTAAGCCCTGTAGCCCTGATCAGTTTATCAGCACATTATTTGCATGCTGACTTCAGTCATCATCTCAAGATTGGTACTGTCTGGTTTCTCTAGGTTAGGGGAATTGGGGGTTCATAGTACATGGAAAGCAGACATAGCTAACACAGAAGTTTGATAGTTCTAGAGAACTGGAGTTCATGCATTTGGCTTCGGGTTTTCTTTTCATATGCTGAAAATGATTGGGCATAAATTTAATTGAGTTTTCACATGCCATTCAATAATACTTTTTTCCCCCTAGGGTTCTTCTGCAACCCAGTCTCATCTATTTTCACCAGCTTCCACTCACAAGTGCCAGAAGACCAGCTGAATGCTAACCAAGCCGCTAGCCTGGCAGATAAACCCTCAAGGAGGCAAGAAAGAATTATCTGTATTAGAGTGGCATTTCAGAACTAATCCCACATTCCAAAAAGGGGCATATTTGGGTTTAGCAGTCTGCATTAAATAAGCAGGAGGTAAATTTGCAACAGAAGACTTATCCTGTCCTCCCTAGAGGAGTCTGTTATTTGAGATGCCTTGCCCAGTAATGTGATGTGGGTCTGTGGTTGAGTTGAAGTACTTCTAAGTCCAGTGGGAAACAGATAGCATCATCTTGTTTGATTTCTTTTTATTAGTTCTGCCTTTGAGTTTGTAATACAAAGAAGGATGAAATGAAGGTCTTTTAAAGCCGCAGGATTTGGGAATTTAGATATAGAGGAATATTTCTGTGTTGAATTTTTTTTTTTAATTGAAGGGAGCAGGGAGGGGTTGACACTGAGAAAGGGGAGAGTTGCATACCTGATGAGGAAACTGATTTAACTGAGATTCAGTACAGTAATTATAGCTAGGAAGAATTACCTAATTTTATCCTTTCAAACATGGTTCTCTGAACTGTGACTCCCATGCTTTCCACTAAATTGTGTGAAGAGCTATCTCATCTTGTGCTCAATATTACCTGACTGTAACACTTCCAAGACTACATGTTGCTCTGACATGGTTTTCAATCTTTGTGGCAAGATCTCAAAAGGGCACAAATTTAAATTTGTTTAAATTCAAACTGAATTTCAACTGGTATTTTGTTGGTAAAAGAAAAAGGTTATGTCATAGCACAGCTAGTACTGGCTCAATTTATTTCTGGATTGTACTACAGCCAATAGCCTGGGAACCACAAACATTCAGTCCTACCATAATCCATTTTATATTTGAGATCCTGCTAGCTTCTAATACCCTATTCATCTGGGTTATTCCGGAGTCCTTATGTAACCCACCACAAAAACCCTATATTCTGTACAATAGAACCATAGCATCAGTCTTCAAACAGCAATCTATTTTCATCATAATACTAATATTTTGTGTTAATATTGAATATTATACTTTGCTATGAAATTCTTTTCCTCCCGACAAATTCATGGCAACAAGTTAACGAATTACTGAACGTTTTTACTTAGTTTGAGGATTCAGGTATTCACCAGGCAAGGTGATACACATAAAAGGAAAAATCCTGGCTGTTAATGCAGGGCAGAGCAGAATTAATCCAAGACTTAGCTCAGTACTCACTTGTTAATTTCAGATATTCAGGAAGAATTTGATTTCCTTGTAGACAGTCTTTCTTGTTTTCATATGCTGCTACCTCCCACTGCAACAATTTACCAGAGAAAGAAACGTTAAAGCATTGTCAAAAGGGCTACTCTTACATGTCTCTTGTCCCAGAGAGAGCTGCAGAGTCAGAGAATTATGTGGGAGTAAATTTAATCTCAGACATTTCCTGAGTAATTTTGCAGACACAAGAAGGGTGGCTAGTTCAGATTAAAGCCAGGGTAAGAAGTTAAATTTAGGCTGCATTTTGATATGAAATCTTTGGAGTCAATAGCAGTGTAAACAGTTTTTAGCTATTCTTTGCTCTCTGTTTATGTCCTTGCAGATTTTTTCTCAGCTGTACCAGTTATCAGCATGAGAGAATTGAACCTGGGAACTGATCTAGATTTTCTGACACAATATTTTTACAAGAAAGGGCTGGAAAAGGGAAAGATTACTAAAAGGGTGACAGAAAATTTAAACCATTTTTGCTGCTGAGCATTTCATATTGTCTAATTGTGGCCCTAGAATAGCTTTGTTTGCCTCTAAACAGCCAATTGCCTATGTTCTTAGTGTTCATGGAGTAAGTTTCCAAAGGACAGTAAGAAAAATACCTCCTTCTTTTAATAAATTCTGATTGTACAGAATGATAGTCTTCTCTTGCAAGAGTTTGGTCTTCCACTGGTTGATCTAGGCTTGATCCCATAAATCATGTGGTCTGGGAAATAAATGGGTTAGACTCATGTGGTTGCAGAATGTGATAAATAAAAGGCCCATTCCGGGAGCTAAATCCAATTCCAGCTTCCCAGTCTAGGCAAATGCAGTGAGATCCATAGAAATAGTCTGTATGGAGAGAGTGTTGAATAGAAATAAACTAAATAAACCTTCCTGTATGGCTCATTGAGAACACCGGGATCTTCTATTTGAATGTCTGAGTCCTCATCTGGTTTTGCTCAGTAGAATGTGGATTTATACAAGGTACTCCTTATTTCCAACCATTTCTTAGAAATTCTCATAGCACAAGAAGTTCATAGGGAGCAATAGTAATAGTTTTAAATGTGCCATGATTAATAGGGCCCACCCTATGTCTTGTGTGTCTGACATTTAGAAATATCTGTTATTTAGTCCTGATGAGACAGAACTCAGCAAGAACCTACAACTGTTAATAGTTACTTCTAAAAACTTGCTTCTTAATATGTCCAACTGAGAACCAAGCAAAGTTGGGTGGGCACTATTTTTGTGTCTAGTAATATTTAATCCCTTAATAAAATGCAAAGTCAATAGGATTACATTAGTGATATGATCCAAATACATGGAAACTCAGATTTTTGGAAAACTGTCCTGGCTGGAGGTGCCTGCTGTTTCAGATGATTATCACTTCCCCTGTGAAAGGGCAGGGGGAAATGGTTCAAGAAGGTAACAGCTTCTTAATTTGCTTTCTTAGTCTCACATCACCCACATATGGAAGAAGCAAAATCATGTTAACACCCAAATTTAAACATAGTAGACATGTATTCTCATGATGTCAGTAATAAAAGTATGTGTAAAGCAGCATGTGTATTCTGGAAAGGAAGCTAACCGTTAAAGCCAAGAAACATAGTCTGGCACAAATCTTTTTACAAGTCCAGAAAGACTCGATGACCTACAGATAGGTGTAGCTTAACAGCAGGAAGAAAAAGGAAAAGGGGGTTGGGCAGCTGTCTGCTGTGTTAGTAGTACCAGACAGTGCCAGAGAGTTGGGAGTAGCTTAAATGTGTAGTAGTGCAATTCCACAAAACTGTGGCTTTGATTCATTCTGAGTTTGGAATGAACACAGTCTAACACTAAAAAGTTTCACTGCACAGGAGGATCTGGCACAAACTGTGAACAGAAAAATAGAGAGATAGATTCCTCAAATTATCAGGAGTTAAGATCATATTTGGACAAATGTTAGCCTCTTGTCTTAATTCCTATGATTTTTATCTGAAATATTAAATTCTCCTTATGGGGAAATATTCAAGACAGTTTATGGGAAGAATGCAGTTACAGTTTCTAAAAACCTGCTGGAGTAAGATATAAGAATCTACTTATTCTTATTAAGTTAGTCATTCTGGTAGTAAAATGCACAAATAAAATCAGTTTTAATAACTACATATTAAGAGTAAACATGTTCTGCAGGTAGTTGCCTGTTTCTATGTACAGTGCACAGCGTATAAGCAATCAGGAAAATCTTTCTGGTTTAATTTAAAGGACTCTAATTTTTTCCCTCTGGTTTATTTATTGATGATATTTCATGTTACTGGCATAAACACATCATACCAGGGAATTAAAAAACAAGCCTATTTACTGGCAAATGAGCACAGAGGCCCCATTCAACAAGAATTTTTACAGTAAGCCTTTGCAGTGCATTGGTTTTGGAGAGAGGGAAGGACGAGTTGGGCTTCTTAAAAGGATGATTTCCTTGATATTTTCAATCTCACTGCTAAACAATATTTTTGCCTAATGAGAGGGGTGCAGCTGTTTACAGGGGTGTGTGTGTTGCCACAGGAAACAGAGAAAGGCTGGGGGAACAGATCCACGCCATCAGCACCGGAGCTGCCCTCATAACTGCAGAATGAGACCCCGAAAGGTCTGTCTGGTTCAGTGCCCTAGTTCTGGTAGCCCTGCACTTCTCTGAAGCTTTCCTGTCATGTATTTGGGTACCAGCCATGAAAATCTTAACCAGCCACATTCTCAGCCCTTCCCAGTGTAGCTACTCCTAGGGCCAGAGCCACATAAAGTCAAACTAGATGGTTGCTTAGGGCAGGAGATTGCCAGAGCAAGCAGAATTAGCCAAGGTCTTTCTTCTATTTGTCTGTCCCAGAGCCCTTGAAAACCAGACTTGCCACTGAAAAAAAGTCTAGGGGAGTGGGGGCTGGTTGGGGTGGGAAAATGGCTACTTTGTCCATAACCCTTATCAGGTCTGGACTGGCTGGCACTGATTCTATCCCATCATCCCAGGGATGGAAATTCTTAGGTTTTTTTTCTTTTATTACTCCTTCCCCATACTGGGAAGCCTTGAGTTAGATTCTTACCTTCTCTTTAAAGATATTAGGGGAATAATCTTTCTGTACACTTAGCTGCCAGGTAAAGCAGAAGTTTAATAATTCTACTGTTATATTTATGCTGCCAGTCCTCTGACATTTTTAACAATTAAGAAAGTTTCAAAATCTAAACAAAAATTAGAATAAGAATGAGCAAAGAAATTACTCTGTAATCTACCCAAAGCTTTATTATAGCTGCTTAGTGTCTGAGCTCAGTAGTGGGGAAGGGGAAGCATGATAAATGACTGAGGAAGGACGTGCTTCAATAGAGCTCTGCTTTGGTCTTCAAATTAAGCCAAAATGAATTGGGCAGAAACATACTTTGAAACAACGTCCTCTTGCCCCCTCCTTTTCCCCTGAGTACATTAATGATTACAAGATGTGGGATACATATCTGAGCAGCAACAAGAGCCTGCCTCCCAAAGTGGAGAGGAACATGGGAACGCACCCAGAGGAAACATAAGTTAGCCACCAGGCTCTTAACATTAAAAAGTACTAACGGCAACAAGGGATTGTAATACCACACATATATCAAAACCAGGCTTTGATTCTGCATTTTTATTGAGATGTTAAAGTGGCTATTTTCAAATAGACAATTGTCTTTGTTTCTTTTTTCTGAAAACTTGTATTTAAAGGTCAAAACTTTCTTCCATTTATAACATGAACATAATAGCACTTTACATTCTCTGGACGTGAAATGGCTTTCTAAGACTTAATCCTATTTATAGTCAAGGAAACTGAGGCACAGAGTGGTGAAATAACTGACAAAAAAGGCCATAGTAAAACTACGTTCCTTGAAATCCAGTCCTATTTCCAGTTCATTGATTAATTCTGTGTATCTGGTGAGCAACGTTTTGTCAAATCTTCAGTGACTTTTTATTGTTCTTAGAAGTAAAGCAAATTTAAGAGAGGCAGAAAGAGAATACTGTCTCATGAAACAACATAAATTTGTCTTCCTGTGCCTCATTATTTTCTTCTTTGAGAAATCTGGGAGAAAAAGACCATGTATTTTCTATCCCCTGCACTGCTTGCTGTGAATGTATTTATTCTGGATTGATTGGGAGGGTATGTTCTCAACAAAAGGCATTTCTCCAATTTATTGTTTTTCTCTGTAGATGAAAGAATTCACATTTTTGTAGACTTCTATGATGTTATTTGGCTAAATTTAATTTTTCATATCATTAATAGTCTGATATCTGAACCTAGACAGTTCAAATTGTACCTTCTCTGTGGATTTCCTTACAAGAAGATAGTCTCTTAGATGATCTGGCTATTTTATTTCATTCTGGTTTTGTAAAAATTCTTTTCAGTTCAGAAAGCCCTGAATGGTATTCTCAGAATAAAGGTTTGGAGTGGGACAAAAGATGCATTTTCCCTTTTCTCAGCCTAGGACTAATGGTATAATGGGTGTTTGCAATGATATCTTGGGCTACAGAGGTGTGGTAAATTTCCTTTCAAGATCCTCAAGAGCTGCTGTAAATGTAGGAGGGCCGCTTTAGTTCCACACTAGGAAAATACAAACAGATTGTTGTAAGATATCTCAGATCTCCTTCCTTCTTTCTCCCTGGGCTGCCTTTCCTAAAAGATGCAACTCAAAGATTGCCCAAAGCCGTTTTTTGCCTGTAGTTAATAACAGTAAGGAATAACATACAGGAATCATCTTCAGTTGCTGGTTAGACTAAATACTAAGCCATTTTATTAATAGTTATATACTATTGCCTAAGTTATGAACAAGGTAATTTACTGAGAGTTTAATAGTACAGGAGCGTGTTTGGATTCAGATTTTTCTCTGTGGTCAGTAAATGTATACTGCTACGTGTACAGCCAGACTTCAGCTTTGTCTGATTTATTCCACGGCTATTTTAACAGCAAGAAAAAACTGTTTACCAGTTTTTTTAATTAAAAAAAAAAAAAAACAACAAAAAGCTAAGGATTAGGACAGGCGCCTTTTGTCATCACTGCCTTCAAAATGATTATGGGCTGAATTAATGTACAATCTATCATATCCAACAGGATTCTATGAATAACTTCAAGTCAGTGCTAGCTTTGGTGAAGATATAAAGGCAGAATATCAAAGTCAGCATTAACTTTCAATAATTTTTTCCAGGGTTAGCTAATGCAGGTCGAAGTATTCATCTATGTGATATGTCAAGCCACAACAAACTGTATTATGGATTGTATATCTTCTGTTGTGGCAGCAGGCTGTTGGCAAGGTGCCTCAACCTTCCAGAAGCGCCTCCAGCCAGGAGGCGCTGGGTGTCACAGACACGCTTCCCAGGAACACACACACACACCGGAGAGCTTTGTAATCCACGGCGGAGAGAAACGAGAAGGGCTCTCCTATGGGGTTCCACGGGGTTTATTGCTGCCACCCGCGAAGGAGTCCAGTGACAAAGAGCAAGAACAATGGGAGCATACAAGGGTTTTATACAGGAAAGGCAGGGGTGGGGAGAGCATCAGGGTCCAATGGTCTGAGGGCTCAGGGGCGGCACACTGGAGGGGCCAGGGTCCGTGGGCCAACGGGGGGACAGGGAAGGAGTGGCCATGGGACAGGGATCAAAGGGGAACCGAGGAAGGGAGAACAATCCAGAACCTGACCCTGTACGGGAGAAAAGAAGCAGGGAGACAGAGAACCAATCAGGGAGGTAAAACTGGGGTACATCTGTGGAAGAGTGCAGGGCATCCTGGGAGAGGCCTTTCCTGTCGCCACAAACTGGGGGAGAGTTTGTAACCTAGGGTCTGTCCCTCCAAGGGACCACAATGGCCCCTGGTGCTGTGGGCCCGCCAGCCTCCACAATCTTCTTCAGCCAAAGCAGGATCCAGAAGTGGAATAAGTGTTTGTGGATGTGTAAACGGAGAAATTCAGTTGGTGTCTAGGATAGAAGGGGTGTATCCTAGCTAATAAAGAATTTCCAATTATTTCACTTTCTCAACTCTGATTTATTTTTTTTTTCAGAAATACAGAATGAGAGTAAAAGTAGCAAAAAAAAAGTAGTAAAAAATGTCAATATGTTATTTACAGTCCAAATGAGATGTTATTTTGCTCAGCAATAACAGATATTTTCGTAAACCTTAAAAGGTTTTTCTTTTCTTAAAAGAAACATAAATGAACTTTCTCTAATAGCTCTGCTTTTTAAAGAACATGGAAATTTAATAACTTCTACTAGTCATACTTATTTGGTTGTTAGAGATCTGCTGTCAGATTCTTTACCACGTTTGGATAATAGAGATAACAAAGCCGGGCTCCAAAGATTTCATGCAAATTAGATGTAAAAAACTTCAAAGTGTCAGCATAGACACTGATAATGTGCATTTACCTCAGAAATCTGGAGGAAGAAAACCGTCATCACTAGATAGGTGTGCTAAACGCAGGACCTTATTGCACAGGGGTTTGTGTGTGGGTACACACGCAGGTCCTTGCACGCATTCGTGCACAAATGCACACCCAGTAAGTGGGGTTTGCCTTATCTCAGGCTCTTATCTCTCTGTTAGTGGCTGTTCTTCAGGAACTGACAGACCACTGATAAAAACACTGCATGAAGTTGTCTCTTGATACTTGTGTTTAAGTAATTTTCCTCAATTATTTTGAATTATCAGCTTGTCTTTCCCTTCAGAAATACTGGTCATTCATGCTAGCTTTAAACAGGAAATCCTGGATATATCTCATGGCTCTCATGGAAAGATCTTCACTACCCCAGTCATGAGTCATCACTACCATAATCTCATAGCTTTATTTGAATTACTGAAGGGGCTCTGACACTCATTTTCCAAGAATTGACCCTGAACCATAGAAGTAGGGCAAAAGCATCCTCTGAGGACCTGGAACCTGTCAAGATGGGAGTCCAGGAAGTTGCAAGGAACTCCATTAACCACTGCCTTTCTCCCTCCATACCTTCTTTGCTCTCCCACCTTTCTTTTTGAGGGTTGTTGGCTTGGATTTGGTGGGGAGCAGAGTCGAAGTCTGTGATCCCAGGGAACTCATATTCTGACCAATTGTGGGAGCAGCAGCGAGGGATGGGAGATAACCAAAGAATGAGGTGATTCAGGAGAAAACACAGTGGACTCACAGGCAGCCAATGGTGTTTCCTGAGTTGTTAGAACCCCTCTTTGCATATGGTGGGATCCGTGCTGACCTGGGGGAAGTTGTGGTGTTCATGCAGATGCACAAACCCCTAAGGCAGTTTGTGTTTCCTGCTTCCAAGGAAGTCCAGGCTTTTCAGGACAGCCGAGGTGGGCTAACAAAAAGTGATATCCCTGTAGGGTATCCTTCCTCAGGAATTAGTAGCCAAGGGAAATATGAAGTGGTCTAGGGACATGGATGCTTTCAGGGAACAGTATAGACAACCAGCTAGGGAAGGCTGGTAAACCGTGCTAAGAGCTTTGGGGGAGAGGAGGAGGGAAAAGTATTCAGCTAAGCAAATCCAGGGTTGGTTTTAGGAACTCACTGCACAAGGAGTGGGGACAGACAGCTCTTTGTGACAGCAGCTGAACACTAGGGACTGGGGTGGAAGAGTTAGGGAAGGATGAGTACAGGGAAAGGGCAGCATAAGCCACGGTTCAGAAGAATCAACCAAACCTAAACACTTTGAATACAACTGACCTGATTCTAAATTTTAGCAGAATTTTTAACAAAGCAGAAACCTGGAAACAAATCAGCCTGTTCAGATTGGGAGTAGAGTCCAATACTGTTTTTATCTTTGTTTCAATATCTGGTCCCGCTGCAGTAGGCATGGGGAGGAGGCAAACTGTGACATCTCAGCTTTCAGAAAGCTAAAAGCAGAGGATTACTACAACACATTGCCTCTGGCTGAGGAAGAAAACTCAACCTAACTCTCTTTTTCTCACATAAAGGAGGTCTTGGAATTATAGATGAAAGCAAGATCCTCTCTAAAAACAAACAAACAAAAAATTTAAAAGTCCTTCATTTATTGTCCAGAAGAACTGAATTAATCAAGACTGCTATATTGTTGTGACCTTGCAAACTCTTTTACTGTAGTGCCCATGTTAGGAGCACCAGAAGTGGCCTGTTCTAACTTATTTTGTGACTACGGTATAAGCAGGAATACTTTCCAACTACTTTATAGGAAAGAGATCACCAATCTAATAGTTTTCAATAATATGCCATTAAGCTGAGTTTCCTAAACAGCTTCAAGCAGCTTTAGAGGAAGAAGGCAGCTTTGGCCAAACAGTGCATGCATCTGCACACCCTGAAGGATGGTCATATTTCTGCTGAGCTTATTTGGGCCTGAATGTAAACAGAGTTAAAATTCTGTCTTCAAATATCAGTCTAACCTCTGCATAAATACAACCTGGTGGCTTTGTAAGCAACCTGCAACCCTCCTGTCTTGACAGCAAGAATGTATTCCAATTGCAGTAGTGCCACAATATTGACCTTGTTGGCATTGGTTTTTTATTGTTAAAGGAACATTAATTTCTGTATTGGATCATGTGAAAATTATAATGTAAAACCAAAAAAAACCAAACTGAAGAAGCACAGCCCAAACCAGTTCATAGTCAAGGCAAAGTGATAAAATTCTTTCCAGCTTTGGTTTTGTTGGAACAGAGCTGGCAATTACTGCTCAAAATGTAGAGATGCTTTAGAGACCACAAAATAGTACTAGATAATCTCAATAACCTCTCAGCTCAAGGTTAGTGGTTCACTGATTTTTGTCTAGCAAGAGACATGCGTTTTTGCTTTATTACACCTTGGGATGCGTTCTTCCTTTAGCTGAGGTAATTTCCTAGATGAAGTGCTGACCGTGGCTGGGGCACTGCAGTTTGTCTCCTGTTCAGGTCTCTAATATGCGGCGTCCCTGCTGCCTGTTGTTGTGGCCTTTAGCCTGCTTGTGCTCCTGTGAGTCTCCTGAGGAGCAGCTTCAACAAAACCCTGCTGCCCCTTTGTGACCATGACGGGAGGCTTTGCTGTCTCAGTGGCCGGCTGCAAGGCTCTCAATGCCCTGCTGAGTTCTGAAATTCCTGCTGGCAAAGGAGCACTCCAAACTGCATTATTCTGGCTGCTGCAGGAAATGAACGGTGGCTGGAGTCTTGCCACCCTTTTGGTTATGCAAATCGGGAATTATGCAGAAGAGCTATTTGAGTCTTGTTTTATTTTTGCTTAATCAGTTGTCAACATGTTTATACAGTTCAGTCACTGTCACTTGCCATTGTTTTGCCCTGACTCCATGTTTGTGGAGGAGTTTATCACAGGGAAGGGCGGGCAAAGAGGCTGCTCCTTTGAGAAGCAGCCGGGTGAGGCTTGCAGGCGTTCCCCGGAGGCGCTGGGAGCCTCCCGAGCCACCATCCTACCCAGGCACTGCGAGCCCCATGAGGCAGAGGAGAAAACAGAAATTGCTAACTGGTGGATCTGCCCATTAAGCCCATGCCAAATCAGTCCCATTTCATGCTGGCTTGTCCTAAGAGGGATTCCTGTCTTAATGAAAGCTGTGCACATCTAGAGTAACTTTATCATCTGTAATTGGGTTATCCTGGATTTGTTCCACCCTAAGCTTGGTATGTGGTGCAGATCCTCCCTCGTGGTAGGAGGAGGGAAGGGTGAAGGCAGCAAGCTGTAATGTCTGCACTGCCACCTACCCAGGTGCTGCAGCCGCGAAAGACTGAGCCAGGCAGAAGTGAGAGTTACTCCCACTGGGCAGACAGGGAGTGTAAACCTATCATCCGTATTGGGCAATGACTGAGTGAAGCGAGCAGCATTCACCCACTTGTTCTCATTAGGATGGATTCCACTGGGGCTCAGGGCTTCCCCTGGCATGGAAAGCTATAACTCATATTTCACAACACTAGCTCTTGTAAATATGATGTAGAAATCAATAAGTTCGTTTTTTTAACTCATGTTCCAGTTTTCAGGTTATTAAGGAGTTCCTCATAGCCTACTTTGTACAGATCTTACTGTGTGTTCTGTCATATCAACTCTAATTTTGTGTGCCTCTTAAAAATACACACTCACTTGTTTTTTTTGAATTACAGAAATCCTGAAAGAAATTATTTTTCAGTTCTCAAACCACCATTAATCATGACAGGTTTTGTGACTCATGGAGGCAAATTGTGAGCATGTTTTCCTGGGGCTTTGGGGTTTTGGTGGTGTTTGGGTTTTTTTCTCAGATAACTTTACCATAATTTGCAATTACTTTCAAGCAGTGTATAAATGATATATCCAGTGTCTGCAAAACATTGGTCCCCCACTAAAGGGTAGCTATGAATTTATACCTACTACAACTGGCATTTGCAGTGTATATAGAACAATATTCCCACATCTCAGATAAAAAAGCAAAGCTCATTTTCTTTTTTCTTTTTCTTTTTTTTTTTTGTTGTAATCATAGAATTGGTGGCAGGTAGGAACAGCAGCTTGTTCTCATAAATGAGAAGAGCTGTAAACATTGATTAATCTTCATGTAAATTCCTTTTGCCACAACCCTGCTGACAGATCATTATCCTCTCAGATGCCTGTCTCTTTAGCCATACTGCCTTGCGACTTTGTCATCCTCTATTAAGTAAACTGGGTTGTGCATGGCTTGGAAAGGAGAACAATAGAGACTTGGGTGTTGCAGTCAGGGCTGTTGGCAAATTAATAGATGACACCACTTGCCACTTAGAGAAGCAAGAGGAGGACTAAATGAGTTCATCAGCACAGGGCTCAGCAGTGGTGTTCTGGCTCTGTTTATCGTGGCTGATGAGACTCGAAACTAAACTGTAACAGTTGCTCAGCTCCTCGCGTGATTGTTAAGCTTGGCATCTTGGCCAAGTTCCATTTTGGGTCATTATGTTGTCCTTTCTGCCATTCCCCTGTAGTTTCAGCTGGATTAATTCTTTTTTACTTCCCCTTCTGGAACCAGCTATTTGACACTGTTGGCACTCTTCGCTGGCATCCCAGAGGCTGACTGCATGTCAGTGGTACGTGCATGTCAGGGAGTAATCTTCATCTAGAGCCCATAAAGCACTTGATCTAAAAAGATCAAAGGGCCCTAAATAAAGGAAGAGGTATCACTGTTATTCAATCACAAATAGAAAGAAGTTCCTATGCTCATCATATTGAGGTTGACACCTGGTACTCAAGGAGAGGAAAAAGTCTTTTGAGTTGGTTTTGGTCTCCCCATTCTCCCATTCCTACTGCATCTGAAGGCCTGCCTGACCATATTGCTTTTATCCAGTCACTACTGACCAATGATGCATTTATTAAATTGCAGTATTTCCAAAGTAACACTTTGTGAGCTAAGGAACACTTTGTCAGAGATGAAAATTGTTGCAATTTCCTCTGCACAGATGATATTCCTCAGTCAAAATGCACATGATAAGCAAGTTATTGTCCATCCAGCACTGAGGAAGGACACCTTCTCAGTTATTGGTAACGTAAATTTGTGCATATGAAACAAAACAAAAAAAACCAAACTTTTCCCAAAGCACTATGCTCCTAAGTATAATGAAACAATACTAGTTATTATCTACTGTGGGTAGCATATGAGAAATGCCAGATTAAATGTAAATTATTACAAATACAGCTATGCTAAGTAATTTACATATATTTACAGAATATTTCTTGTGTGTAATCAAATACTTACCATTAGCTATGAATCTTTTAGTTTTCAGTGTTGTCAAATGCCTTTGGCCATCATATTATGGTCTTAAGCAACCTTTGGTCTGTATTTTCATAATCTTCTTGCTAATATTGTGGAATAATAGTCTTGGCCTTTAGTTGAAGGTGTGGGACTAACTATTACAATGAGAAAAACAAATGAAGTGAACATGCTGACCTCATTACAAAATAAGTGGTTGCCAAACAAATATTTCTAGCTTCTTCCTTAGAAACAATCTGATATGAAGTAGACAAGCATGTCTTCTGTTCAGCCTGTAAATACTTTGCATAAGTGTAATTAAGGACACACATTTTTTCCCTCATAGTCAATTTTAATTATGATCCTCTTCTCTTCCAATGTCCATATTTTTCTTATTGAGGTCATGGGTCAATTTTAATATTTGGAGGAGATAACAGCAGAACCAAGGTTTTCTATGGAAACTGAGATGTCAGATTATTTTTATCAAAAGCTATATTTTCTTTTAAACTGAAGATCCAAATAGTCAGTCTTAAGAGATGGCATTACCAAAAAAATGTAATACCCCTACTTCCCCTTTGCTTCCAAGAAATCTTACTAGTGGAAGGGAGGGGGGTATATCTAAATGTTAGGATGTTAAACACCATTTTATCTGTCTTTACTTTTTTTGAGTATAATACAAAAAAAAATCTCTTTTGATTAGAATTTTAGTTTGGGTGAAACATTAGCACATATAAATTTTAAGAAACTATGTTCTTTGGACTTATATGAAAACTCTGAGCTTCTTTTAGGACTCATTTTTCCTCCTGCAAAATGAAAAAGCATGCTACTTATCTTGTAATTCTAGCAGTTCTTGTTCTTGTGTTTAATATCTAATTGTAGAAAAATAAAGGAACAAGTAGTGAAGCAGGGGGCAAAATCCTGATTTTAATGTGATTAGAAGTTTGAGAAAAGAATGCTAAGAAGACATAGTTCTTTATAAAACTATGCTATATATATTTACTACTGTGATTGCGTTAGTGTGTTGGTCAACTTTCAGAGGCTGTATTTTACAAAAATCAAAACTATACCAATAGTCTTACTAAATCATATATGCATTAATGAAAAATTATATTTTTAATGAAATCTGGGTGAAAAGTTAGGCGTTTGTCTTGACTAAGTCTCTAGAAAAGGTTTTACATGATGTATGGTGGGCTAGTAATTTTATTTTGTTTTCATGAGGACAGAATAGTAGCTTAATCTGTGAGTTTATTGTAATATGTATTTGGTGGGCAAATGTCGTGTATGTTGCTAAGAACAAGTGAATAATTCTTAGGAATAGGATCTAAGAACTTCAAATAGAGGCAGAAAAATCAGACTTGGGTAAACTAGAGCTGATGCATCTGGCAAAAATAAAACACCGCACAAGAGTACAGAAAGGTTCAAGAAATGCTCAGACATTAGTGAAAAGTGAGCTAGACTTGAGTATGCAGGAAGGAATGACTCATATTTGTCTGCCCACACATTGGTGTCAGTGTAGCAGGGTTGTGAAGAGTGGCAGTGTCTCTGTTACAACTACAAAACTATTTAATCAACAACAAATGCACTAGCAAATGAAAAGGTGTCTGAAGAAGAATTTGAGTATGCTAAGAGATAAATTGCTCTGTCATAGATAGGTCAGGCCTAAGCAAACCAACTGCCTGGCCTGCCAGATTCTCCTGGCCTGCTTCTTTGAAAGGTCACAGAATTTAAAAGGGGAAAATTGGGGGTTGGATGGGTTCTTCTGTCAGGTTCACAGCCTAGGTGCCTGTGGAATAGTCTCTCTCCTTTCCCCCACCTTCTGTAGCATCTGTAGTACCACAAGAAGGAGTCCATAGCTATGCCAGTGGAATGTGCATAGGAGGAGATCCTGATAAATGGCACACAGCTGGTCACAGTCGGTATGTGTGTCAGAGCAGGTGGCTTCAGGCTGAGATGCTCTCTCCCAGCTCACACCTACTCATTGTATCACAGGGATGTATTTATGTCTCAGTTTGCAACAGGTAGTCCCAGTCCTGGGTACCATTTACCAGATGGCATTTGCAGCCTTGATTCTTCTTCTGGAATTAAATGTCTAGGCCCTTAACAGCAAAATTATTTCTGTCCCTGTGGCACTTTCTTCCCTGCTCTTATCCAATAGCTCCGGCCTTTTTACTCCCTATGTATGAGACATGAAGCTCTCTTCTTTTAAGTTGTTGCAGAGGTAAAAGCTTGTCTCTCTGTGCTGAGGACAACATAAGCAGGCTTGACTTGGTTTTGGTGAGAGTTATAATCAGGGCATGACTTTAAAGTAACTTCTTATATATAAATCTACTAGGCCCCCCTAGATAGGTAGCTGGAAACAACCTACTTTAAAGATCCAACTTAAATGCACTTAATCATGGCAAGCAAAATCTGGAAAATACCAAAATTTCCATAAACTATGCAGTTATGGAAGCTCAGTGAACCCTGCACCAGTGTGTTGCATGTGTACTGTTAAGGTATTTTGCTTAATCAGAAGGATTTGTGGAATCAGAACTTGGAGTCCTTCTCCATAAAGAAATTTTAGAAATCTTTAGGGTATTAGGGTGCTTCAGTTCCATTGTAAGGAACTTCATGAATTACCTTGACTAGAAATCTGAAAGATCACAATTCCCTGTGGGGACTCCCAGCATGGTCTGACCTGTGTAAGAAAAAACCACAACCCTTCTGGTATCTGTGCATTTCTGCTGCCTAACTTGAAAATGCCTCCAGACTTGAGGTGCTCCTAGAGCGAGGGATCATCTGAGCAGGTTTTGAAGTCTTGGACAAGGCTAACTATAAAACAGAAATTAAGCTGTTCATTAGTCCATTTTGCATGGCAGTATTGGCGGTGTAAGACCCTTGGGATGCCAAGAAACAGCAGGGAAGAGGAGAGGCTCTGCTTTCTTCTGCCATCCTTGTTTACAAACACTGGCAAATGTAAGTACTTCTTTTACCACAGCTATCCAGTGGAAACTGCTATTCACACAAAGAAAAAGCATTTAAAGAAGCATCTGAGTTTTGGAAGGTACCAGAGGAAAAACCAAGGAGGATGCTGAATAAAACCTGATGAACTTGCATTGCAATAAGTGTAATATTTATTAGGTAATATCTCTTCGAAGAAAAAACATCCCAGTGGTTCCCCAATTGTTCATTTGTATGTGTGTCTGAAGGATGAAGTCTAAGGGAAAGACAGGACAGGGAGATGCTTACAAAATATGAGGAAAAAGGCCAAGTTTAACATAACCTGATTTTGGAAATATAAAATTGATAAAGCTTGGTAAGGAGTTGTATGTAGATATCCTGTTTAACTTTTAAGGGAAGTCAACACTTGGAAGTAAAGTTGTGTCTTTGAGAATCAACCTAGACTACAAAAAGATATTCTGATAGTTGAGAATAAACTTTAGATCTAGCAAAACTCTTTCCAAGTTTCTCATAAACTTCTCTTATAAATTTTTATATCTGAGTGAAATGATGCAATTTGGAGTTAGTATTCTTGGGGAAAAAGGAAGGACTGAAAACTGGGAGTTTATGCAAAAGGGAGGTGAATTGACTCTGCTTTTCCCAGTGCTCTAGAATGACAATAATATTGGGTATTACAAGCAATGTAAGTTCTGGATGGGAGAACTCATCCAGAACTGATATTGATATGTGGACATAAATTATAGCAATGCTTGCTGTCATATGGTCTTAAGACATTTCAAAAGTAAAAATAATAACACCAAAATTATTGTCAATGTTGAGAATGAATTCAATAATAATTGTGAAGTGATTTTGTATTATTAGATGTGGAGGCAACCTAAAAATATGTGAAGCTGCATGTAAGTCCTGACATAGATTCCTGTAATTTAAAATTGCATTGTGCTGGGATACCTCTGCTTTAAAAGCTGCCAATAACAAAAGACACCTACTTTTACATTTAAGTTATGAAGGTTTTTTTTGGTCCACTGTGGGCAATGAAAGGATTAGCTATAATCATAACTAGGCAACAGTTGTTGTTCTGTAGTCCTGTAATTGTAACGAAAGTACATAATCCACTTCTTTTCTTGCAAATCCTAATTTACAGATCTTGGTAGAAATTGGAGGTAAATGTAGTTCTGTCATAATCTACTTTCTGTCAGATCTCCACAACAGAAATGAAAATAGAAGATTATTGCACATGGAAGGGATTTTTTATTTAAAAGATCTTTTCTTAAAAGTAAGAAATTTGATATAACATTTCTATAACTTGAAGGCTGTCTCCTTCAAAGTAATGGAAACAAAAACATAAAGCAAGTCTAAAGACTTGCATTTCATTAGAATTTGCTGGAGACGGGAAATACTACTTTACTTAAAGCACTCAGAGATGGGGTATTGGGGAACAGCAAATCTCATGCCTCAATATTGAATGTTTCCTACCTGAAAGAGAACTTACATGAGCTTCAGCTGTCTCCTACAAGCTTAGAAACTCTATTTTCTCTCTCCCCCTTCTTGTTTCAAACTGGTGGTAAATCAAAAATTAATCTTTCATTTCCAAAAGAAAATGGTTTAGAAACACTGACCCAGTTTCCTCATGATGAGATTTGGGGGATGTTGGTATTAAAAATTATTCAAAGTAAGTATGATTTCACTTTTTTTATATGCTTCTAATTTCTTCTGTGTTCTTTAGGTAACAAAGTGGAATCAATCGTTTTGATCCACCAAAGTTGGGGAACGTGTTGTTAATGCAGCTAGTTTTTACTGGAAAGCCTTTATTCTGAATAATTGTGTATTCTGTTCAGGACCTCGCTGATGGGAAGCAAAGTGTTTCTCTCCTTCATTTGCAGTACTTAAGTGAAGAGCCAGATGGATTCAGTAGCTGGAGCTATAAAAGAAGCTCTCCTATGTCTTTGGTCTGAAGTTCAATATCATTACATCCCTAATAGCAGCTACTTCTGTTTGAACCCTGGGTTATGAAAAATGAACTGCATTAAATGGGAAATCATTAACTATCAGCTGAACAATAGTACTGTACTGTGTTGGCCTGCCTAAAACACCACTGTCTGCCTCCTCACATGCAAAAAGTTGCTCTTCAGAATAACACAGTGAAACATTGACAGAAGGACTACTACTTAAGACTCAAGCCACACAAAAAAACCCCCTCAAACAACTTTTTGGTTTTTTTAGAATTTCAGCCAGTTACTGATGATCAGCACACAGGCAGCTGAGGAAGTGGTAAAACAATTTAATGCTACAATTCCCAATGTGTGTGCATATGTGTGAACAGACATACATATACCAAATATACAGAAATTGGTAGCTCTGTTCTTGTTCAAAATTTTCCCTGTTATGTGGTCATCCTACCTTAAAATCTGTTACATTGTACCTGCCTGCTATCTTGGCTTTTTTGTGAATGCTGAATTTGCTAGTTTTATCTTGCTTTTATTCAGGATGTGAAGAGCAGAAACAGAAAAACATATGCTATTTGAAAATCACATCAAATCAGGAATGATGTTGATGGCCTGAATAAAAATTGTTCCAAACTAGACCTTTATTTGTCTGAAAGAATTAGTTTCTATAAAATGTCAAAACAGATTAGTACTGGAAAGCTCCCTATTGTGTATAGTCTCAGAGTGCTCAAACACATCAGCTGTGGCTTGTGAATCTTTGCAGCAAGATAT
This sequence comes from Picathartes gymnocephalus, assembly GCA_013390045.1. Taxonomy (NCBI): domain Eukaryota; kingdom Metazoa; phylum Chordata; class Aves; order Passeriformes; family Picathartidae; genus Picathartes; species Picathartes gymnocephalus. The sequence goes on along the minus strand of WEKY01052277.1, from coordinate 29,373 downwards.
TTTTTTTTGCTCAGCTTTGCTGTTTTGTGTGTTTGCAGGGTGTTTGTTACTGCTTTTTCCAGTGTTTCTGCTCTCAGTCCTTCATAATTTTATACTGTTATATAGTCAAGAATAATATAACAAAAGAAGTAACCATTACCATACAGCTCTCAGCTCAAACTTCTATAACCTCATCTATTCCAAAAGCCAAGCAAGACGTGAAATGCCCACTCTCCAAGTTAATGATGCTGAAATAAGGCAAAGTCATGTACATAAGAAAGAAAGGGATTGCTCTTACCCTTTTTTGCAAGGAAAATCAATGTGGTATGAGGTGAGTTACAGCTAGAATTTATATGAAAACTTTCAGTGTTATGCTGTTATTTGCATGAGGTGCACAACAGGTGGTTCTTGAGGTTTTAACTTAGAATGAAACTATAACCACTAGTAATGTTCTAGTCATTAATACAGCTCCATGAAACTGTGTGAGATAAACATATGGGATGGGAAATGCTTCACGAAATAGTAATACTATCCAGATTTACACAGATGAACTGCAGACTTCTCCATAGCTTAAGTTTAGATGTTGCAAGAGTTTCAAATCCTGCTATAGTTACTTCTCTATCCTTATTCTTTTTCTTGATGTAAGATAAAGTGTCTGAAACTGGTACAGAAGAGCCTCTAAATGCAAAAGCCAGGGCCACACTTACTTCACTCTCTTCATATATTAGATAATGAATGCAATGGCAAAAATCAGCAAAACAGCAGATGATATGGCTACAGCTAGAGAACATACTTTTCTGCAACATGAGATAAATAGTATTTAAATAAGAGAGTATTTAATGGGATGTGAAACTATGATAAATGCATATATTACATATTCTTTGATACTTGCTGAGGCATCAGAGAACTGTGCTGTCTTAAAGGCAGAAATTCATGAGAATCGCTGTCTGCACTCTTGGTGTGGGTACACAGTGAAAATAGGATCCAGAGGACTTCTAAGTGCTGAGAGAGAAGATTAACCCTCTGATTTACAGCATTAGCATCTGTTTCATTTCTAATGCTCAGACATACAGTTATATATGTGATGGTGCCAAGTCTGAATCCTGTATGTTCCTGTTGCTCTCTGAGGTCTAAAGGCTTATTAATTGTTTAGTGCAGATTAGTTGGCCATATCTGACTGTCTTGATCTAGCAAGGGTGTTGTCTGTGAAGCCCAAGAATAATGAAACAATAGGCACTGCTAAGTTAAGGTGTCAGCTTTAGATTCTCTTGGTAGTTTGCCATCTCTAGAGGTGAAATTTGGGAATCAAATATTCAATATATGAAGCTTTTGTAGAGGCAGACCATGTAGTTTAATATTGAAAATAAGTGGCTGTGATCCTATTGATCAATTATAGGCTCAGGTAAAGACTGAGTGTCCCCTTCCCTTACCATCCTAACAGTTGAAGGGTAACAGAAATACAGTATGAAAAGTGATTGAAATTGCCCTGTCTCCAGTCATTGCCCTTAAGTCTGACAAAAGACAGCAATCTGAAGGTCATTTGACTAATTTGAAATCTGTAAGTGGTTACACCAGTCAGCTCTATTCAGAGGTAGCCAAACGTGGCTAGTGTTAGCAAATAATAAGTTGTGTTTGTTGTTGTGGAATTAGTTTCTATGAGATCTCAATAACTTGCATAACTTCACGCAGGACACAATCTATTGCTGAGCTGTAAAAAGTGAGTCCTGCCTCACTCTACCCTCGCACTGTCATGGCATCATCTTCCAGTACTAAATATAAGTTTAAGCTTGAAGAATTAGATCATACTCCCTAACTTTAGCTTTCTTTTCATCACACTGGAAGGTGTGTCTTGCTTACTTAAGTACCTTGTTAAATATCTCCTGGCTGTTCAGCAAGGACTGTTGGCAAATGTACCCCTTACACTTTCTTTCATCACTGTTCGGGTACAAATTAACTTGTAAAACACATCATTCTTAACAACATGAAAATAGGCCTCATAGTGAAGGGCATCATCAAATGTTAGCAATTAAACACATCATCTGTATTTGCAGTGATAGTCTCTGGACATCCTGCATTTAGAATGAGTTGCACTGGAAACAGCATGAGAAAAATGTAGCCACCACTCCTAGGTCAGGACAAAATACCAGTACTCGCCATTCCCAAGATGTCTTTCTTAATCCCTATGATTAAGTAGATGAATTTATCCACCTCTTCTCCCTCCATCTCTTATCTCGTGTTTGTTTTTGTATCAGGAGGCACAGTGACTGGGATTGAACCCTGGTAAGCATGAAAGGTGGTGCCCTGTGTGGGACACACACAGGGATTGTCACAGTCTCTTCATACCCAACAGTCATATTGGCTGGCTCTATAGTAAAGCTATTTTAAAGCAAACAAACGCCCCAAAAAACATAAAGACAGTGTGATATCTTTCAGTACTTAAGCTGATGCATCTTCCAGTTTGACTCTAACTATATAATAATAATGCACTAGAAATAAACTTTAACAGTCAATTTAAGATTAAAGGCTAAGCAGCCTTTACTACCTGAAAAGCTTAAAAATACTCAGTATCTTTTAGATGTTTCTCTTTAAAGAAGTTGTGTTAATCAATTTCTTTTCAAAGTACTGGAGTTCCTAGAAGTTTCCTAAAACTGGAAAGAAATTTCTGTTCTTTGTAAGCTAAATCAATCTCTGAAGAGCCTTATAAAAATAAAATAGCTTAAGGATGAAACAGCAGTAAGAAAGGAGATCCATCTACCAATTTATCAGTCTATCTATTTTCTAGCCATATCTATCTACAATGGTTAAAAGTTTTAAAGGACACTAAATTTAAGTATTTTATATTGCTTTTCATAAGGGCATTTCGATTTATCTCTATTTCTTTGGAAAGATGAATATTGTCCCTGCACATTGTAGGCTTGTGTTGGCTAAAAAGAGTCAGGGGCATGACAGCATTTATAGAAGGCATGAGCTCAAATGTCAGTAGAGCATCCAAAAATGGATGAAGCATCACCCAGTCACTGCCATCTGTTGAGTGTTTCATGACAGCTGTATCTCCTGACCAGAGCTGGTGCAGATATTCATGAAAGGCACAGAGGAAGCATACAACAGTTAGACAGAGAAAGGGGAGGGGGGAATTCCACTTTAAACATTGTTTTTAATTGCACCATAATGATTTTTTAACAGACACCCTGGTATGTAGCTTAGGCTTTGGCCTGATTCAAAGCAAACAATAAACCACAGTGCAGCTGAAAAGAAATTGAAATTTCCTCTGCAAGAAGGTTTTGTCCAGGATAAGTATTTAATAGTGCTTCCCCCAGAGAATTTTGCCCTAAAGATGCCCTGCCACAACAAAAGAAGAAAAAAACCCCAAACAACAAGAAAAAACACCCCACAAAAAACCAACCAAACAGCAACAAAAAAAATCCTGCCTCAACTATTGTGTCAACAGGACTATCAACCCAAATATTCTTGTTAGTGGCTCTACTAATGGGAATGTAGAGTTTTTAAACCTTTTTCCTCCTCAAGGAGGGAACTTTTGGCCATCAAATTTGAGGTACTAACACTATGAGATGCACTTAAACTAAATGCTAGCTGAAATAACAAATGATTGTGGAATAGAGTAAAATCATTCTGGTTTTTCTATCATTTTCCCCAGCATATGGATCTACTTCCTCCCCCAAGACATACAAAACTGCCATCTGACTTTATTGCTTCTGATACAAACTCTCATAAGCTGGGGAGGTTTCTAGATGAACTGGCAACCCAGACATGAAATCAATGGCACAGGCAGTAGCAAAGGGTAGGTGTCATTGCAAAGCAAAGTCTTTGATGTGAAAGCCTTCTCTTATCCTCTTATCTAACCCTTGCCTTTCCCATAGCCGTGTCTCATATTGTTCTGTCACTTCAGTATGTCAGGGTTGCTGCTATTACAGCTCTGGGTTACCCAGCAGATGTTGCTGTAGACTGGTACAGCATGAACAATGGGAGTTTAGTTCATCCCTTTGATAATGCTAATAAAGCATCCTGCTTGGGAACTAGAATTGCTTAAAGGTACTTTACTTGTGAACACATCGCAAGTTTGGAGCTGGGGCTTTTGCACAACTTCAGATAACTTTACGTGTCTACAACTTTACGGGCAAGATCAGATAGTGTTAGATGAACTTCAGCACCTAACTTATCTGATATGATGCTAATACAACTATTATACAGATAGGGGGGTTTAGATCTTTGTGATTTAAAAGTAAATTATGAAATGAAAATCACAGCATAATGAATGTTAAGTGCTGTGCCTGAGTCTGCAGCAGTCTGAGATTAGTCAATACCTCAATGGGTTGCCAATATGATCAAGCCTCAAAAGGTTATTTTTTCCTTTTGTAAGAACAAGGGAGGTTATGATTGCTGCCATGTAGCTCAACAGGATCCTCAATATCTCTAAAGAAATGATCCCTCCCAAATCTAGATAACAGTTGACCATGTAATCTACCCCAAAACAAAATTGCCTTGAGGACATACAAGCCAAAGCTCACGTGTAGTACTGGTTCTTCTTTTATTAATCCCAGAAATATGTCAGGCTGTGGTATGGCTGTAATATCCTTTAGAGCAGCTTTGTTTATTTTTTACATCCATTCAAACACTAATAAGATGAGAAAATACGTAATTAATAATAATATGAGGAGGGGTGCCAAAGGCCATGACTTGCCTTAGTGATGCATTGCTGCATATCGGAACTGCTCTGCTAGTTTAAATACCTTACACAATGTTAACCTTATCTACCAGCAAGCCTCTGTTACTATTTGAAGTAGGAGTGGGTAGGAGTTATTTCTGAGATGTGTGTGATTCCATAGTGCTGGGTTACACTTGAGAGAAAATGACATTCAAATACATGTATGTATAAAATGTACATTAAAGCAGAACACATTTAAAATACCGGTTCTGCTTCTAGGTCAGTGGGAGGCTCTGGCTTACTGCTACATTAGTGTTTACAAAATTCTTTGGCATTTATATCTTTTTATTTTACAAGTTTACTCTGAAAGAAGCTAGTAAAATAAAACATAGGTCTACCCTCCCCCTGAAAGGCACTTTTATGTTTTTTTCTTTTTTAACATGGCAAAGTGGTTGTAAAATGTACTCTTGATTCTTAAATAAAAACAGCATGTAAGTAGGATGGGTATGGGAAGTGGGCCCCTTTCTTGAGATTTTATAGACCGCACAGGACCTCAAACAGGAACAATGATGCTAAATGTAGATTTATTTTTTTAAGGGTTTGCACAGAGTGCTTCATATTGCTAAGTAAAGACAGCAGATACTTCTAAAAATTTCTAAGGAACTGTTAAGTCAAGGAGAACTATTTCTTAATAATAAAACTTAAGTTCAGTTGCAATACAATTAAAGAAGAAACGGGTGATTGCAGAATAGCTATTCAGATTCCTGTGAAACTTAACAGGGAACGGGATTGCCCCTCTAAGAAGAATAGGACAGACCATATAATTCGACATCTGGGGTCTAGGAAGACCCCCAATTGAGGCCACTATTGAAATTCAAAACCAAGAGAGAAGTGTGTTAGGGGGAACCCTGCAATAGCTGCAATTGTGATTCCTGCCTTGTTTATGATTAAAGCTGATTAAAAATGCAAAAAGTACATTTCATTGTAAAAAACAGCGAACTGGAAGAGAGGAAAGAAAAGGATTTAGGATTCAATTTCGTAATTTTTAAATCCAAGGATTAAATGTGGAAAGGAATAGATCTGCAGCATTTTGAGGATTGGGGTTTTTTGTTTAAGACTGCAATTGTGAGCTCTTTTTTCCAAGGTAAGCGAATGTTAAGTACACTGAGATGCTATTGCTCCATGCTTCCATGCTAATAAGGCGTGCTTCCCACAGTGTGTGACAGAAAGGATGAATACCATGCAGTGCTAATGGTTAATTTGTAGTGGCGTGTGTGTTCCTTGAATGTTTGTGAAGTTTCATGATTCACCATCAGACAATTGAATCGCTCCTTTTTTTAAAGATATAGTGATATGTAATGAGATGAAGCAATGCTGACAGGGTTTTTGAAAGATATATTGTCCTCCACAGCCTATTCACTTCATAATAATACCCTTTAAATTTGTTAATTTCTCACGATTTGGGGGCTAGAGTGAGTCCTCAAATAATTTCGGTATTGACCATGGTTTAAAATGTTAATTACTGTGGAATTTGTCACAGATAGCATCAAACCACAGTGATACTAATCTATGTCATGGATTTGAAACTCCTTTGGGAAGCTCATATTTAGACTTACTGCTGAGTGAACATGACTGCTAAGATTACAGAGACTGTGGACAGTGAGGAAAAGCAGTAATGCTCCTTCAGAGTGGAAAGTAAACAATAGGGTGATTGTCTGCTTACACATTGGGGCTAAACAGCCCAACTGCTGAGAAGCTCTAGGTAAAAAACCTCCTATCAGCAAGGAGTCTTAATGTTTTCTTCATGGAGCTAGATGTTGTCAAGGATTCAGCTGAGCCACCCTAGTGAGTGTACAGGAAGCAAAACAGGATATTCTTGTATAGGCCCTGTTTTGTGTAATTATGCAACACTTGAACTCTTGTGTATATTCCAGAATGGGTAACACACCTCTAAAAGGATCAGCAGCAGCTCCTGAGTGAAATATTCTTATGAAAAGTGCTCTTGATTGAAATCAGTGTGTTTACATTTTCCGTTATCTTTGGTAAGGATTGTTCCACCTCAGTGCACCCTCAAAATTAAGAAATTATTTTCACCCGGTTTCATTTCCTGTGTTTGTTTCTTTTAACAAGCAATCTAAATAATTTCCGCTGTGTCTTTTAAGAGGAACAATAAGGGAAATGATCAGGAAAATATCAGTTCATCAAATATCCTCAGATATTTCTCAGGGATATGCTGTATTTGATGAAACACAGACAAATTCCCTGAGAGGCAGCTGAGCAGAGGTTCGTGCCCAGTGACTCCCAGATCTGTACAGGGGGGCCTGAATACCCAGAAAGTGCTGGAATGTTCAGTGAGAGTTTTGGGCCCTCCAGGTCCCTCTGTGTAACACAGAAGCCAGAAAAGCCTGGAAGCTCTGGCTGGGTGTGCATGTGCGTGCACGTGTGTATCTACATAAGTACGCTATCTGCATAAGCACTGTGCTGGGTTTATTTAAATGATCTGTTTCAATTAGAGGCTCTTTTGTTCTGTTTCTGTAAATAAAAACCACATGTTAACTTTTGAATAATCTCGGGTTTTAATAGCCTGAATGCTGCCATGTCCTGTTTGTACCACAGATAGTAATGAAACTGCTTTTGTGACTAAGAATCAGGGCTGAATATTAGAAGCTAAGCTTTGTTTTTTTGAAATAAGTTTGTGTTTTGTTTTTGTGTTTGGGGTTTTCAGGTTTTTTTGTGTTTCTGGCAATAATGTTGCCCAAAGAAAAATTTTTGGCTAATGCAAAGTAACGGACATCCTTCTGTGGTCTGTGGATTATAGCACAAGCACAGATTTTTCCATCCCGTTATAAGATCACTCAAAAAGAAATCTGTCCTCCCTGAAACAGATGAGAAAAAACTCCAGATCCTTTATTTAAATAATAGCAGTAACCCCATGTTAGACTTTCCTTATTTTCTAATCTGTACACATAAACCCAAATTCTACTGCTGAAACAGTGAATGCCAACCAGGCTGTAAGAGTGCAAATGTTGGCAGAATATGGCAACTGATTTGTAATTTTTTCTGTTCTCAGTCTTCAGTGTAGCTGATGCCAGATAGCCTGCCTTAATCTGTGCTCATACAATATCAATTCATAGTGTGGAAGTCAGAGGAAAACTCACTTTAGTTCTCATATCCCACTTTTGCTGGTTTGCACAGGGGGCTGTAACCTGCGCCTTTGCAACTTTTTTTTTTTTTTTTTTAATTTATGAGAGGAATGGAACTGCATTTAATATTTTTATTCCAAGAAATGAAATAGGTACTATTAGAATGAATTGAACAGGCACAAAACACAAATGTCTGTCATCTCCGTAGCTCCAGGAATATTTTAATGGTGAAGATTTCGTGGAACTGTTAAGCAGTTTCACGTATCTCTCCTCAATGTTTTTTAAAAACAAACAAAAATATTTGCAGAAGAAAAAGATTTTTTTTTTTTTAATTAAGAGAGTGGAGTATTTTTTACTCGGGTGTCAGCAAGTGGCGATTTCAGCACAAGGGAAGGAGTAAGACCACATGGCTGGGAACAAAGCAGCGGGGTGAGGCTGCTTCCCCAGTCAACAGCGGCAGGCTTCAAACTGGCTTAATTGTCACGTGAAATCTCAGCCATAGCAAGCATCTAGGCAAGCAATCTCTGTTTGGTTTTTTTTTTACTATGTTTTTATCTTAAAGAATAACACTTCTGTTAAATCGAGAAAACAACAATTTTAAAAAGTGTTCTGCAGAACCCCCAGTAAAGGTATGCATAAGCAGTCTTATTGTGGCAAAGTGAGGTTGGGATTTTTTTTTTTTTTTACATAGATTATTGGATTTGGGCTTTTCTTCCTCCTTCTAATATGCTTTTTGTGCAATCTTTTCTTTTTCATATTTGTCCTTTCTGTACTTTTCTTTCAGAATTTGTTTTACCTCCTTCATTGCTATTCATGATTAAGATTTAGACAGTTCCTTCATATTTGCTTATTCCCCATGCTTTTGTTTTAATTGTCAGCTTTCAATATATTGGTGCAAACTTTGTTATATTTCAAAATCTTGTATTTCTTGATGTTCTTGCCCTAGATTCATATTATTTCATGACCCTTTCCCAGGGTCTTGACTTTCTATTTATTTGGTATATTCTAAAGAATACTAAGCTTCAAAATGCTTAGGAGGTACGACCAATGCAGATTAAAACAACAGCAGAAACAACACCACCACCATCACCAAAATAAATTAAAAATTTAAAAAAATATAGATACAATAGGTGGTTGGGGGGGGGGTTGGGGTTGTTTGGTTGGTTGGGTTTCTTTGGGTTTTTTGGTTTTGTTTTTTTTTTTTTTTTTTTTAACAGAGCTTTAAAGTCCCCAGGTTCTTTGGAACTTGTCACATCAATTTGAGCTCCTTAGATGCTATCATCTATGTTTCAGCACTACACTACTTTCAAGAATTTTGGGCTTGAAACGTGGGTGAGAATAGCTGGGGGAGGGTGTCACGATCTCTGCCAAATTTAATTCTGGGGCATAATAAGAAGCCTTCTGAACAAAATTTTAATTTGTTCTCAATCAAGCACAGCAGCCTGAGATATAGTGTAAATTATGGTGAAGTCTGTACCCTAACTACTTTTAGAAAGCTTTTAAAAAGCTTACCCTCCTCACCCTGCTCTTCCCAAATGTCTCTGGAAGAACTACCCTGGTTTATATCCAACTCTTAAAGTCACTGTCACTTCTTGGGGTGCCTTCTCTCTACCCCCAGTGCCAGTCCGACGTCAGCAGCTTCCCCTGAGCATTATCACGGCAGGTTCCCACCAGTAGGTGTGGTGGACAAAGTGCTTTGGAAAGGTTAATCAGCAGCATTCATTAATAACTAGGTAACAGTATCCAGCCTGCGGGCTACTGGCTGTTGGCAAATAGCTGGCGTAGTGCAAAGCTTGTAGTTTTTGTTCAACTGGTTGAGTGCCTTGTTGCCAGGCTTCCCGCGCAGGAGGAGCTTGGCCGCAGCGCCGGCTGCGTTGTGCAATGGCTTTCATTGAGCAGCGCTCCTGGCACCTCCGCCGCTTCCCAGGGCTTCGCATCCCCGCGCTGAGCTCACCCGCAGGAATTCAGTGCTTTAAGCAAGAGCAGAATAGCCTTCCTAACGATCCTGATTAGCTTTTGGAGTGCTTCCACTGGTGCTGGTGCCCAGCCTCGCTGGGCTGAGACTCAGGAAGATTTGCTCGATTGTCAGTAGTCTTTTGGCACTTTCCAGCGGCTCCCTTTCATGTGATTAGAAACGTGCATAAACTCTCCAAGGGCTTACCGAGAGAGACACAGAGATCAATTGACAAAGGTAGGCAAAAGCTCTGCAGTGCACCCCTGTGCAGCAGCGCAGCACCTCCCTCTCAGCAGTGTCACTGCCACATACACACGGGCGAGCAGAGCAACGTGAAGATGCAGTAAATGAGGCCTTTGAGTCAGGTTAATCACTGGGTAGGCTCAGCCTGGGTTAATGGCTGAGATCGTGTCCTATTACATTGCTGACTAATGTACTTTTCAGACAGAAGTTTTTACTGTAGACTTGGCCTCAGGTTTTCCTGGTTTAATATCTCTGTCAAAAAGGTGCATGTTCTTCATATATCTTTGTATATTCATTGCATTTTCTAGGTTAGACAAAATATTATTTTTCTAGCTGGATCCTATATTAAGATGAAAAACAAAAAAGAAAATTACAAACTTTCTCTCTTTGTTTGCAAGATGACACACCACAATAACAAAAACAAAGAACAGAATATTTTTTTGAGGCCACGTAATTACAAAAATAACATTTGAATTAGCTTTTAGGACTTTTAGCCTTAGTGTATCAGACTGATATATGTCAAACAGGCTTATGGCTTACTCCAAGTGATTTTAGCAGCTCCAGTGGGGCTAGTTATGGTGTGAATTATTACTCAGCGTGAGTAAGGAGATCAGAACTAAGCCTAGATATGGTCAGAAGGAAAGAGGGTTTTGTCTGATTTGTCTATGATAGATCTGCCCTGCTGCTAACTCCCTGGTCTTTCATTTAGTTGCTTTTTAGAGACTTTTGTTAAGACTTAAAAGGAGTCCTGAGAGGACAATTGAGCTTTTATGGGTTTTTTTGCAGAAGCAGGAAGAAAGAATCAAGTTGCTGGTTTTCTGTTAGTGTTGATTTATTTTCTGTTCATCCTGCAAATATTTCTTTATGAAACTTATTTAAAAGAAACTCCAAACCAACAAAAAAAAACCCCAAACAACCAAGCATTGTAAATTGGGCTTTGAGGAAGCTAAGAGGGTGAGCTTCAAGGTTGATCTGCAGATAAGGATTTCCCAAGTATACAACAACATTATGATCAGCCCTTGCAGCAAGGAGGGTTATAGCTTCTTTTTCTAAGAGAACTGATTTCCACATAAGCTTGTCTCAGTTCAGAAAGGCTTAATAACTAAAAAATCAGATTTTTTTTTAACAAGATGCTATAAAAATGAAACAAACTAGTCTACGCTATTAAAGTCAGTGGGCCACTTGCTGGGCTCAGTGGCAGAAAATGGACCTGAGGGCTTCCCTCAGGCAGCCTCAGGGTCCAGCCTCCCTTTTGCACAGGCAAAGCTCCTGGCCAAACTCCAGCTGTGCCTATGGATGAGCCCCTGGGAGCAGCTCCCAGCAGGCTGGGCCTTCCTAACTCACCCTGCTCTCAGAGGAAGCTCCAGTTCTGGCAATAGAAACAGCATCTCTTTGCCAGGAACTGTCTCTTATTCTCTTGTCCTTTCTGGTGCTCGTATTAAATAGTTACAGCAAACCAGAGAATCTGTGCTGCAAGATGGTCAAAAGAATTTATGGCCTTTGGAGCCGATGGGACTAAGTTTGCTCAGGATCATGCCCTTAGTTAGCGTCCTGCAGCAAAAAGGCCCAGAGTTTAGTAAGGAAACTCTCTCAGGGATTTATAGTATTGATGACTGTAACCAAGCCTGGCAGCCCTTGGATCTTACAGCTCTCTCTGGGCCTAATCAAAGGCCATTGACGTAAACTAAAACATTTGACTTCAGAGAGCTGTGGATCAAACTCTGCGTCTACACTGACTGGGTTTGCCTTCCCCTCAGACACAACCTCACTTTAAATTCTTTTCTTCTGACAGGCCTGTAGCCTCATTCCTCTCTCTTAAGCTGGGAGGGCATTTCACAGCTCTCTAAAATGCCCAGAAGTGACTTTTCCCTTCTCACGGTGCAGTTTCACATTATACCTAATTCAGTGTAACTGCTGGCTGATCCCAAAAGGTCCATCCATATTTTACTGATATCAAGCTTAAAGATCATACAATCTTGTCAGGATGACTTGACACAAAATTAACCCAGTCCAATATACATCCCCTCTGTATCATTTGTGTCCTTTCACTACCACAAAAAAGCCCCCAAAAAGCCAAACAAAAACCAAAAACCAAACCACCAAAATGTTGCTGTCCTTTCAGCAGTTTTCCACATTTGCCATGGATTTGTGTAATGTGACTCTGTGCCATGAGTCTCAAAAACTCTGCCAGGGGCATTACATAAAAGCAAAGTTAATTTGCATTAAGGCAGAGAACCCAGACAAAGAAAACATTAAGAAGAATTCAAATTAAAATGATACGAAAGGTATTATTACCAGCATACAAGGCCTGGTCCAGAAGGATTAATTAGATACTGATCCAAAGATAATGGTTAAGATGGATATTACAAGTTTGAAAACTACCCTTAATTTATGTTATTATACTTAATGTGATTCTCCTCTTATTTTTTGCTCAACCCAGTTAGCTCTCAGTCAACATTTAGCATCTTGTTGGAAAGAGCTCCTTCTTCATTTTCAATCAAATGTTCCTGGGCCACTGCAGATCTAATGTCACAGTAAACAGGGAATGTCTCTCCATTCACTCCTTTTTCTCCTACAGACCTTGGTGTTTCCTTTCAAGTCTATAGTCTTTGTTAACAAGGTAGTTTTTACTGCATTCTTTTGCCCAGACATTGATGCATAAATAAGTTCAGATTTACATGATTAGCTTAATTTTTTTTCACTTTAGATATAAACTCATTTTAATTCCTTTCTTTTAATTTAGATGGTGTAAATGTCTTCTACTCCCATATTATTCCCATTTCAAAGCATACACTTGAACTTCACTTAAAATCTTGAACTCTTTTACTTCGGGTATGCATGTTTTGAAAATAAAAACTCATAAAAGGACTACAATAACTATTATTAACCTCTAAATTTCAACATGTCTTCATGCCCCTATTGGGAGTCTAAGCAAATGTTCTCAGTTTCCCTTGACACAGTAATGAGGAATTCTCCCTATGTGTTCTCTCTTCTCCATGGCTTGAAAATTAAAGATATGTCTTTAGCTATAAGATGTGCAGCACATCTTTCTGAAAGATAAAGTTTATATCAGATTCAAGCTACCCAGCTGTTTCAGAGCTCTGCTTTTATGTCAGGTTTTTGGGGTTTTTGAGTGGAAGCTGACTTGCATACTAAAATTCATATTAATTGTAACTTTTAGTGATACTTAATAGCTGAAGTATTATTCTTTATCTTACAGTCTGATTTACTATACCAATATTTTTTAATTAGAGAATGTGTTCAAATTCCTATGGCAAACATCACTCAGAAAATAAGAAGCTAGTTAAAGCAAATGAAAGAAGATTTCATTTTGAAAACTGGAGGTAAAGCAATTACCCCTATAAAGCTCCTGAACATCCTGACTTCTTCCTCACAATGAAATATCTTACATTTACCAGTAGTTTTCTACTGGTGGCTTGTTCTGCTCTGATGTAAATTAAATGTGAGATGTTAGAAGCTAAGTTACTGAGGTATTGTCACGCTGAGATAAGAAGCTGCTAGAGCCTTTTTGAAAAGATTCACAGGTGATGAGAGAGAACTGCAGTTTCCAAACTCACCAAGAAAGAAGTAAGTTTTTTACTTAGCCTATCTTTTTCACTTTGTACCATCTCTGTCAACTGTGACCAGCACAAGTCCTCCCACTTCCATCAGAGAAGCTAGAGGTTTGGATTTTGTGCTGTGCAATGTAGCTTCTTATTCAGGTAAATGGAAAAATTTATTGGAATGTCTTCTGGTTAATTGCTTGGAGGAAGCTGGGGTCCTTGTCCTTCAGATCCTTTTGAAAATTTCAGCTGCATATTTGTGCACTCATGGAGTGTAGCATCAGTGAGAAAATGCACCAACTCTCAAGACAACGACTTACCATCACTCTTCCTTGAGAATTAGTTATCCCTTTGTCTTACTTCATGAAGTAAATTAATACAAATGATTTTCTAGAAATGTACTGTTTAAAAAATATATGGGTGGACTTAGAAGATCAGAGAAACTCTAGTTGGAGTATAAATGTGTGGGAAATGTAAAAATTTTTCCTTCATTTTCTTTGTATTTCAGCTCTGGCAATGTCTGTATAAATACAATAATTCCATTGTTTACTCATCTGTCTGGGACCTCCATAGACAAAAAAGGCTGGAGGGAGCAGAATGAGAAACGCATGCTTTGCAGAGGGTCTTCTATACCTTCATTTGCTTCTATTGCAAAGCTCAGTGACTCTCTCCTTATAGGAAGACAAGGATGTCTTTATACAGATGTGGAAGTTCTCCAAGGACTCTATTTTGTCCGTACTATCAAAAATTGTGCAGTGCTTCAGATGTGTAGTGGGTTGATCTTGGTTAGATGTCCTCTAAGCCACTCTGTCACACCTCATTCTTAACTGGACAGAAAATAAGACAGAAAATAGCTCATAGGTTGAGGTAAGGGAGCTTACTAAAGCAAAAGCATGTACAAACAAAAAACCCAAAGATTTTACTCTTTACTTCCCATCAGGAAGCAATGTCGAGACATTCCCAGGAAGGTCTTCAGTACAGATAGTGGTTGCTCTGGAAGGCAAATGGAAATATCAAATGACCCTTCTTCCTCCTCCTATTCTTAGCTTTTTCTATCTCACCCAATGTTGTATAGTGTGACATGTCCCTTTGGTCAGTTTAGGCCAGTTGTCCTAGTTGTGTCCCCTCCCAGGATTTTGCCCACTCCCAGCCTGGTGAGGTGGGAATGTTGGAGGGACAGCTCTGATGCTGGGCCAGGCCACTGGTGTGTTATCAGCAATTTTCTAACTACCAGAGCAAAGCACAGCACTGCGAGGGCTGTGCTGTCCATCTCAGCCAGACCTAACACAAGATGTCAACGCTATAGGCTCAGCAGCACTTCCACATTTAGCCCAGGTATTAGGACATTCAACTCTGTTGACCTTGTGTTGTCTCAAGCTCTCTGTCAAGTTCCCAGCTTTTCTCTATCCCCTCTTTCCCACTGATATCTTTTCTCAGAGTTTGCGGAGATGTAAATAAGGGAATAGGGGCTTTTGCAGAGAAGAAACAAGAAGATAGTTCCCAAAGCCCCTTGCATTTCCCTGGGACACCTTTCAGCACTTTGGCAAACTCACACCATGTGCACAGGGATCTTTTCAAGGTCATAGCACCTCCAAAATACCAGTGCTCTGCCATACCAACACCAACCACTTGAATTCTTGGGTACATTACTGAGGAGAAACTTGAACTAGGGACTTCTCTGTCATATACAATAGTGGCCAAATATGCCCTCATAAAATCCAAAACATTGTCATCAAATGGTAGAGACTGTTATGTTCTATGGGCCATGGCCCTGGCCTAGGAAATTTATAACCTAAGCTGAGCTTTATGTTCTGCCAAATGCAGTGTGAAAACTCCTCAGAACAGAGCATACCCAGCAGGCTACACTGAGTACCAAAACAACTGCCTTAATACTATTTTCTTTCTGCAGATCTTTGAAAGGCTTTTTACGTGTTCAAAGCAGGACAAGTATCCAAACGTGAAAAAAGTGATTTTCTATCTTCTTATCAGTTCTAATTACATGACCTTTCTCAAAATAGCTTCTTTCCTTTTCAGAAGCCATGGTAGTGGCTAAAGACATGGAAACTAATTTTCCCACATAGCTAATTCTATTGCTGAAAGACTCAAATTCACATTCAGTAATTTCCACTTGATTCTAGATATCCCCTGCTGAATAAATAAGCAAAGGAGGTATCTTCCATGTTAAAAGCTTTTCTATATCTCCTTATTTACAGGGGTATGGAATTAGCGTAACATTTGCCTTTCTCAGAAATAAAAACCTGCACCAGAAGATTTGCAAGTTGCCTTGTTTTTACTCATTTTGTTAGGAAAAAAAACCTTAAAACTCATTCTGTGAGTGTAAATTTCACTGTTAAGTGCAGATGAGAGCACATTATGAGATTTCCTAGTGTATTTTGCTCCTCTTACCTGATTCCCCTGGGTCTTTTGAATCCATGTATTGCATTCGTAAATTCTAAAAATCCTTCCTTTGAAAATTTGCTTAGCTTTCCCTTTTTCTTTTAATATATTAAAGTCGTTTGGTTTTGGAGTTTTTAATTACCTTTATGCCAATGTGTACTATGAGTGTACAAAAAGCTCTATCAACTTCTTTCTGTTTGCAGGTTTGTTCTGAGACGGTTGTTCCCAAAGCTATCCTGAAATTTCTCCCTCAAGACAAAACAAAATGTTCTCATTAGGTATAGAAAAGTACTGTTTCTTATCCAAAATTAAATATTCCCAGGAAAAATGTTGTCTTATATTCAGAATACTGCATTTTATCATCTTAAGAGAAAGACATCCAGTTTCTCTTCTAGCATATATTGTAAAAAGTGAAGCTTTAGGACTTAATCATGGGGCTGGGTTTCATGAAATCATAGAATACCACATTGAAGGGGACCTGCATGTAACCCTTCCTCAAGCACTGAATTTTAGGCAGGAGGACGTAGGAAAATAAAACTGAGCCTTGCACTCAGAAGGAAATCAGATCTAACGTTTCTTTGCTGAGGATCAATCTGCCAGGCAAGAGACCAGCCAGCAGCACAGGTTGGCTCTGGGCCTCTTGTGGGGTGGGCACCTTAGTATGGCAATGGAGCAGTACCTTACATCTACCTTCTGTAAGAGAAATTGTTTCCCACTTTAATAAGTGAGGGATATTTCCCCTTATTTCCAACATAACTAAAGTTGTGGGGTAGTAGAAGGGAAGGTGTAACTTAAGGGGAAAAATGGCCCCCAGTTTCTGGAAGGAGCACAAAAAAATCATTGTCTTCTATTTCTTAAACATCTGTTCACACATCATTTTTAAAAAAGCAATGGTGTATCTACAGCAGAAAAATGCAAGCATAATCTTTAGCAAATACTAAAGCTGTTATGGTTAAGCTGCAGACATACACATCTCAATCACACTATCTTTTAGTGAAATGGGCTAAGCTTTCCTTCACTGTATGGACAGATAAGGAGTACTGTGCTTTTCCTTTGTTATTGAATCTCCCCTAAAACTGTAAAATAACACATTGAAATAAGTTATATTTATTCTTGAATTATTAAAAAAAAATCTGTGTAAAAGAAACTGTCCTCCACAGGCCGGTGAGTTTAGTGCTGACATGACTCTTTTATATGGCCCACTCAAGATAGATACATAAAAGAAAATAGCTCTTTTTCTGTGTTGGAGACACTTGAAAAACATAATTTAGAAATAACTACAAGCTTTAACCCTTGAGGAAATTTCTGTCTAACATTGTATGTTTTCAAGCATGTAGACTTTTAATACAGTTATTACAGAACAGAGTATTAAAGAAAGCTGTTGAACCTCAATCTCTCCTTTCTCCCTCACACTTTGAGAACAGAACATTTCTAAGTAAGTGACCATTGCCAAGCCGAGCCAGAGGGCAGCATTCACCACCTTATGGTACACTGCAACTTCTGATGAATCTCAGCTACGTTTTAAGTCCTCTTTCTCTATAGATTACCAATAAATGCATTTAAAAATGGCTTCCCTCATATGGCCTATTGCAAAATTGTTACATGAATAAATGACATTGCCATTAGCATTCAGTTATAAATACATTTGAATTTTAAACTGAACATATGCTACTTCTCTGCTTGAAACTACCAACTTTTTCTTGCAAAAGCTATGCCACAGACCCAGGCATGCCATAATAATAAGACTTAGGATTGAGGATGTCAGAGCTCTTTAAAGATGGTATCACTGTCTGAATTTGATTCATTAGATACTAAAGAAGTTTCTTACTTGAGGCTGCATGGTGATCAAAACCGATACAAGAATAGAGCTCCTCTGTCTTAGCTGTGATCTTACTTTAGTTCCTCCTTTACCACTGGGTATCAATTTCAAAATAAGCTTTTATTTATAGGTGTGTTTTTTTGCTGCAAAGCTGTTGTTCATTTTGTTTCCTTTGATAATATTGAATGTCTTCTATCTCAACTTAAAATCAAATTTCTATAGCCAATTTAGGCTGGAGAATTCCTTGAATACTCAGTTATTTGTAACTCCAGTTTCACACTCTCCTCCCCCATAACGATTACATAATCATTTCTCCCAATAAAATATTTTTGATCAGATCAGATATGTATGAAAGACTAGAAGATATTTCTTGGCTTCAAGACACATGCAAATCACTTATTTAAGAGAGAGCCAGAGATAAGATAAACAAGTTAAAAAGGAAAAGAAAAGCAATGAAACACGTCTCTCTTGTCTGCTTAATTTGGCAAAGAATGAGTCTGGAGTTGTTACTGAATATCAGAAGTGAGCAGAGGAGAAAGTAAGAGAGGGAGGTGAATGCAAAGATTATGTAGGGATGGGGACACTTTGCTCTCAGTTCAGTTTGTGGAAATAAATGCCCTAACACCAAATCCCCAAGTAACTTTGCTAAATCCAGTGGGAACTTGCATTACCTGGAAATCTAACATTCTCTGGGTTGATTTCCAAAGAATGTCTCCAGATTTGAATGAGGATAGCTGAAAGTAAAGCTTGACTAGAATTTCCTAGATGATGAGAGGGTTTTAACTGTGTTTTGTTTCACAGCAAGTGATGAGGGAGTTTTAATTTGCAGTGGCTAAGATCAGTTTGAAACCATTTGCAGCTGAGTATTGGCCATCACTTTGAAATTTAAGAGAAACCAAACATATTTTAGGAGATTTATTTCAATCACAGATAGAAAATAATGGGGTCCCACGGAAAGCTGAGTGTCTGCTCCTTTTAAAGGAGCACATGCCACTTCAAGGGAAAAAACAGCATGAAAGGAAGCAGTGGTGTGCAAATCAAAATAACCCCTTTGTCTTTCTCTCTGGATCCATGCTTGGGGAAGAATAGAGTGTAGGGGAAGAATTCAGACCTGTCTTTATTCAGTCTCCAAAGGCAACTACTTTTTCTCTGGATGAGAAAGAAATTTCGTTTTAATTGTGGTGGAAGCCTTCCTTTATTTTCATGATCAATAGAGGCAGTTGGTGAAAATGCTCTCTTCAAATAACTAATTGTTGAAGATTAGGAATTAACTGGTTTCAGTTTGGTGTTTTGGTTGGGATTTTTTGTCTGTTTGTTTTTTTATTACTGCCCTTCCACCGCTATATGAGATTCATCAGTTTTTCACCTGCTCTCAGCCAGCAAACTGAGCTTCTGGATTAATTCAGTCACCTTTTTTGCTAGATAAATACGGATTCATTTCTAATGAGGGGTGTGATTAAATCTATCATGTTCAACTTTTTTTAATGTTTGTAAGGTTTGTATCAAAATCCACAAATATTTTGTGCTTTTTTTGCAGGTGACAGTACTCCCGTGACACCACCTCACCTGAAGCTGGGCAGAATGAAGCCTAATCTTGGGTAAGAGAACTATAAGTGATTGGAGGTGCTACTGTGACAAACATAATTTAGTGGCTTCTTCCTTGCTCTTTCCTTTCATTCTTGCCTTAAAGCATTGCTGATGAAGTTGAGTTGAAGGTAGGCCCCTGTAAATTTTTCATGTGCATTTATCCCCTGAATTAATATTATCTTTGGCAATTTTCAGCAGTTATTCAATGCAGTGCTGCCTGTCTGCCCTCTGAGCTTTCAGGCTAGCTCAGGACCCAGACTCAGATCACAAAATTGCAGCATGACATGCTGCCACTTAAGCACTTAATTATACCTAAAGAGACAAGGATCCACATTGTACCCTTTACAATAGAACCACAAGCAAAAACAAAGTCCCAGTGCCTTGCTAGCCAAAGGGATCTTTGCCAGCACCAGGTGGTGGGAAGCATGGGGAAGTGAGTGGAGTGACTTCTGGCACTTCCTGGGCAGCCACGATGACAAGATTTTTTAAAATGCTGCTTTTGAGAGAGAGGCTGGTAGCATTTGGTGTCAAGGGGCTGAAAAGATTACCATGTGGGGCTGAAAAGCCTTGTAGTCATTCCTGACGAACCATTTTCTGTGCTTCCCCTCCTACCTGGGTGATTGTACTTACCTGGCTACTCTGCTCTTGCATCCAGGTTTTGCCAAGTGGTTGCATCCTGCTTGCATCTGTTAATTCTGTATCTACCTCTCTGGAAGGCAAAGTTTGGAAGGGTGCAACCAATTATCAATGATGCTATTGGGACTTTTCTGTCTGGTTGAGCTAATTTCTCCTGGAGTGCTACCAGTGGTCTAATTTAATTACCTTGTTTGAAATCCAGTTTTAGTAGGAATTGTGGAGGAATACAAAACCATGAAATTTATCTATTTGCATAAACATATACTGTGTTTGTTTTACATCCTCTGTGATATCTGTACCCAGTTTCGCTATTCTAGTAATGATGGACAGTCTCTAAGTCATTGGGCAGGGGCAACTAAGCAGCAAGTGAGTTTAATGGCAAATGTAGATGTTGCAGAGTTTCTGAGCTTAGTAGCTTCATGTGAGTTACAATACTACTTACTTTCCTTTGAATACAAACACCATCATGCTGTAACTTCATCTTAAAGACTTTTCTGTTCTCTTGCTAGAAGGAAACCTGCCTTTGTATAAGTTTATTTGGAGGATCAAAGTATGTTATATAAATTAATTTTGTGCTAGATAGGGGTAGCTGAAATCAATTGCCAGAATGTTTAGAGTGGTTGAAAGTCTGTATTCTGTATAGCCACTGACTGGTGTAGAAGGTTGAGGCATTGTGATTTGCTCTCCTGTGTCTCTGGTTTGAATTTATAGGAGAATAATAGCACCACACTTGATGGTATGCTATAGCGGGATACTGAAGTCATGCTGCAAGGTGTTTAAGGCAGCAATAGAAAAATATCATTTAAAAATAGAAAGGTGGGTAGTCAGTGCTTAGGGCTTTCCCTAGCGCTGATTTTGTTGTAGGTTATTTGACAAAATCTCATCTTTTAACTGCTGAACAAAACATTATATGAAACAAGTATCTGTCTTCAGGAAAATGTATCTATTATGTGTTTGAAGAGAGGTTTACTTATTCTACAGAATACAAAGTATTCTGGACATGCAAATGGAGTTATTTGCTTATAAATTCTCATGGTCATTGAAGTGATTTTACCTAATTCTTTTCTTTTAAATGAAAAACCTATGACAAAGACAAAGATTTTAAGCCGGTGATTGGGATCCAAAGGACAGATAATGCAGACTCCAACTGCGTTTGTAATAGTTCAATTCTGTAAGTGAAATATGTTCTCTATCTCGAAAAAGAATGAGAATATGAAAGATGCTGTGTTGGTGATTCTTCAGATTTTCATTCTGTTGATCAGAGTTGAAGAAAATGTATTTCCATATACCTATCTCCTTTTCTCAAACTTCCAGTCTCAGTTCTTTGTGTACTCCATGGAGAGGCTGTGTACAATTATGCCTTGCTAGTAAAACAAGATAAAATATTATAATCCCATTGCATTGTCACACAGATAAAGTGTGTGGTAACTTATTGTTTTAGTTGATCAGCAGGGTGGCCTAGTAAAATGAATTCCCATCTCCTGGCTTTGGCTTAGCTCCTTATTCCTGAGAGACACAACAAAGAAAAATAACAATAATAATAGAAGTAGTATTTTTGCTTTCGTTTGATGTGAATATTGCAATAGTGGAGTCTCATGACAGAAAGGACAACAATTGTGTGTACTACCTGAACATCAGTGGCATCACATGCTGTAGTGTGACTCTGGTGAAATGTTGGATTTGTGTGGTAATAACTACATAGTTATGATAACAGTAATAAAACCACATTGAGTATGCAATCACCTCTAGCCTTGTTGTATTTGATACCACACATAAAGGTCCTAAATTAGGTCTACTCAAGTACTAAACATAAATAGCATAAGTTTCTTCCCTAAACAACTCACATTTTTAGTATTTTCATTTCTGGAATGTGCCACTCCCGTCAGTTATTGCAAACATTTCCCAGAAAGAGACAAAGGCTCTGAATCTCATCTGCAAAGCTTTCTTTATATATCCAAGAAGAGCAGGTGAATCATCAAAATATTATTTTCTCAGAATAAAAAGTAGGCAGCCCCTGCACTTGGTATGTTTGATTTATTAAGAGCGGTTGTCCTCTCTTGGTTTGAGCATCCTGAAAGCAAACACAAAACACCTCCTGCATCGTATCTTGCTTTGCATGAAAACACTGCCCAGCTTTCAGACAGGGGCTTAGCTCAGGCCATACTGGTTACTTTTGTTAAAACAGTCTCAGCACATAACTGATATTAGAGAATTAAGAGAGGTTGTTCTCTATACGCAATTTTTCTCTCTTGTGCTGTGAAAGAAAAGTGAATTTCACAGGTACAAAATGTATTCGTCCACGTCTTTTTTGCACCCCAGTTACAAGACTACTGCACAAATCACTGTAAAAAACCCCTCTGAGCCACGTTCAGGAAGCCCTGAATGCCTGTGCTTGGGCTAGGGCTCTGCATCTTTATTAGCAATTCTTGTTAAACACCTTAAATTTTGTGGTGGGTATTACAAGACAGGATCATTCAGAGAACTTGCATTGCACATCGTAGTGGTGTCCTTCAAAGTCTTCACAGTCCCAGCCTCTTCCCCTCCTCCCATCCTTCAGTAAGCGGTGTAGAGGGGCTGCCTCTAGGAAGGGCTTTAAAGATCAGCCTCACTGCCGTTCTTTAGCGGGGGGGGGTTCTTGTGCCCTTCTGAGGCCTCTGAGAAGCAGCAAAAGCTATATGCCTGAGCCTGTAATAGATGCAAATTGTGCAGATGAAGGAGAGGAAGCTCTAACAGCCGTTGAATGCAATCTGTGAACACTACTGTTTCATTTATAGTGATGCTACCTAGGCATTTGCACTTAAAAGGAACAATAAAGAGGTGTCAGAACAATCGCAAGGCTGCAGAATTTAAACTGCGGCAAAGGCGTTTTGAGCCAAGTGAAATGTTGCCTGCAAAAGATCTGCTTTTTCCGTTAGTTTTTGTTATTACTGAAGGCTGTTCTAGTTCTCCTTGTTTTATGACACGGACTGGTTCATTTGCGTTCAAAGACTCAAGATGCAAAGAGGCAGGGAAGCAAATTAAGTCAAAACTGCAATGGCTGGTGAAAACTGCACGAAGAATGTCATGGCTGCTCTTTATTTGTCTATTTAGTTTTGAAGTAGCTTTGCTGTACAACTGGATGGCTGATTCACTAACTTGCCAGCTGCCTCTAGCAGGCAGCAGTAGAGTTGCTGTAATGTTTCAGTGTTATTCTTACTTGCAGGACAAAGGGCTGATCCTCAATTGATGCAGCCTTTGGAGGTATGCATATTACCCTGGTGAGGATCTGAACTGCTGTTGCCTTTTAGTCTTTTTATTTGAAATACAGAAGGGGTTTTGAAATAGAGAAGGCGAGAAATTGCACACAAAAAATATTAAATAAAAATCCAGTGGCTGTCAAACAACAGACAGTTACTGATTAACAAAGAATGTCAGGCTTGCATATACTGTCCTGTTAAAAGCACAATAAGCTGTGATTGTGTGCTGAGATTATGATTATCTGCAAGCACTTGCTGCTTACTGGCTGCAAATGTGAAAGATATGTGTGCCTAGGAAAAACAAGGAAACACAGGAATTGTTGTACCGCAGTAGGTGTGTTCAAAGTGCCCTAATCCTACTGAATAAGAGCAAATATTGCTTGAAAGGGAATATGGAGTTTAAAAAAGGAATATATGTAGTTTATACAAAAAAAAAGGAGTAAAGCTGTATAAATTTCAGGGTATGATTGGCTTTGTAGCTACAGCAGATTAAAATGCCTTAGAGGACCTGTTGTCATTCTGGATCTTCTAAGCTTCCTATGGGATACTATTATCTGATTTTTATTAATATCAGTCATTTGAATTCCATTAGTGTTCAGAGACCCTGATTTAGACTCAGTGATAGTAATGTAGCTGTATACTAAAGAACTCACAGTTTAAATAGACAGGATAGGCAATTAGCAGCCAAATGTCCCATAACTAAAGAAGAATCAAATTACCTAAGACCTTGTCATATCTTAATGTTAGTTCGTTTGCTTTTTTTCCATACCTCAGTAAGATGAGTAATCTGTAAAATGAGAACATGCTGTTCTCATATTACGGAAAAGTTCTAGGAAAACTAATGATAGTAAAATGCTCTCAAAACCTTTTATTTGATATCAGTTTAAAGTGCTGATCTTTTTCATAGTATGAATTTGAACTGTGTGTCTCTTGAATCTTTAGCTTTTAGTGAGGAATGCATTTCCCAGGGAAATACAGGAGGGGCAGCAAGACTGTTTGTTTTAATAGTTCTGTGTGTGGGTCTGGACATGTGAATGAACAAGAGATCAGCAGGGCAAAACGTGCCCTAAATGCTGTAAAGTCTTATACAATTGTGTCAGGCAGTAAACCCAAATGAACTTGCAAAGTCATGCACTAGTTCAATTTTGGAAAGGAAAACCTGGCTTTGAAGCCAACCAAATCAATCCCTAGTTCAAATTAAATTTGGAGTATCCTGCGAAGCTCCAATACACAACTCCAATAACAATCAGCACTTAAGGTGCAGGCAAATAATGTTTCATTTAAAAGAAATTGAATAAGGATTACTGACAGAGAAAGTTTTTGATGCTGTTTTGTCATTAAAGTCAAATTATAGCATTATTGTCCTAATCCCATATGTCTCAATCATCTCTCTCTCCCTCTGTCTGTCTTTAATGCACAAAAAGCCCTGTGCATGGTTGGTCTTGTGTCTTCATCTCATTAAAAGCTTGCCATGAAAATGTATCATAAGTGTTGCCTGAAGACTTCTGTCTCATGCAAAATTTAGCTTAAACTCTACTGGCATCAGATAATTTGTTATGCACAAACCTTCTGTTTGGTTTGCTGACATTCCTTCTTAGCTGGCTCTCATGGTGATTCATTATCTTGTGATATAGATTCCCAAGTATCATCTTTGTATTGATTTTTATATCTTTAATAACCACTCCACAAAAGATGGCTCCACTTGGTGTCATTGATCGCATCAAAAATTCAAGGCTTACAGAAATACTAGAGGGCTAATTGGTAGCAGAGCATTTCAGACTTAATCTTAATACAGTCTTAATCTTCTGCACTAACCTGACTTGAAGATTTCCTTATTAAGGCTAAAGGGAAACTTGTGAATAACTGGAAGTTACCTGGTGAGAGGAGGTAAAACGTGGTAAATGGAGATAACAAGAGTTAGATCTGAAAAACAGCTCTCTGTTGTCTCTTCCCCTCCACCTAAATATCCTCCTTAAAGAAGAGGAGGATAGCTGTGGAAGAAAAAATGTATGTTCACAGCATCACGTACTGTGCAGTGGGCCAAATGGCATTGGGTTTCTGATGAATTAAAGACAGTTATTAGGTTTGACACGTTTAAAAATGTGTGCTGTAGGTCACTTGTTTCAAAAAGAAGTGATCAAAGAAAGGTAATTTTAATCTTAATTTTTTATGTAAAAATTAAGGACTCTATTTGTAAGCTTGCAGTCTTAGACCATCAAGACTTGGCTACGTTTGAATCTAGAATATCTGAAAATGTGAGCCAGAACAACAACCTGAGTCCTTCAGTCTGTTTCATTTGCCTTAATGTGTTGTTAAAAGCTTCTATCTCGTTAGGTTTTTCAGCAATGTGGTTTGTCAATGACAAGGAGGTGATATGTGTGTCCATATTTTTTTGTGACTGTTTTTTTTTTCACTGAAACTTTTTCACTAAGATTTTTTTTCCCAGGATTTTGCACTTTTTATATTCTAAAACTTGAAAGCAGCTGAAAATAAACCACGCTGAGTTACAGGGAAGGGGGATTTTTTTAGAAAATCCAGTGATAGACAAAGAATATGTAGAGACAGCAACATGTTAAAACCAGGAAAGATAATTTCTCAAAAAGGCTGCCCTTGTAAATTGTTAAAAAGCTGTTAAAAAAAGTGTCTTCCAACAGCCACATGGTCTGTGGATTAAACATAGCAAGGCAGATTGTCCAGCTACTACTAAGAGTATCAATCAGGGCTACTCAATCAGTTCTTGCCAATAAAAGGCATTGAGACAGCACCAAGTCTGCTGGTTCAGTCAGACACTGCATGCCATCTGTGCAGTGGGAGCTGCCTGGTATGTTTCCTAAAAGATTAGAAGAACACTTAGAAACATAGGATCTCCCACAGGAATGTGAGAGACATCATATATCTGGGAACTTGGTGAGACTAAAAATGAAATGTGTTCATAGAGCAAGCTGGAATAACCTTGGTCCCTTTTGACGTCTGTGGTAAGCAGACCTCTTTTTTCAGTAGACCCTATCAAGCCTGTCAGGTTAGCACTAGTTTCTTTATGAACAACCTAAATTTGGAGCTGGCTGTAAGAAACTCACATTATTCTCATAAAGTCCAATCAAAAACACATTACACAGTTAATGCATCCATACACCTCTCTTGCCTTTATTATGTTCCTATTGTCACTCTCAGACTGAAAGGAAATTGTTCACATCAACCAAATCTTCTCAAACAGGAATCTAGGAGCTGTTTTCATTTCAGATTTTTACTGTTCATCACTAACTTGACTGAGAAATGTATTCATGGGGTGAACCAATCAGTCAAGGAAATGCTGTCTCCTTATTTCCAGGGAGAGGAACAGAAAATATGGGTCCAGTCTAAGTGCTGTTTGTTTACAGGGGTGAACAGTGACTCGTAGAACTTCTGTCTAGCCCTGCAGAGCAACTCCTGCGAATGATTATATGTGAATGCACTCCTTAGCCATCAGCATGACTGAGGGATTTATGGTTTGGCCCAGGGTAGGCTATGTGACAAGGGACAGCTGGAATGTAGTCTAAATTTACTGACTTCCAACTTTGTGTTGTTCTTCTTAGTTTAGAATTGGCTTCCATAAAAATAAAAAAACCTTTGTGAGTAATCAATGACATTTATTATGAACATGATATTTATTATGGATGTGTACACTACCTACCAGTAAAGAGAATTGGAAGTGTAACATATTGACAAAAATTTGGTGGCTGTATACTTGTACCTGAATTCAAGTGTAAACACCTCTCCTCCTTACCCCGCAGTAGCAACAGAAGACTCGTAACAGGGTAGCAGAGCAAACATGGGTCAGATGTCTATGTGAATCTCTACTGTTCTGTTCTCTTAAGATTTTTTCCATCTTTTTTTTTTTTTTTCCTACCTATATTATTAAACATTCAAGGATGGGGATAAAGTGGGCAAAAAAGCTACTGGTTCTTCCAGCAAAAAGGAAACACCGGACATTAAAAGCTTAAGAGATCACCCATTCGCTTTCATTTCTACACCTTTTTTTTTTCTTTTAAATTCCATTCATTGTTTTGTTTTCAGAAAACTTCATATTTTGAAAGAAAAGAGCCATGGTGTCATGCCTTAGTTACAGGCTATGAGAAAAAGGAAGAATCTCAAAGTGTAACTTACATCTTTCAGTAAGCACCACTCTTCAAATCCGTCCCTCACTTTGTCCACCTGCCAGTGTTCGTAGTTCACGACGTGGAGCTGTGAGGCCTGGTTGTGCTGCAGGACATGAGGGTAATTCCCATTGATTTCAATGGGTATTACATGCATCCTGCAGCGGGAGAGTAGGGCCCTCAGGTTTCACTGAATAGCAAACAGTCATGTAAAATCCACGGGTCCTATTCTTTCTCTGCAGGGTATGTTGAAGTCAATGGAAGTTACTTGTTAGACGCTGTGATGGGAAAAACTTATCCTTATAAAGCAGTCCATTCATTGTTGCATCTTGATTAATTTTTTAAAAAGACCCTAATAATTAGATTTTTTTTCTATGGAAAATATATTGTCTTCTGACCTTCGTTATTCCACTTTATAATTAAAAATGAAGCTAACCAGAAGGAAAATGCATGCAAACCAAAAGCCCACAGAAGAAATGTGAGAAAGCTGAATTTACAGAATTGCCATGGATTTAGTGTAGAAGTTAAAAAACTCTTTGTCAGAGACTAAAATATTATTCTCTAGAAACACACCCGGCTCACACCAGGTATCCTAACACAGACTTCTAGCATTGATTCTACTGATCTAAATAAGGAACTAGAATTTGGCAAATCAACACAGAATTTGACATCTGTTACTTATGGCTTGAATTTTGAGACTGAGTTTCCATCAAATCAAAGTTTACACCCAAACCAGATTTTAAATATCTCCTTCACTAGCATGTTATAAAAGGCTTTCTTCCCATCCCTCTTTCCTCTCCTACTCTTCCACCCCCAAGTGCTCTCCTTGAAAGCAGCAAAGAACTTAAGAAATCTGGGCAGTCTATCAGTTTGCTATGGTTCATTTTACCTAATCCAGACATCCAGCACAGCAGGGGGAAAACTGCTGTATCTAGTGAAACAAGAGCATGAATAATTAAAACTCTGTTATTAATGAACTTCCAGTCGTTATGTAAATGAAACTGATTTCAAGTCTAATTTGTCAGCCTGAATTCTTTTTCTGTTCTCCTTTTGTCTAGGACAAGAACTCATCATAATGGACTTGATAATAAAACACTGGCAGACATGCTGTGTGCAGTGCCCATCCGAGTTAGGGCTTTTAGCATGGTTAATTGATACAGTTACTGCGGATAAGTCTATAAGGCATTTGTATGGCTTTACATTTTACAAGCTTTTTTTTTTTCCCTCTTTTGACAGCGCTAGCTATTCTTTGCACATTCCTCATTACCGTTTACCTTTACATGAGGGGTGGCTTGTAATTACTGGCTGGTAAATACTTTCCTTCTCATTTTGTGCGCCGTTCAAAGACAGCAGAGTTCAGAAAGGTCTGTGGGAAGGGAAGTCTGTAGTTATCAAACAATGGCTA
Source organism: Picathartes gymnocephalus (assembly GCA_013390045.1). Classification (NCBI taxonomy): domain Eukaryota; kingdom Metazoa; phylum Chordata; class Aves; order Passeriformes; family Picathartidae; genus Picathartes; species Picathartes gymnocephalus. Next base: position 615 of record WEKY01052277.1, on the reverse strand, counting down.
ACAGTCACCAGGAGAAAGAGCCTGTCAAAGCACCGGCCTGCCGGGCACTGGGTCCTTGCCCCATTGTCTTGGATCAGGTGTCAGTCATTGTCCTGCCCGCTACGTTTGCTTTGATACGAAATAACCAGTATTGAAGTTATACAGAAAGGACAGGCACTCCTCTGGGAAGGGTGAGATTAGGTTTTAAAAGAAACCCTGAATTTTAATTTTTTTTTTTTACTTTCACCAAAACCAAGCAGGATCTTTTGAAATGGTCCATGCCCTAAATTGATTAAGCCTGTGGTAGACAGCCAGAGAGAGTGAGGGGCTGAAGGGTTACCTTCAAACCATGATTTGTTTTGGGGTTTTTTAAGTCCTCTTGCATCTGTCCTTTAATTCTCACCAGTTAAGTCTCTCTTTTTTTCTTTATTTATATTCTTGTTAATATATTCAATATATTTCAATTTATTAGTTCTGATTTATACTGGCAGGAAAAAGTTGTTAGTGAAGGTTCAGAAAGTAACTGAGGAGAGGAGCATAAGCATATATTTCCCTATACACTGTGTGCTAAGAAAGGAAGAGATTAACAAAAGAATCATCAAAATAGGATATTAAGAATATTTAAAAATAAATAAA
>WEKY01052274.1:0-25313 GCA_013390045.1 Picathartes gymnocephalus | reverse complement strand
AACCATGGCACTAAGTGTCATGTCCAGTCATTCCACCATCCCTGGAAATGGAACACTTCCAGGGATAGTGTCTCACATCACTTCCCTGGGCAGCCCATTCCAATGCTTAATTACTCTTTCAGTGAAAAAATTCTTCCTAATGTCCAACTTGAACCTCCTCTGGAACAGCTTGAGGCCATTTCCTCTTGCCCTGTTGCCAGTTGCCTGGGAGAAGAGCTCAACCCCCACCTGGCTGCAACTTCTTTTCAAGTAGTTGTAGAGAGCAATAAAGGGCCCCCATGAGCTTCCTTTTCTCCAGAGATCCGTGGTGGTGCAGAGACCCACCTGCAGCCCTTGGAGGAGCCCCATGCCAGAGCAGATGGATACCTGAAAGAAGGTTGTGACATTGTGGGAAGCCCACAATGGAACAGGCTCTTGGCAGGGACCTATAGACCAGTGGGAAAAGAGTACCATGGTTGAGCAATTTGTGAAGATCTGCAGCACATGGGAAGGACTCATGTTGAAGAAGTATGTGGAGGATTGTCTCCCATGTGAGGGCCATCATGCTGAGCAGGTGAAGGATTCCTCTTCCTGAGGAGAAAGCAGTGGCAGAAACAATGTGATGAACTGACCATAACCCCCATTCCCTGAGTCCCTGCACCACTGAGAGCAAGTAGGTAGAGAATCAGGAATAGAGTTAAGCCCAGGAAGAAGGGAGGGATTGGAGAAGGTGTCTTACTTCTCATTATCCTGTTCTGATTTTGATTTGTAATAATACATTTAATTTCCCTGAGTCAAGTCTATTTTGCCTGTGATAGTAATTGGTGAGTGAGCTCTCCCTGCCCTCTCCTCCTTCCCTCAACTCATGAGCCTTTTCTTGTATTTTCTCTTCCCTGACCAGTTGAGGAGTGAAGTGACAGAGCAGCATTGGTGCCTGACCTCCAGCCAGGGTCAAATCACTGCACCTAGTCCTGCCGGCCACACTTTTCTGTTTTTAATACAGACCAAGGTGCCATTGGCCTTCTTGGCCACCTGGGCACACTTCTGGTGTGTGTCCAGCTGGCTGTTGACCAGCACTCCTTTTCTGCATGGGCACTCTTCAGCCACTCTTCTCCAAGTCTGTAGCATTGCCTGGGTTTGTTTGTAAAGAAATATTTTATTAAAAACACATTTACTCTATGTTGCACTTTGCAGTAATATGTTCTAGAAAGTCATACATTGTAGTAACATGTTTCAAAATTAATTTTCTTCTATATTGGTCAATATTTTTCTAGTTAATCTTTGTAGTTTGGGAAGATACTACCATGTCAGTTAAAAACACCAATGCAGTAAGATGATGAAAAGTAAAATCTTCCTTGCAGCTCATGCTCAGCGTTAGTTGAGGATTGTTTCCTGGTAATTGATACAGACTGATTGCTTGGAAAAAAATATTCCTTAAGTTTCCTACTAGTGTTATCAGAGACTCAATAGCACATACATCTTGTCTTCAATGACCGGATGTCTTTCCAAAATCCCATCATATTTATTTCGTTATATTAGCAGATTGAGATCTACTGTTCCCATTTCATTCTTATTATGAGCTAGGTGAGCAGGCTGAAGCCATTTTAGGGAAGTATAACCTTCATCATACATTTTACCCAGGAAAACATTTTCTAACAAATTGTGCAGCAATGCCAAAAGGGGGTTGAGCTCCTCAATAACAAATCCTTTTCATAGTGTATCAGTTTTGCCCTGGTTAACTAATTTTGTGTAATGTCCTCCTGAACAACTACAGGAGTAACTGAGTAAAGCAAGGAGTCCTGCATGTGTTTATTTCTATGGAATGTTTATATACTTATCTAACAGTCTTAAATAATGTTTATTACTAAACAAGATTTTAGTAGTGACAAATTTCCACAATTTCTATGCACTAAGTTTCTTACCAAAGTGGAGTGTAAAGCTCACTTTAATAAAAAATAATAAATATTACATACTGGATATGTGGTAGAAAAAAGGAGCTATATGAATACAGTCACTGGTATACTAAAAGGTATACTGGTATAAATTTTGAAAGTTCTAAATTAGACGTGAGGTGTTTGGCTGATTGGTCAAATATAGAATTTAATGACAGTGTACACTCAAGACGCGCTGACATTTTGACACTGTATGGCTTTTCAGATACTGCATCCTTAAGAATGAACAGTGATGACGTGGAGAAGTTAATAGGGCAGTTGAGTGCTTCAGCTAAAATTGACACTACAATACATTTCCACATTGATAATATATACATATATATATATGTATATATACATCATGTGCCCAAATTTCTTTGACTGATATTAGCATAAATGGAGAAGCACTTGTCTTATTCAAGAAAATAATATTTCTCCTTTCTTTTTATTACTTCTAAGTGCTTCCTATAGTAGTATTTCTTGAGATATTTGTAAGGGGAAAGGATTTGGTCTGTAACAGCAGATTTTCATGCTGAATGACTTTGTGTTTTCTGCTGACAGCTGTCCAGTGTTGACCACTGTAAGAGCAGAGTACTGTAAGATTTTTTTTCTCTTGATTTGCATACAAGTGTTTTTTTCAAGGCTGTGCCTTGGGCTGCCAACTCTGAACAGGTTCACACAGCTAAACAGTTTGAGCAGTGGTTTTTTTAAATGCTGCAGAAAGTCTGAAGCAATTTCTAGGGGAAGAACAAAATGTTATTTAGGTATGTCCAAGAAGATAATGTGGAAAAATTTACCATTTTGTGAAGTCTAGCATTTTCCAGACAGTATCAATCTTTGTAAGCAAGGAATAAAAGTTATCCCTGGCAAGAATAGGTTAATAACATTAAAAGTTTGGGAAAGATCCTTCAGAAGAAAAGAAATTGTCCTTCTTCATCTATACTTTGGCTCAGACATTGCCAAATCTGTATTTGTCCTGGCTTGTGCCCTTGCCCGTAAGCTGCTCTGGAGATGATGATATCTGTGGGTTTTTTGAAGTACCAAATAATTTCTGGATGCCATAACTATATTCACACAAAAGTCTGCAACAGGTTGGCATTTATTCTGTGAAATGATTTACTAGAAGTGCAACTTAGTAGTTTTCTCCCTCTTTTTCTTCAATCTTCTCCTAAATTCATCTTACTTTCTTTTGCACATTTTTGGTCCTTCTGTTCTCTTTTCAGTACTTGTTGTTCTGTCCCCCTTTTTTCCTCTTTCTGTTCTTTATAGTCATTATATTTTCTCATTTTCTGTTATGTTTTCTACAACTACTAGTGAGTTTTAGCTTGTTCCTGGTATTGTGAGATTTACTCCCTATCATTGGGGTTTTTCTAGCATTTTTGTTAGCCCTTCAGATCCTCCTTTCCCTCCCTCAAATCCATCAAATTCACGTCCTTCCAATACATTGTGGAACTGACTCCAAGGTTCCAGCCCTCTGGACTCATGAGAAGTGCTCTGTATTCTGAAGGCAGAAAGGAGGACCCAGAGACGTGAGCTTGATCTGGTACTTCAATACCTCAGAACAGGTGAATATTCTGAATTAGTGGAGGAGATGCTGAAGCAGTAGTTCAGGAAAACACGCTGGTCCAAGTTTCACGTTAGAAGATCTTATACAATAATCATTAAAAAGAAAAAAATCAAAAGAGAAAAAAAACAGAAAAAAGAGAGAAAATGGTAAAATATATAGAACAGTGAGCGTGTAATCTCATGCACGAGATGGATATTTTATTTTAATTCTAAGACCTGCACTCTGATCATGTGGCTAATGTCACACCTAAACTGGAGGCATTTGTGGAACAATTTTAATTCTGTGAAGTCAGATTTTAGTCAATATATATGTTTCTCTTCTTTGAGGAATAAAAATTCAAAACTCACATGAAAGAACTTTTAAAAGTACATGTAAAGTACTACCAAGTACTATGCATGTAATCAGTTCTTATCATTTTCTGAGCTTTCCATTGAATTTAGGAATGGATTTTACAAACAGCTCTAGATCGTACTGCAAAAAGTAGCATTGTATCTAATTCAGTGTACTGGAGTTGAAAAACCTGCTTGACCCATCTCTGTAACTGTGCAGAACTTCCATGGTAACTGGAAAGGGGAACCTTGGTCATTGTGTTATGCAAGTTCTTCCCTAGTGTCTTGATGGCAATAAGCTATAAGTTTGTAGTTTTAACTGGGATAAATGTTTGTCATGTTACCAAGGCCAAACAATAGCGTCAGGTAGGTGATAGAGCTTCATCCTCCTACAGGTTAGAAATAAATTCACGTATGTAGCTCATAAAGTGGTTTTAAAGGGTGTATTGCTTTTAGAAGGAAAGTAACTGCTGTGGGACCAATTGTTAATGTAGATCTTACTTACAGGGCCTTAAAAACACAGGCCCTGACAAGCAGTGTTTATTTAAATACTTTAGCTGAACATACAGTAGAAGTCATAATGAGACAACTTAGTGAAATTTGTTCTAAGCTTTATGTTCAAGTTGAAAATGTTTTATGTTTTTCAGAAATGGATATTTTTCCTTCAAACTCTTTTCCTGCTCTCACATTGTCTCACAAACACATGCATATTTCTTGGTTTTTTTTTCCTCAGGACACTATGTGAGCCATTCATTATTGACTTTTCTTCTCTTTGAAAGAGTATCTGCCCACATAGTTAAAAAACAGTTGTCTGTAAGTTTCGTCCTCTCCACGCAGACATGTGTGGGTGAGGAGTATTTAAACTGGTTGTAAACTCAAGGAAATAGCTATCAATTCCCTCATTGCTGAAGATAGATTCAGGAAAAGTATCAAAACTAAAGAGAATATGAGATTTTCCAACTTAAGAGGGACAAAGGAATGTGGCGAATTCCCAAGATTATTGGCGTGTTTATTCTGTTTCTCCCATCTACGTATTAGCATGATTTATGCCTGTTTGGCCAATTACACTGCTGGCTAAGAACTATTGTAGCTGTATTAAGAGTTGTGCTGAGTTTTGGAAGACTAAGTACTGTTACTGGAAATACTGGTTACACAGCTTTCAGACACCTTTGAACACATCACGCTCCCTAAGGACAGCCCATGTATTCCATTCAAACCCTATGTTGCAAGTAATGTAAAATAAATTGTTAGCAGCTTTGTGGTAAAGAATGTTTCTCCCTGGTAGTCTTTCTTCTCTGCTTCATGTTGCTCTTTCTCACACATCTCCTTCTCTGCATATGGGGGTGGCAGAACATAGGCTTACAGATAATTGAGCTTGCTGCTTGTTTCCTGAACAGCTCCCACAAACATATTTTTAACTCCTTGAATTTGGGTTGCTGGCTGCAAAGTTGCATATATTTGTGTAATATATATCACTTCTTTCCATCTACACTTACCATTTTTTTTTTCTCTAGAGTGAAATTCATAGTGTTTTGTGTTTGCTATAAATACACATCTCAGCTGTATTTCTGTCCTTTGTGTCAACATTAAAATTCCCTTGTTCTATGTTTAGCTTGAATAATTACCAAACCATTTGCAATTAGAACTCTAGGATATGACCTCATAGTGATTTATTCCTTCGTTTCTTTCTGTATTTAATGCATTTCAGGTACTGAAAATACCAAATCTTTGTCCTTTTATTTTGATGTTTATCAGTAATGGAAACATTCCAAAACAATCAGCCAAATACCTATGCTTTGTTCATTTATTGCCTTCTCTGAAGATAAATTGACTGTACTCAACTCTCTTCAGCATTTTTCTTCACCTAGATATTATTGCCTTGTGCAGCCACCCCAAGGTGACTGTTATCACTTAATTAAATCCTTGCACGCTGGGAAGAAAAAACAACATTGTTCGTTCATAACCCCAAGGAGATGTGTTTTTTTTTTCTTTAAGCCACTAAGCTTTTTCCTTGTTTTATTAACTTATTCCTGGCTACAGCAAGACGTACTTTGTTGATGAGCAAAAGGTTGTATTAGCTTTTTATTTTCTGGGTAAACTTATCTTTTCTCTGGGAAAAAAAAATGTGGGCATTACAACAAAGAAGAAAAATGGGATCTCTCCAAACCCTGCAGTTCTAGTAAAGGTCTGTGTAAACATCAAGCCAGTAAAGAGAAACAGGGGAGTAGCAGGAAGGAAATGAGAAAATAAAATGCAAACATAAAATTGGAACAAGACAAAAAAATAAGATGACGTGTATATACACAGAGAAACTACTGCAGTGCTAAGGGAAAATTGGCATAAGGAATAGTATTTCTGAAGAGAAAAATATATCAGGGCTCTTTATGTTACTGTCTAGGGCAGCATCTTTTTATTAGCCTCTTGGTTAATGTCCTCTCTCTGTCTATTGATTTTAGACTGCATAACACTTGCTTTTACCTTTGCATTTTCCTTTCCATAGTGCATAATCCTCCTTGAAAACTGTAAGAGGAAATATTGTAGAAGAGCCAGTCATTGAATATGTGAGACCTGTGATTTGCTTTTAAGTTGTTTTAAGCACAGTAGTTCATATGAGAAAGTTCATTTGAAGTGGTGAGTTGGCAGAATATGTACAATGGTTTAGCTACGTATTGCTTGTTTCTAGTCCATTAAATGGAGAACCAGAAAATAGGTTTATCTACTCTAAAACTGGGGCTCAAGCAACCATATATATTTGTTCACAGTGCTAAATCATTTTGCCACCTGCTGTGTTCAACAAGCATTTACAAATAATAAATGCGGGTTGAAGCTGTTGCATTTGCAATAGCAGTTTATGATATCATTTGTATAGAAGCATAACATTTCAGTGTGTGATAAGAAAGAGCTTTTACTGAGTTGGATAATCGTGATTTTTGGAATTAACTACTTATTATTTGCAGACTGTAATTATTGTAGGTCAGAGACAATAGTACAAGTTCTTATGTGAAGCACAAAATATTGGTAGATTCGTACAGCTTTGCTCCAAATCTGGTATGTCTGTACTTTGTATCAGTAGTTAGTCTCTGGAAACTCCCTTTGTATGATAAAGTTTCACCCAAACTTCTGGGATTTCTTTTTATTCTGTGCATTCAAATTGTTTTCTGTGGCTTTGCGAATCAAATAAATTTTGCAACGTTTATATAGCTTAAATTTCTGTCTTAGCAATAACAAAAATCTTTCAGTTTACCTTTACAGATTAACAGAAATGCTTTCCAATCTGTGTGCAATGGATTTGCCATCCGCAGATTTTAAACTATACTCAGTTTTTTATCTAATCTAACTTCAAGGCCTGTAGACTTATAGAGCTATCTGCATGAATATATTGAAAAGGTAGCTGAAGCCTCTTTTATTTGGAATAAAGGCAATATATTGCAAATTTATCAAGACTTCAGGTTTGGTTTGGTTTCAGATTGCTATTAAAGAGTGGTTTAGGAAACACTAATTCTGCAATGACTTAAGTTTTGGTGTCAGAAGAGTGAGATTTCTCAGAAGGAGATAGTTTTGGCATGAGTAGGAGATTCTTTAGGAGTTGGCTGTAGGCAGAATTTCATATGTAAGTTTGGGACACTAATTTCAAATAGCTGTTGTATGTACATACTTTCTGTTTGCTTTCTAAAACTGGCTTTGCCAGATTTTTTCCTTTTCTTGTTCATTCCCTATTGGAAATTCTAGCTTTACATTTGTTGTATTATATGATTTTTTAATTCATTTTCCTGCTATTTTGTGATATCAGTGGGTGACATAGCAACTTCATTGAAGGATTTGGAAATAGCACTGGAAGCCTGTGAGGGAGAATTTGATTCTGTCAAGGTCTAGGTAGAAATATATTGCAAGATATATTGCAGTTTGAAACAAGGATGATTTAAAGTTTCATATCCCATTAATGTCCACCTTTTAGGGCTCAAAAAGCATTTTGAATTTCTAAGCTCTTTAGTGTGTTTATTTCATTTTCCATTAAAATTTTAATTTAGAAATAAACCCAGTCTTAAGTACGATAGGAAATCTCCTCTAGCAAGCTGAATTGGAATCCTGCTAAGGATTGTAACTAGGCTGAAAAAACTGTTTAGATTTTAAACCCTAGTCAGAACTCAAACAGTCTTCTCAGACGTAGAAAACATTTGGTTATATTTCTGTTGCAGTTATCTTGTGTGTGTGTGCTTCTGCTCTTTCCCATCTGGTTTCAAACCAGAGTCACAGAACAACTGATAAAATACCATTTCTTTTTCACTATACTGACTGAAAACAGATTGAAGAAATTCAGATATATGTCGGAACTCATTAAAGCATGACCACTTAAATTTATTTATTTTAAGTTGGAGGGGTTGCTGCCAATTAAAATGGCAAATTTACATGCAGAAGTCTATCTATACTGCGTTCTGTGTGGTGTGTCAGGCAGCATGTTCATTTGGGCATGGTAACAGAACAAAATGTGAACTGCAAAGACATTCACATGGCAGCACAAAAAGCACTGGCAGTGCAGTCTGATAGGAAAAGGGGTAATATTTTTAAACTAAAAGAGGGTAGATTCATAGTAAATATAAGGAAGAAGTTTTTTATGATGAGGGTAATGTAACACTGGCACAGGTAGCCCAGAGGTTATTGGATGCCCCATCCCTGGAAACATTCAAAGTCAGGTTGGACAGGAATCTGAGCACCCTGGTCTAATTGATGTCCCTATTCATTTCAGGGAGGTTGGAGATAGGTGGTCTTTACAGGTCCCTTCCGGCCCAAACGATTCTACAATTCTATTTGATTCTGGCTCAATGTAGTTTTTGAGTGATTTAAAGAAAGGGAAAAAGATGGAGAAAAGATGGGGAAAATCAGGCAAACGTGTATGGTATTGCTTAGGGTATAAAAGTAGACAGTTCTGAAGACAGGAGACAAATGCAAATACATGGAACTTTGTTGTATTATATTATTTTTCTTTAGTAATTTTAATACTAGTTTGTGATATCAGTGGCTGTCATAGTAACTTCATTGCAGAATTGGGAAATGGTACAGGAAACTCGTGAGGGAGAACTTTATTCCAACAATGCTTAGCTAGAAATATATGGCAGCAGAAAGAAGAAAAACATCACAGTGAAAACAGGAAAAGCTAGGATGCTACACTCACACTTTAAACACTGTATGCTTAAAGCAACATAATAAGAAATTAGAAGTGTTTCCTCGATTTTCTCTGGGTGATTCTGAATAACAGGAAAATGGTGCTAACATTTGGCAAGAGGAGGAGTTTTCTTTCATTGATGAAGGCACATTTACCACAGTCATATTAGGGAGAGACTAAGCTTCAGGTCTCTTACAAATTGGAGTGAATCACACAGTAGCAATGGAGAGTAACCATGTCAGTGCCTACCTGGGACACGAGATACAATATATAGATTGTTGACTCATGCAATAAATAGCATTAGGATTGGTGATGTCAAGACTTATTCAGGGCTCTTTAGTTAATGCAGTGTTTGGGATTATTGGCACAACCAACAGCTACTGTACTCTGCACTGTCAAGGAAGACTTGAGCACCCTTTGATGAGCAGGTTACTGATACTTTATGCTGCAGCTGATCCAGGGCACCCCTTAAGGGAATAGCATAATAATTTGGCTGCACACTAAAACCCAGTGTAAAAATACAGATGAACATTTTCTGTCTTTAAAAGGGAAAAAGATATTATTAGTTGAAACCTTGTGTTTCTGGCTTCTGGACAAATCATAACTCACTTACCAGTCCCCACACTAGAGAATAGGATTTTATTATGGAAATACAAACAGACCCTCAATTATCACAGCAGTCAGAGGTGCCACTGTAATATATTAGCTTGTATTTTAAAAAGAATATAAACCTTTTTCATTGGAAGAGCTGCTCTGTGCTGTTGATATGCTTGAATTTATGCAATGAGCAGGTAAACAGCAAAATCCATACTTATCTTTGCCTACACAGGCATTAGAGGTGAGCTCAGGAAAAAAAAAAAAAATTAAAAAAAAAATAAAAAAGGAGAAGAGGGAGGAAGGGAGGGAGGCAGAAACACAGTATTTCTTCATAGCCTAGGGTGAGATTAGAGTCCTGTTGATGGCAAACCCACATGCTGTCTTCTCACCTGGTCTCATATTCCAGCTGTGAAACAGAAGTGGAAGGTCAACATAGCAATAGTGTTTTGTAGTGGCAAACTGAGTTGATTTCCTCACATTCATTCAGGACCAGACCTCCAGTTCCCTCAGGATAATTGATTTTCACATAAATGTACATTTCCCACTTTTGTCTGCAATGTACTTCTGGACTGAAGCACTATAAGCTCAAAACCCTTTCACAAAGTATTGCAACCCAGCAAAAAGATAACAACTTTACTATGAAGAATGTAGATGTAGTGGATAATTATTTCAGGGAAAGATTTTGAAACATTTTTATTATTAATGAATTCTCCAACTTGTATCAGAAAGTTGTTTGTCTCATGCAGTTGCAATACTGCTGTGTTCACAGATAAATGAATGGAAATCAAGTGAGAAGCAGAGTAACACAGCATAGTTTTCTGTACATTTGCATCCTGTCTTCTACTGATTTTTATGCCTTAAGACAGTGTGACCTGAGTATTTTTCAGTGATCGGGACATTTTAAAAGTCTCTGTTCCATGATGTCTAATGCTATAGAAACTCATAGTCCAGCTTTTACTGCTGGAAAGGCTCTCAGAGATTTCATGTCCATTTTAAATCCATTTTCTCTAAACCTGTAGGAATTTCTCTAAGACCTCTCTTAAATCTGGAAAAAACTAACCATGTATTTGAATGCTGTTAGTGAGGTAGACAAAGACATGCAGAGTAGAGGAAAAAATCTTCAGAGCTGCAAGAACTACTTCAAAATACAGACCTTAAGGAGTTATAGTTTTGCGGGCTTTTTTTCATCTTTTTTTTTTTTTCCATGTCTCAATAAACCCAGCTTCTAGTAACTAGCATGTTCTTATTTGTGCCAGTCCAGATTCAAAGATTCAAGTCACAAGATTAAGGATTGAAGTGGCAGTAACAATTCTGGAGGCTTCTGTGAACTGGTTTTTAGTGGAAAAGGGAATGGCTTCTTTAATTTAGCCCAGCTGTATATGGATCCTGGAAGACTTCAGAGGGAACATATGTGGAACTGCTCCACACTCCCATAGGTGGAGAAAGAATAGGTATAGCAAGCGGATCTCCTGCATTAGTTCAAGGATTAATGACAGCTGGAGGAACCCTCAGCAGATTAGGACCAGGTTCTCTCTTCTTTGCATTATAACATAAAATAAGAGGCTGAAGATAAGAACATGAGTTTTTAATTTTTTTCCATGTAACTTAAAGGGTTATAGTTAGAAACAGCACTGAATTGGGTAGACTGTGGATTCATTCTTAATGTTCTGTGTTCTTATTATATCTGTATTCCATTGTCTGAAAAGTATTCTCAAGATGTTCTTCTTTCAAGAAGGGTATAAATCAGAACGATGTGCTAGTCAAAGAACTCAATTTCTCATTCAAATCTATTTTGGTTGTATGTATTGCCATCTAATAGATTAAATATGCTAAACATAAGCCTGCCATCCTGTTTTTCCTTGAACACAGCCTCTCTGCTTCATATGTATGAAATTGTGTGATGCAAGTGAGAACACATATTCGGGTCTGGGATAGAGGTCGAATTCTAGCAAGCCAATTGACAGGATCAATCACCAGAGCATCTGAATACCTATTGAGTGCACAGATGATATTTTAAGAGTGAAATTATCTCTCTATAAAAAAACTCTCCTTTTAATTTTTTCACCTAGGTTTTTGGACAACTGACATTTATCTGTTTGCCTTTACATATTGTCAGGTTGTGTAGATTGACAGAAAAGCTAACCAAACATGCAAATACACAACAAAGATCAATTTGAATTGAGCTTACATAAACTGAAATATTCATACACAACATAAAAGGGCTTCAAATTTACAGCTTGGGAAACAATAACATTCCCAGCAATGCTTACTGTTCCCACAATCAGTTTTGCTTCTACTTGCCCAGTGTTTCGGTCAGATCAGGTTCCTACAATCTCTTGCTGTGTAGTCTGAGGTGCAGGTCTGGGGACTCAAGCCCCCATTCTGCCAGCTCTGTGTATCTTAGCTCCTGCTGCTGCATCACCTCACTCTTTCACTTGTGGCAGTTATTTAGTAAATGCTATGCAGGTACAAACATTGTCAAGTCCTTTAGTCAGAGCAGCACCTCTCGGTGCAGAAATGCATAACTGATTGTAATATTTGTACTACCAAGGGCAGGAACCACTTACATTCAAACACTATGTATTCAAAGCAAAGGCAGTGCACAGATAGATATACACTTAATCCTGACCCAAAGTGATCACTTTCACAGGGGAAGAGATACATAATATAATCTTTGTATGACAAGATGTTGTGGTTTCACATCGCCTGCTCACACCAGGCAATAATGTAATGTAGTAGTCTAGGTACTGAACACCAGTGCACTTACTGAGTTTACTTACTCATTTCTGTGGTGAAATAAGGATTAGGAGAAATGCAAAGCAGGCCTAAAACTTCAAAGGTAAAAAGATAGTTTATTAACAGAACTAAAAAGAAAATAATAAGAACCAAAAACATTTTCAGATACATCTCCTGCCCCCATTCCATCAAGTTCTCTCCCACCAACAACATAAAACCTAGAGACCTTTAGTCAGTTTACTACCCTTAAAATAGGCTTTTATCAGTTCAATTGGAAGAGAAGTCTCTCCTGTTACACCATGAAGATTTTCCCCAAGAATACAATTCTTTTACGGTTTCAATATCACAGTGAACTCCTGCCTGGAAAAGGATATCTGTTCACAGTGACTGTCCCTTCCTCCAATATGCAGTTCTTCCTGCAACTGCTTCTCGAGGACTCATCTTTACTTATTGGGGCATTTTAAGGATGGGTTGTTCTGGTAGAAAAGCAAAGGATCTCTTCTCTCTCTCTCTAGAGGTTCCAGTTACTTTAACCTCTATTTGCTTCAGCACAGGGGCCTTTGCTCAAGTTATAGTTAGAACACGTCTATCCTCCCATTTTATACAATGAGTTATAGGGAATAGTTTACTATCTTAGTCCATTACCATGGCTTCACATTAAGAATTTCAGCTTAAAGCATCTCCTCTTCCTTCCCTCTGGCCTCTCAGTCCCTTTTCACTGACCTCAGCACCTCAGTGCTGGTTCTGTCTGTGTCTTCACTCTTTCTGAGTCCATTTGTGGGTACTTAAAGAGTTGTATCTGGGTCATTTTGTGCACTCCAAGAATTATTCTGAGTCCATTTGTACACTAAAAGGGTTAATCTCTCTTCCAGGCTCAGCTGGACAGCAGTGGAAAGCTGTTGCATTCCATGCATTCCATTCGGAGCGAGAGGGACGCAGGGGAACACCCCAGCCTGGAGCCGCGGCAAAAGCGGCTGGGATCTCAGCAGCCGCGGGCTGATCCCTCCCCCTGCCCATCGGTTGCAGCACTCCCAGGGGGCAGGGGCCCAGCCTGGCTCGGCCTCGTCAGCCCTACCAGGCCGCAGCGGGAGCCCCTTGTTACCTTTTCAGCAACTGGAAACCAAGAGAGCGAATCTCAAGGTTTTCCTCTCTTAACATGGGGGTCACAGAGGCGTTTCAATTTCCCTAAGTGGCTAGACAGAGTGCCTATCTCAGAATTAGCCAGCTAATTGGCTCTTCAGGCATACAGGAAGCTGTACCCACAGGAAACTGCAAAAGTCCCTGCAGGCATAGCTTAAAGGAAGCTATGCCTGCCAGAAGTTGTAAAATCCAAGAAGTAAAAAAGTTACTTTTTTCCAAACCATGACACAAGTCTCATCCTAAATAAATAAACCTGATTGTATTATGTGGCATGCAGTTATTGGCATCAAGATATCCTGTCCAAAGAGTCTGGAACCACCACTAGGAGCTCTAGGAGTCCTAAATAATGAAAGGCTAGGAGCTCATCAGAAATCCTAAAGATAAACGGTGCTTTAATACATGACTTCACAGGGTGGTTAGAGATTATGTAGCAATATAGAATGGCCTTCTAGAAAAAAATAATATTTCTATCTACAGGGCAAAGATTCCTAAATGTCATTTATCGCTTTTGTACTCAAAAAATTGTCAAACTCTTAATCTCAGATTTTTTTCTTGAACATTCATCACTTAGAGATTTGTAATCTTGCTGCAATTCTCACACTTACCTCTGATACTTGTCAATATATTATCAGCGAACAATCCAGGGAGCATATCTTAAGAACTCGACTGCCACCTTTAAACATTTTTCTTGCCTCTAAACTTTTCTCTTCTACACTTTCCACTATTGCAAACTTTCTGTTCTGGAATAACATATGATTGTTTCTAATAAAGTAGTAAAACTGCCACTGCAAGTTTTTGCTGTTTTGGATATATAAACATTCTGTAAGTCTGCAAAAGATGCCTCAAGCGAATCAGTAAAGTTTACTCCTCCTCCTTTATTTCTTGGCTTTGAGCCATAAAGCAGACCTCCTTATTATTGACAAATTTATTTTTTGGCACTCCCTTGTTGTCATAAATTGCATCCTGACCACATGAGCAAAGAGCACAAAAATGACAAATTAGGAAGCTGGCATCAAAGTCCGTGCTAACCACATCCTTGGAGTTTGTCCCCTTACCTCATCTTCTTTACTGTAGTTGTTTTGGTGCCAAATGCATGTTGCCTTGTTGCCAAGTATGTGTCATTAATTCACAAGGAGTCTATGGTCATGTAGCCATATAACTGTTAGGGTGGACTGTGATTGAAAAAATGGCAGCAGTATGCGAGTTGAAAACCAGGATTTCTATGTGTTTCATGCTCAGTGTAAAAAAGCTTGTAGCCCAAGGAAGGCTGAAATAAGTCTTATACCTTTTTTTGTTATTATTTGGGCTTTTGTTTGGGGGTGAGTTTTGTGTTTTGTTTTATTTATTTGGGGTTGATTTGTTTGGGTTTTTTTGCAAGGGATTAAAAAGATGGAAGAGGAGGACTAAAGCTTTTAGAGATTTGTGTAAGCCGGAAGATGATCAAACTTCAGTTGCTCATTTTTATTCATGTGTATGAAATATATCCCATGTAAAATCCTATTTCCCAGACAATACTCCGATTGTGTCATAGTACTTAATTGTGAAAGCCCAAGGTCAGATTTTCCACCTAAGCAGTTATGCTTTTGCATGTTTGTTGATGTTGCTGGAGGATATTGCTCTGATATCTTAATAATGAGAGCACAGAAGATGGGTACTGAGGCCAGATTTCTGTTAGCCATCATTTATGCCTTTTATTTCATTTTAACCCCCTATCAAAAAAGGTTGCCATGTTGAAATGGCAGTTACTTTTTTGTTTCTTTCTTTAGTAAATCATACATTTTAAGCCATGCTGTGACACAGTCGATAAATAAATAATGCAATTATATGCATATTATGAGAGAAGGACTATGTTCTTTCTTAAATGTCAATTGCATCCAGTACTTCCCCTCTTTTAAAAAAAAGAGTGAAATATTTTTGCTGTTATTGAATTTTGTATGTCTAATTGGTGACAGGCTTTGTCCTTAAATAAATGCTCAGCTCCAGTTATAATATCACTATATCATAAGAGTGAAAAATTCTAATTAAGATGGTCTGTTTTCCAGGAAAAAGTTTAGTGTACCAATTAGTCTGTTTTATCAGGGGAAGTATTCGCTTCCCCAGCCCCTAACTCCTGATCAGAGCCTGAATGATGAGAAAAGCATCACAGATGCATGCTGCATTGGACAAAGAACACATGCATGCATTTAAATCATGTATATCTTACTTTTTACTGATGTAATTGTGAAATATGTCCTTTTTGCATTCATAATTAGGGGGTGGAACAGATGGTGAAGGCTTAGTTTAAAATAATCTGTCATTAAAATAACCTAGCCTACTGGTAATTCTTCACTCTAACTGGAGTTTAGGTCAGGGTAACAGGGTTTTTTGAAGCATTGGAACACACTAGAAAGAATTAGGGACTTCATGGATCGTGTGAAATATGAGGATATTCTCCAGAAGGACACTGTAGTAAGACTCCAGTGAATTAAATTTGCCTGTAGTGGGAATATGCAAAAATGGCCAGGACAAAATTCCTCTGACAAATATAAATCCATTTACTATGATGCATTATACATAAGTGCATATTCGGTCAAAGTGGTGCAGTGGGTTTCATATCCTGAAAGGAAATAACCTAACTATGCTTCAAATACCGTAAAAGGCGGTGAGTATTTTGGGTTAAAAACTTGTGCTTTGCATTTTTGTATTATTCTGATGTCAGAGGATATAAATTATAATAATTTGCATTATTGTTCTGGGGTGCTGTAGCTAGTGAGTTTTAAATCTGAGTCTCACTTCCTTCGTGTCTACCACATTGATTTGCTCATAGGTGACAAAGAAAAACTTGTATCAGTCCTGCCTGGCTAATTTAGAACAGTTTTCAGGAATAAGAAAACTGGCTCAATAAATCAGATACTTGCATGTCTTTAAAGCATTTATTTCAGTGTTCCCTCCAAGATTTCGTTCTTTAACAGCTTTGAAGAGAGCATATAGATTTCAGCATGGTATTATGATAAATCTTCTTGAGGAGGGGCAAGCATTAACATTTGTGTCGGTTCTTTTTCATCTTAATCCAACCTTGGTTAATAATCAGAAAATTCTACATAGTGGGTAAGAAGATGTAATTAACCCTTTGACCCCAGAATCTTAATTGGCGCCTGTTGAAAACAGTGGGGCAGTTAAAAAAAAAATAAATTAAAAAGTAGCCTGTGGTGATTGAAACAGCATAATACATAATGGTTTTCTGAAATCAAAAGTAATAGAGAGCTTCAGCTTTAATCACATTTTGCATAAAACCAGTAAGTGTAGTTTTAAACAAGAAGTTGCCAGTCTAACTTAAATTGGATTGTGCTCAAAATTGGCATTTGGGGTCACCCTGACCCTTTCTCAGCTGCCACACTAGATGAGATAGGACTGGGTTTATGACAGTCAACTTCATTTACTTTAAAACAAAAAAGAGAGAGAGAAATTAAGTCAAGAACACTTTCCTTATGTTCATGGTCTCTCCTTCAATGAAAATAGAACATTACAAAAACCCAGTTACTTTTTCAGAACCTATTTTATATTACAGTTAACTCTGGAACGTCCAGAACAGAAATCCTATCTGCCTGTGAACTACATTGAAACTGTTCAGCTATTCTGGCTGGAAATCACTGTGGGGCTCCTTTGAAAAGAGATATTTGAAAGCTGACTCAATCTACTACCCTTCTCTCATTTTTTTTGTCGTTAGTTATACGTTAGGTAATATGAATAATAATTCCAGTTATTTCTCATTAAAACGAAATTGTTTGTGAATATGCAGTATACAGTGGTATCACATACTCTTCTCCAGTATATAACATAACCTGTATTATGTTGCCTTACACCTTCTCTGAAGTCTGCTGCTCTCTTGGCATGCACAAAGGACGTACGCTTTATGAAAAATTGAAAAATTTCAACACGCATTACTTAAATAATAAATATTCATAAATAATACCTATGAATAACGAATGAGACAGTCCTTCAGAACTACTGTTTGACCTGTAAAAGGAACAACAACATTGTCACAAAAGTGGTCCATCTCAGCCCTTTCATACTGGTGGGAGGAACTGCCTTGCATTGGAAGATGGCTATTTCTCCTCCTATTTTTATTGTCATTTTTCATAGGTGTTGTGACTTGAGCTTAGTACTTGGAGCTTTTGTTCTAAGGTCTTTGTATTTTGGGCATGGAAGTAGTAAGGCATCCATTAGCTGTTAATCAGGGGCCGTTTCAAAATACAATTAAATAAACTTTCCGATTTTGCTCTATTGAACAAAATGTTAAGTTTGGTCAGTAGTTGCAGATAAGCATAGCTTGAGAGAGGTGGAAAAAGAAATGGAGAAAGAATGACCATGACTTAGTAGTCTCAGTGGCTTAATGAACAAATTTTGTGGCACTAGAAGTGACTAATCACATCCAAAGGCATTGGTGTGCTGCATTGGCCCTGCCAATCCTTCAATGCTGCCTCCTCAGTTACTTCCCTTGTAAAGCTTAGGGGGCAAAAGTAAGGAATAGTCTCCCAGAAAGAAAGAGAAAAAAAGACTAAACAAGTAAAGCTAATAAAGTTGTTTAAATGAAAGGAGAGAATCAGAGTTAATGGCATGGAAAAGTAGCAAGTGCTTAAGATGACTAACACTTCTCACTTCAACACCCTTCCAGTTGCTGATGACATTCAAACTTTAGCCAAGGAGGTTGAAATTTATTTGTACAGCTATGTTGACTAGAGATAGTTTTATTTGTTTATATTTTTTTCCAGCAAAACTAATTTCAGCTAATTTCAAAACTACACTGAGTGAAACATTTCTGCCTAATCAGTACTCAAAGCTTTCTTCAAACTTTTGTTTCATTAAGCCTGAATTCCTAAATAAGATAATGTATATAAAAGAAACAGAAAAGCCATCAGTGACTCAGAGAATTACTTTTTCCGGTTCTTACAAAAGTTTGTCCAGATATGCTGCATAATTACACACTAATGCACTGTGCTAAGCACACCAGATCATAAATATGCTTAAACTGCATTTCATTCTCTCAAGTAACGGAGCAAGGGGACCACACAAAAAGCCTGGCTATATAAAAAACTGAGAAGAGGAAAGTTGTTTTTATATGATACACAAATAACCTATGAAACATCTTTCCTCAAGAAAGGAAGATATCACCGTCATGCCAGCTACTAAGGATGGGTTAGTAAGAAACCTCTGGTAGGCTTGTCATTGCCCATGTGGATATTCCAAAGGCTGTTCTGAAGCACCTCTGTACATTCTGTCAGACCTGGGAAACTGACTGCTGCAGATAGGCCTTTAGTCTGAGTCAGTGTGACAATTTATTGTTGTTTGTGGAGAATGGAGTTCTATATAGGTGGCCAGGGAGACGGTGTCATGCTTCTCAGTTTAACAGAGGGTTAAATCAGTTTTCTGAAAGGAACACGGGACAGAGAATCAGGAATACTTTAGCTAAGACCTTTAAAGATTTACTTTCCTGAGTAAGAGATTGTACATAGTGGAAGAGATCAGATGTGCAAAGGTTTTGATTGTCCTGGTATGGATCTAAGTTTGAACTTCACTGTTCCAGATTTTTCCACCTGTTATTAATGTTAAAAATTCAAGGAAATGATGTTAATAATTTGAAAAAGAAATTACGATGATTTATAAGAGGCCGTAAATTACTTGCATAATATAAATGTTTTTACATGAAGGAAATCTATGCAGATTTACATTTTTATTAATTCATAAATATAAATTAAAGTCTTTCTTTAATGCACTGTCTTTAGAGAGGGTTTGTTTTACAATATGCAGTCTATTATTTTTAGGAAACTCAGATTTTCAACTAATTCCACCACCTACTACATCAGAGAGGGGTGAACTTTTGCCAAAGACAGCTTCTGACTAGCAGCCTGTTAGAATTAGTCAAGAAGCAAAAGAATAAAAATATTAAAACACCTCAGAAATCAGTGTTGTATATTTGCAAAGGAGTGATTACATGACTTTTTCATCATGTATCTCCATCAAATTTATGTGCTTTTTCCTTCCCAAACCAGGCTAATCTCTCAAATGCTACAGTTAAAATTTCCTTTACATGTTCTTTTTTCACAGGGGGATATTTGGGATGGGATTTTTGAGATTGTTCCTCATTCCTCCCAACATTCAGGCTGTTTCATATTTTCTGAGCTATTTCAGCATTTCTAATTTCTGGAAGGTTGTGATTTTACTTTTGCAATAGTCAATGATTGTTTGCCAGTAATCACCCCCATAAAAGATAGAAAGGTAAAAACATGAATAGTGTATGAAGGAAGTTTGTTCCTAGTGAAGATTTTCTCTTATTCATAGAGGTATACTCGCTTCTTGATGTGCAGTGATTTACTCTGTGTCAGTTTAGAATATAGTCCTTTGTTTATTAACTGCACTCGTGTTTCAAAAGGTAGGCATTAATTGCTGTAGTTGTATTTTGATTTTGCAGTTGCAATGGAAACCACATCCAAAGACTTGAACCTGTCAAAGTAAAATCTGATCTAGACTTTTACACCAAAGGGATGAAATTCATAGCATTTCTAGAGACCTAAGCTGTAAACATATTTGACAGTAATCTGCTGATTGGCTTTGTTGTCTCACAAAAGGAAAATGGTGTGTGCCTGTATGTGTGCATGTGCGTGCATGTGTGTGTAATCCTCAATTAATTTACAAATTATTAAGGTCCATAGTGGTTTGAGTGACTGCAGGATTTTATTTTCTCCTTTTGAGTTTTTGGAAATGGAAATTCTCTGCTTTGATTCTGAACGAGAGGGGGTGATTTGTTTTATATACCCTGTTCAATTACAAGGTTATTTGTTTTTCTTATTTATTTCTTCATGAAAAAGAATTAACATTTTATTTTTCTATATTTCTTCTGTCAGGCAAATGAGATAAATGTGATACAGTATATGGCAGATATAAGCATGGCAGTAAATTAACTTAGTAATATACTCATCAACTTGGACTTAGTAATATACTCATATGCTGTTTATTAATTAATATGTAGACAGAATATAAAGGAATTGTCTTAAGGGTTCAAATTAAAACCACTCTCACAAAAGTCAGAATATTTTCCTCAGTTTATTCCACGATGCCTTTGTTTGAATCTATTTCTATTTGTAGTTTGGAATTTTTTATTAATCTATTCACTTCTTTTTTTCCTCTTACTCTGTAGTCCCTGGATGGATTTGTATTTGCACTAAATCAAGAAGGAAAATTTTTGTACATTTCAGAAACTGTCTCCATCTATTTAGGCCTGTCCCAAGTAAGTACATGCTTTCAATTCTGGAACATAACTGTGTATAATGCATTCTTCTGTTTATCATTCTTAAGGAAATAATAATCCTGTCTCTGTATTTTGCATGGATTATTGAATTAGCTGTTTAAAGTCGCATCCTGTTCATCCTGAGACACAAGTGAAAAATGTGTCTATCAGTATTGGACGTTGAGATGTGTATGCAAAGTTTTTGCCACAAAGGATCATTATTAATTTATTGAGAACAAATGAAGTTTCTTTTCTGAATTGTTTTGAACTTTAAACCTCTATACCTGATAGGAAAGGGGCACTCTAATAGTACTTCCCTTGTGTCCTATTACTGGATGTTTATGGAGTACCCTGCATTATCCAGGGAGTTGACGCGATGACAGGGAGTCATTTGGAGTCAAGAAATGCTGAAAGAGACCATTAAAATGTCTTGCAGGGAGGGTTCCAACAAGGACACATTTTGATGCTTTCACCAATGCTCACAAATACGAAAAGAGGAATTTATAAAATATAATAATTTGGCGGGTTTTGGTTTGGGATTTTTTTATTATTATTATTTAATTGCTGACAAGTGTTTTTCAAAGATTAAAAGGCAGGGCAGATATGGGGCAAAAGTTAGTTGTTAATGCTTATTCCTAATCCTGCAGCATTCAGAAATGTTTAGGCAGGATAACTTCTTTCTGCTTGCACTTAGAAATGAAGCAGAAATATTTTGCATGGTGATTTTCAGAGTGGGACCATCTACTTCTACTGCAGTCACCCTGAGGAGGAAAAGAAAAACTGAAATAATACTTATTTCAGCTACTTTAAATTTCGACCCACACAGCTATGAGGAAGCAACTATTAGCATAGGCTACTTACTGACAGTTTTGCTGTACCCCACCAACAATTAAATGGGAAATTTTAATATTTGGTGACAAAAAAAGACTAATTTTAAATATTATCTGGTGAGAATACGAATAAAGGCTCATTAAGTCCTCAAAGAACACACAAGCAATTGGCTGTAATGAGTTCAGTAATTGTTATTTTGTGCTGGCTTTGGCAAACCCAGTGATAGAAATGGAAACAAGATCTGTTTCTAGTTCATATCAGTATTCTTGTCTCTCATTAAAGTCCCTCGTTTTGTAATAGACTTTAATCCCTGACTTAATCTGTTTGGGAGTTAGTATCAAGAATCTCACATTTTGAAATTGGTGCATCACTATGTTGCTAATACAGTAAAGAATTGGAACTTTAATGTTTATTATTGTCTTATGTTCATATTAATCTGGTTTATGCATAGTATCCAACAAAGTCTAATAAGCCAGTAAAGAAGAAGGATTGATAATTAGTTTAAGCAGGTAAATGCTAATTAGGAAACTCCTGAAAGGCATCCATTATACACTAGCTTAAAACAAATTTTACAACCCTGGTTAGTGGTGTAATCCAAATTCTGTCAAGGCAACTGCATTTTCTGTAATTGAGATGTGTATGTTTGCTTTGCATAACAGATGGCTCTGTATGCTTAGACTGATAGCTAGGAAAATAATAATTGCATTATTCTGGCCAAAAGAATATTAGCTCTTGGGTTTTGGCCATTTCAGTCAGTCCTCCTGCCAGCACAGCATATGCACATATATGGATTGGATTTTCAAGGAAATTGATGCATCTGGAATAGTGTGGCCATCTGAAATATCATCTGTTCAAGAAAAATTTGGCTTTAACCCTATGTTAGTCTCTTGTTAAAAGCATTTTCTGCCACTGTCTTTTAAACTATAGAGTTGATAAATCTCTCCTTACTGTGAACTCACATCATGTTGTTAAGATTTTACGCTTCATCTTGATCCATATACATTTCAATGAAGGGTTGGATAAATGAAGCAATTTTCTTTGCATGTTAGAGTATTGGAAATCTCAGGGCAAATATTTCCATGTATTCACCACTGAAAGTACTGATGGAAAAACTAGCAAAAATCAGAACCAGTACTCTGGATTTTTATGGAATAATAAATTAAATCTACTGAGATTTACTAAAATATCTGAGATTTTTGCTGTTCTTCACTTCTGTCTTTTTGGAGACATTTTGTATTTCTCAGACCTCCAGTATTTATATATTTTTGATATATTGTTCTCTTGGTACAGCATTATATCACTAGTCTCTTAATAATTTTAAAAGAAGTGCTGTAGCTACTTCTTACTAAATCACTAGTCAAAGCTTATTTGTTGCTAAAAATACTAGCAAGTCTATCCATAGAAGCATTTCTCAAACTATACATGGAAATGCTACGGTCTCCACCACACCAAATTTACAATACTTGTGAATTCTGAATTTCTAGGTTGGTGCTATGTGATACATGAGATCTTGTATTTCTTGCACTGCAAGTAAACATTGATATACCCTATGCTGGTATTCCAAAACTTTATATAGAACCTCCAGGCAGTGTTGCACTTAAAGGCATTATAATGTACATTATTATTTGAAATATCTTCATCAAGTGGTGACTTTGGAGTCTTATTTTCTAGTCAAATTATTTCTCTAAGACTTCATCCTTGTTTGGTGGTTTGGTTTTGGGGTTTTTTTTCTTTTTTTTTAAACTACTGTGCACAGAAATAATGTAAAATATATTTTGTATTTGCAAAGCAAAATCTCATGTCTCCTAGATAAAGGAAAATAGCTCTTGCATTGAATCTCAGCAGGTGAAAACAGTTATGGTAGTCAATTTTACTCTTTTCTGAACATTTAGGGCCACTGGTGCAAAACAAATGGATGCCAATGTTCTAAGATAGCTGCAGGACTAATAGTAAACAAATCTGATAAAACAATATCTTGGAAGGTAGCCTGGAAATTATAATAATAATGTTACACCTGGCAAAAGTAACTGTATATTTGAACAGTAAACAAAAATTGCAATAAACACCCTTTTGATATTACAATATGTATAACTTTCACTTAGACACCCATCAACATATGTATTCTGAATAATTTTTTTGAATAATTTATATTCTGGCTAAAGTTAACCAAAAATTTTAAGCTAGTTTGGCAGATGTATATTTCAGACCACACTGTGGAATTGCAATCAGAGCAGTTTCAGAGAACAGAGATACATTTCAAAGTTTAGGAAAAGAGAGTTAGCTGAAAATAATGAGTGAGAGAAGGTAAAGAATCAAAGCAAGAGAAATGGACCAACAATCTCCCAGTTAAAAAGTCTATGTAAATTGGCTTTAGTCTATGTTAATTGTCATAGCTCAGTTATACTTGAGGCAATCTAAAATAGTTCAACATACTTTCCAGTTCTTTCATGAACTGTAGTATTTGTTGAAAGACCCAGAAATGTCTAGAAATGTGCAGTATGGCCAGGATTTCTTCTCTGGGTTGGACAACATGATCTGTGATGGTGTAGCCAATACAAATATCTTTTTACACTGGATCTCTGTAGTGATGTAAAAATGTTTTTTCTTCATGTATATCTAGTCCCATACATTTTCCAAGTCTAGTAGGTAATTTCTGATATCAGGGTAATTGCCACCTTTGGAATCCTCAGTCCCTGATTTCCTTTCAGAAATGGGATGAGATTTCAAAAGAAAATGGCTAACCACTGAAGAGGTATTCAAACAACTGCTTCCAGCACTTAGAAGTCAGTGTGAGTGCTTCCCTAAGAGATTTCAATTCTCTTGAAAAGTCTCTGTGTTTGAGACTTAGACCAAACATATGCTGAAACATAAATAGTAACAAAAAGGGAGAAAAATCTATCCAGAAACAGATAGAATAAAAATGTGTTATTCAGAAAGGATAAAATTGCCTAACATATGATGTTTCAGGTTCAATAGAAAATATTATGAGCTAATAATCTGGATAGGATGCTTTTGCATTCGGCAAACAAGTTCTTAATCACCTCTTACAACAGTTGTACTCAGCAAGGACAGTATGTGTTTTTTGCTTGTGAGGTCCACATCTTAAAGTAAAATATTTCCTACCTTTGCTCCTACTTCTCCAGGACACAGAGCAGGTTTACAGATTGGCCTGTTGAAAAGAGAGCTCACTAAAAATGAACAGTGCAGCTGCTGGCATAATAAGAGATATATAACAGAGATGAAAAAGGAAGAAAATAAGAATAAAATTTTGAGAATTTATCCTTTTGAAAATAAGGCAGGCAAAGCCAACAGGTATATTACATGTGTACTTTTTCACCAGTAGCATAACCTATCTACTTATTTTGGCTTTCTGTGCATTTGTTCTCTGAAATGGCAAATAAAATTATAGCTACAGCACACAAGTACAAGGTCAAATAAATGACAGTACTCATTCTATTTGTGAAGCTATTCTGAAAAGGAACCATGGTGCCAAATGTGGTTTATTTGAATAATAAAGAAGAATTAGATTCCCCTGATAACTTGGCTGAGGGCCAATAAATCACTGGAGGTTAAGAATGCTTTGCAACTGCCATGTATTTCTTTTGCTTTTATGAAGCACAAACCTCAACTACTATGCTCTACCTGTTTTTCAATGCAAATCAAGTTGAGGTTAGTAGATGGTTAAAGGATTGCTTTTGTGCTCTGTTTGCTTAAAAAATAATATAAAGCAATCTTGACACTTGCACTGATTCTGTAAATTCTCTTATTTTCCTCCTAT
>WEKY01052258.1:1565-27170 GCA_013390045.1 Picathartes gymnocephalus | reverse complement strand
TGTGGGGGGGTGGGTGGGGTCACATAATGAAGTTTCTATTTTCTTTAAATAGTTCAAATTCGATGTCAGCACTGGATAAGAATTACAACAGGAATTGGAAACAGAATTTCATCCTGTAGAAGTTACTAGCAGATAAATTGTTCCAATGATAAAAAAAAAAAAAAAACACCACCAAATAGCTGTAAATTATTTATCACTGTCAATCTATTTCAGATCAGAAGTCTAAAAAACCACCCAGAGTGGTTGCCTGCAATGTATCCCTTGGGAGCTCATCGGGATGGCAATGTGCCACCTCACACTAGAGCAGGAGCAGGGCAGGAATTCTTCCCCTTAATGGCACTAGCTCAGTGAATTGCAGTGTGTGAACTCAGCTGGACCTTGAATGACAGACTTTCCTAGAAATGACTTTTTGGTATTGTGGCAAATTCAGACAATTCAAGGTTGTCCTCTTTGGTGCATTCCTCTCTTTTTTTTGTTGTTTATCTCTAGATGAAGCCTAAGAGTAGTCCATTATGCTTCTCTTCACAGTGCTTAGCAGAACATATTTGAAATTTAAGGGAGGTAAAAACCTGAGTGCAGAAAGATCAAGTTTGGAGCAGAAAACAGTGGTGTTCTTGTGGGGAACAATTAAAACCTAAAACATGGGGGTATGTTTCTTTAGCAAAAAAAAAAAAAAAGAAAAACAAAGGAAAAGAAAGAAGCATGTAAAACAGACCAGGAGGTCTATGAGAGAAAAATTTCTATTTCAGCAGCAAGCTCTGGGGCTGTGCTGGTGCTCACGTACACCAGAAAGGAGATGTGTTTTATGCTGAGTTTCCAGGTATTTTGCTTTTAAAATGCAACATCCTGAAAGATGATCAGGCTAGAACAGAGTAAGAGTGAGAGGAGACAGAGTGACAGTGTTTACATTCCAGTTTTCCCTCCCTCTCTCTTGTTCAGTGTGTTTTGCCTGCCTGTATCAAATACCTGTGGCGTGTAGGTGCTCTTTGCTGTGGTGTTCCCTGGCGCCCAGCACAGTCAGGCACAGAGGTCCATGGCACAGCTGGGCTGGAATCTCCAGGGTTGTACCCTGCTGGAGTCAGAGCCTTTCCCCCAGAGAGTATTCTTCTGGCTGCTAGGAGCCTCGGGGATTAGAAACAGGAATATTATCACTTTAAGTCAGAACCTGGTCGGCAGTGAGGGAGGAGACACCACAGCAGTGACCTCGAACAGTGAAAGCCCCTTCTGAGTGTCACTACAGAGCCCAGGGCTGAGGCAGGGAGGATGTGGCAGACTCCCTGGGGATTCCTCCATGGAGCTGAAAGCCAAAAGCTTTCTATTTCAGCTTCTACAACAGACCTTGACAGATTGGGAGGTAAAAAAGGCTGCCCCACTTTCACAGGTGAAAAGTCTACAGTGATCTGGAGAATGTCAGGGGCTGTTCCTGGAGAACACAAGGGACAGAGAATCCTTCTCACCCCACTCTCTTCAAGGTGCCCAGCAGCAAAAGCTAGAGGATTTCTGTTCTCCCCGCATTGCTGTCAGTAATTCCTTCCCTTCCTCCCTACCCTGAGGTTAGAGCAGCCAGAGCAGCAGGATCATTCTTTCTCCCCAAACCCATGCAAACTGCAAGATGCTGACACATTACAGAATACCTTGCCCAAGGGAAATTTTGTTCTTTATTTGCTTTCAGCCAAACCAGATTGTTATCCTAAAATACATATTTCCATCTCTTCTCAAACTGCTTTCAAAGAAACTGGACATTTGCAGGCATGTTTTAGGTGTGAAAGTAGGTGGCTGCATTTTACTTAACAGAGGTGTGTTTCCTTATCTGAAGGCTGTGGATTTGCTGCAGGGAGTCTGAAAACTGTGGGGTCACATAGCAACTGTATATTAACTAAAGCTTTTGAGAGTTGCTGAGATTAAAGTTTCAACAGTGTTTGGTGTGCTGGTCAGTGCGTTGATCTGCACGTGTCCAGCTTTGTTTTATACTACCTGTCAAATGAGAAACCAGGATTTTGCAATAATTCTGACTGTTATTCAGGGAATTGCTTAGAAATTAAAGGTCATCTAGAAAAACAAAAGAAAAAGACAGCCTCAGAAAGAGAAAACAGTGATGAAAACATCTAGTACTAGGAAGCTGAAAAAACCTCAAAGCTAAACCTTAATATTCTCCATGGAAACTAGACACAGGGGTTACAATGTATTCGGTGACTTTACTGGATTTTACTGACTGTTCTCAGCACTGAAAACAAATGCAAATCACTTGGGGAGCAAGGAACCATCGAAGGCTCCACTCCTTTCATTCCCTTTCTTGTCATTTCTGTTTTAAATCCTGATACTTGCTTTGCAGAGTTTATTATTAGCAGCCGTACCTGAGACTGGGGAGAATGTTGCAGGAGGAGAACTATAGATACTTTTTCCTTTAAATAAAATAATGTCTCTTTCTTGGACCTGAATGTCTTCAGTAACTTCACTGTGGTATGGCAGGGTGTGGGAGTGAAATGGAACAAGCTATCTTTGAAAAAGCACCTTGAAAAACCCATTTTACTTCCAGGCTGCTCTGTATTCATCCCTGGCCTGTCCAGCCTCCCTCAAAGTTCCGTTGCCAGTTTATAGAAGAGAAAACGGTTAATACAGGTGTTTGCAGTATCTACTGTGGAAGGTTGGCATTCAACTAAAAGGAGTAAAACAACCCATTTTCATTTAATGACGGATATACAGAAGCAGAAGAGCAGGGACCACCTCTCTTTTTTGTATTATTTTACTGGGGATTTTGCCAGATTTGGTAACTCCCAGCCATAATAATCCCAATAACAAAGTTTGCTGCTGAGTCAGCCCCGTTTCCCAGTGAGACAGTCAGTGAAGAAGTGCAGAGCAGATGCTGCACTGCTCCAGGGTGTGTTTGTCAGTGGCCAGCAGAGAGAACCTGGGCAGATGCTCTTCTCTGCATTGACAGTGCTGGGGAGGAGGGGAAGACTGTCAAACCAGAGCTGCTCTGCACTGAGTAAATGGCTTGAGAGCAGTGCTGCTGTCCGGCCCACGGAGCCAAGTGTCTTTCTGCAGAGCTCAGAGGGAGAAGGGGGCAGGGCAGATCTCGTCTTATCATGGGATCAGGGTGCAAGTGTTTGAAATTTCTAAACATAGGTTCAGAAGTGTTCCTGTGGCACTATTTTTAGGAATTGTTTAAGCATCTTCTCTCAGAGAACAGTAATGCCAGGATAGTATTGAGATGGTTAGAATGCCTCATCTTCTTTCATTTAATATGCTAGGGGGAATAGTGTTAAGTCACTGTGAGTTATTAACTCTCTTTTCCTAACTAGAAAAGAAACGTAGGGTTTTTCTTTTACAAGTTACTGACAGATATTAAAACATGATAAAATGAAAATGGCTTCATGCTGGAATGCACTGGGACATTTCTCCTGAGAACGCAGTTGAGCAATGCAAAATTAATATTGATTTTATCACTGTTGCCTCGTCTAAGGAAAAAAGTCCTTGCAGATTTAAGAGAATGCTCTTTTTGTGTGGCAATTTTTTGGGAGTTGTGCTGCCTGTATTTAAGGTCCCTGAAGGTCCAAGTCCCTCAAGACTGAATGGAGTCCTAGATGATGATCAGCATGATTCAGTATCTTAACAATTTATGCCCTAACAAAAGCAACCAGTGTAACCACAGTGAACACCTAAAGGCTTGCCCCAGAGCCCATTAGACATAATGACTCTTGGACCAGCCTCCATCCACATTTCCTTTCTCATGATTACAATTGTAGATGAAAACCTCTTGCAAGTCTTTGTGTTTCTCTCTTCACAGTACTTTCAGCTGCTCAAAAATTAAGCTTACAGAACAGAGTTTAGGGGGATTCTGGCCACCATGACCCAACCTGAACAGCCAATCTTTGCACAAAGTGTTTTCAAACTCCAGCTTCCGCCCACAGGACATGTTTTCCTGATAGCTCCAACCCCGGTTTTGTGTGCATGGATCACCAAGGTCTGTACCCTGCGTGAACTGCAGGGAATATGGAGACAGGAATTAACAGAGCACAGACCAGAATTAGGTAGATTACAGAGAGCTGTTACCTGACAGAATGACTGGTAGGCAGAGGAGGTCAAATCTGACATTCATTACCTCATTCACCCTGTTAAATCAGTCTCTGTCTTTATTCTCAACTGTTTGCCTTCTGCCACCCACATTCCCCCGACTCTATCACTATAATGAATAATTCAGTGAATATTTTTAAACTCCAACTATTATTGCCTATTTCAAGCTTACTACTTTATGATTTATGGGGTTTTCATAGATTGTCGTGTGTCTGTTCTGAGTGGCTTTTATAGGTTTTATAAAGGGCACAGGGAAGAAGCAGTTGGTGTTTATTGGTATAGCAAACAAACAATTCATTGAAAGTGGCATAATTGATAGACTAGAAAAATATAATTACAACAGTGAGTAAGAGGGAAGAAGATACTAGAGAGTCCTTGAGGGTTAAAAGCAGCAAAAAGACAGTAAATGAAGAGGAGCCATTTGTGGCATTCATGAGTGGAGAGACTGAAGGGCACTGAGATTGACTTGAAGGAATACATGGATAGAGCATCAATTATTTGTATGGGTTTGAGCAAAAAAAAAAATCAGTAAGGCTGGGAGGTGAAGAGAGACAGGACAGCAGGGCTTGCATTTTAGTTTCAGGGAATAGTCAAAATGAGATACTCAGGCTGCAGCTGAGGGAGAAAACAGCAGCAGTTAGAGAGTGGAGAATGAGAGGGATGACAAAGAACAAAAGGAGTTCTAAAGCAGAGCAATATTGAAGTTCAAATTACCCTCACCTAAACCTGTTCTGCTCTTTTATGGTTTACAAGACAAATCATGAATACGAAGTGTTTGCCTCGGGCCCACGCCATGCCCAGAGAGCAGTGCCCCTACAAACCCTCAGCGTGCACAAGGCGCAGGCCTTTGGGCACTGGGGTGCGAAAGGACCTCTCACACAGCACCCCCCAGTGCCTCAGTGTTAGTGTGGCACTCCTCTTGCTCTCCTTGCCCACTTGCTCAGAGCATGGAATTAAGCAAAAGGAATCAAGGTTCTGTTTGCTTTCCCATCAAAGATGGTTTCTGATCACCTTCCAAAGTCTCGAATATTTGACATTTCAAGGACATCACAACATCCTGTTTCACTTTCTACAACCCTATATGTTTTTCCTGTTTCTGGTAGCCACCCCCATTCTCTAAAGCTGTGGGAACTTCCTATACAGGGACAGAAGATAAGCCAGAAGTGAAGCTCTTAAGGAGAAAAACCCAAAGAGCTGATGTTTCCTTCTCTTCCTTGTTTCCATTCTCTTAGTTTTTTGACCTTCACCTCAGTAAATACTGATGAAACTGAATGCTGAGAGGTGGGGTTCTGACTGTTAGTCATACCAAAAGATATCAATACACTTAATTTTCAAAATCCTACCCTATATCCCTTCTCCAAGTGTGTCTAGTGTGCCACTTCTTTCCCATAACTGAATTACATATTTTGATATTAAAAATATTTTCAAACTTATAATTTCTACATTTGTTATTTTTTCAGACAATTTGTAAAAAAATCAAGATACAGTAAAAAGAATTTTTTTAAGTCAGTAACAAAATAATGCAGAACTGTGCTTTTGTCCTAGTAATTTTATAAATGGGTATTCACAGTTTGTAGCAGGAAAATTGAATGAAGTTTTACAAAAATAATAGAATTATAAGGACATGGGTAAATTAGGTACATGAGAAAGGATTAAAACAGCTTTCTGTGAGGGAAATCAAGTCTCACAGAGAAGTCAATGAGTACAGCTGTAACTGTGACCCAGGTAATACAGTGTAGTTCAGTTAAAAAAACTTTTTGATGAGACATCTCCAAGGACTTCTACAGTAACTAAGCTGTCATTGAATGAATGTGGATGTCCTCCCTTGAATTAACTGTCAAAAGATAAGAAACCAAATGAAGGAATAAATGGGCTGCTTTCTCACGGAGAGGCCATCAGGGGAGTCGTGCTGCATCTGTGCTTGTCAATGTATTTCTAAATGGTCTGAAAAAGAAGCTGAATTCAACCCTAATGAGAGAGAGTTTATGGAAAAAGCACACCATCAGCACCATCATGGAGAGACTGGCTCAAAAGGGGATTGAACAGGCTCAGTGAAAGAACAGTCTAACTATAGCTATCAAACACAACCAGACAAATGCGTCTTCCAAAAGGACATCTCAACGTCTCCATCAGAAGCTGAAACAGTTTCAGAGAGGAAAGGTGTCCCTATGGATATCCTCTGTGCTCCCTCCCTAAGTTTCTTCTACCAAACTCATCTGCAGGATGCTGACTGGAATGACTCTGGTGACGTGCTGGAGCTTCTACAGTTCTCATCTTCCTCCTCTACAGAATTCTCTCTTCTGGGAATTAGAAAAAACATCAATGGAGTTAAAGAAATTAGATCAGTGAAAAAAAGAGGGAAAAGCATACAGTAGTGTGGGGTGGGGTTTTTTTTTTTTGTTGTTTTGTTTGTTTGTTGTTGGTGGTGGTTTTTTGGGGTTTTTTTTTGTGGGATGTGCAGATGCTGTGACAGGCAGCCTTACTTCAGAAACATCAAAAGTGTAATGGTATTAATAGAATCGCTGTGAAAATGGAGATGATCTATCATTTACAAGTGAATGATGACTCAAGACTTGTAGCTATTGGACTGCATAATATGGCCACAAACAGCGTCCAGGAAATTATTACACAAAATGCTTCCCCAAGCATGAGTCCAGGAAGTTATTGCACAGCTGTAGCACAAGTGCAGAGGAGATTAGTAGAGACATTCAATAGATTTGTACGTTTTCCATCTTTAAAAATACCTTTCATTCTCAATGCAACTTGATTGCATATAGTAGCTGGCATGAAGGCAAGAAGCTGCTATAGCAAAGTCTTGGGGAGAAATTGCCAGCATTTTTGGATATGCTGACAATGTAGCTGCAGGATGAAAAAAAATTATAGTATTTGAATCATAGGAAGAAGGACATGATTCTGCAACCTTAAACAGAGGAGGAAGTCTTTGAAGGAAATAATTCCCCCCTGCCCTGAGTAAGTATTACAATATTTATCATATTCAGTCCAAGAATCTCCTGACTGTATCAATTAGAGTTTGATTAAAAATAGGCAAAAAGAGTCTGTGGAGTCCTTTGTCCAGCTGTGATGTCTGGTGCTGTGCTTCTCTTGCCCTCAGGCAGATGTGCAAGCAGAGGGTGATGAATATCTTGGGACACTACTTCCAAATGACAAGGACAATACACTGGACAAATGTTTGGTGGTTAGATCTGCCCCTATTAAAAAAAAAATAAAAAAAAATTCCCTGCTTACCCAAAGCAAGAAACCTAATTATCAAGACAGATACTGTCCTCTTTCCCCTCTTGCCCTCCGTTAACTTAAATCTGGTCCAGGCTGAAGCAGTGGTTTGTCCCAGGCCTGGAACTGATTCTTAGGCTTGTCTCCAAGAACAGGATACATCAAAACAGGAGACACACAAGCTCTCATTTGATATTCATAGAGAGAAGAAAAGAGGGTGTCATTGTAAAGAGCTCTCAGTTTCAACATGCTTTATGACCAACTCTTCTAAACTATCAATATGCATGAATTAAATCCATGTAAATTCCACGATACACATTTGGTGTTGTAAGCTAGAATAAGCTGGTCATGTCCTCAGTTGATCCTAATTAAAACTGAACAGAGGGTTACCCTGGCTATGCAGATGTACTCTGGTGGAAAATTCAGCTGCATGGTTTTTGCTTGGCTTTGGGATTATGACATGTTGGATTTATTGGCTCATTTGATACAGTAAATGAGAGTCACTGGCTTGAGCAACCATTGAGAGCAGAGTGGTGAATGGGCTGGCTGAGGAGCAGGACAGGAATGGAGAGAGAACATTTGTTCTGAAAGACAGAACACAGTCCTCACACACTGTCCTAGTCCATCATGACTGTTTTCCACAGCCACTGGACATGATCTGTTTTGCCACTTGAAATGAACAAACAAAATTTTTTTCTTAAATGAAAAGTCTTGTGATGAAAAGAATCTGACAGGCCATAGAATATACTACAGGAGCTTTTTCAAAGTGAACTAACTTCCCTACCACTAGAAAGAAAAGGGATTTCCTAGTGCTAATTTCCATGCTAAGAATTGAAGTGTGGGGGATAAAAAGTATTTTACATATTCTTGCTCAGGACATAACGAGGTTTGGTTTTGCAGTTACCTACTGTATTGAGATACCCAAACATGCTTTGGGAATCATGAGAATTTGAGGATCTTGTTCCAGAGAGTGTAGGCACCTGTGATTACGAATTAAAAATATCATATTTATAAGCCTAGTGAAAAGGAGTAAACAAAGACAGATGACACATGATGACAATATGAAGCTAATGAACGTGATGGTCACATGCAATGAGCGAGAAAAATATTTTTCTCTGATTCAATTTCTGACTCAGAATTTAAATCCTCTCCTGAAGATCACTAACAAGTGGGCACTTTAGTAAGGAGGGAATCTGCCTAAGTTAACAAAATTCAGGGAATAAATTTCACAAAAGATTTTAGAGCATTTGCAGAGAGGCAACTGAGAAGTAGTGCAGGTTGAAGGCCAGAGGAAGGATTCCTCCAAAATGTTTTCCCTATTTTATTACGTTTTCATTAATATAATATTGCCTTAACCTTATGGTAACTGGTAATGACAATTGGTAGCAATAGCAGTAAATTTGTAGCAGACTGTTTCTAATTTGCTGTATGAGGAGTTGAGCTCCTGGAGAAGTCTCACGGGCTGGCCGTGGCCCCTGTGACAGTGCAGGGTGCTGCTGTCTGGAGCAGGTCAGAGGCAGGAGAGGAGCATATGGAGGAATACCATCCACTTGCTGTCTAACCCAAACTTCCACTCCTGCCCTACTCTGACTGCTGAACCACGAGCCTTCTGTTCTTACAAAGCTCTCCCTGAGCAGCACCTCTCACTGCACAGGTCATGTCCTGCGTGTGCTATAATGAATTAAAGTTATTTTGCTGCGTGTGTGGCGTTGCCATTGACCAGATCTGTTCTCGTATCTCCTGGGGAGAAGTGTTTTCTGCAGTGCTAGGCACCAGCAAAGACAGAATTTGACATGAGTACCCTTTGAAGTATAAAGCAACTTGTACCATAAAATGATTTATACAATGTCCTGGCATTTTCAGCTACCAAGATGAACTGCTTTGGAGTATACAATAAAGCTCTTTATCAAACCTGGCTTTTCACGTCCCTTACAGCCATAAAGAGAAATGTGTGAGAACACAGCCCCATCAGTTCACCCCAGAAGGAACAGAAGGACAATTTCTTCAATACGATACTCGATGCTGGCAGTGGAATAGTGTCTGGATTATCAGCTTGTAACAATGGAAGTTATTAATACTGAGAAGTATCAATCCATATTCTATAAACAACTTTAAAAAACAAAAGTGGAGTCAGCAGAAGGGAGAATACAAGTGATTACTGTACCAATTATTCCACTGGTGTGACCCAGATCCATGGAAAAACACCAATTTGTGGGAGCTGGTAAGCAGGCATGGCACTTACTGGGGGGCAGTCAGACTCTTTGTAACAGTCATGTAGGTTTTTTTGACTTTCCTCCACTCCAAATTACAGAACAGGTCAGGGTGGAAGAGATGGAAGAAATGCTCACTTTGTTTAAAATATTAAAAAAAAATCATTTTAGATGACGAGGAAATGGAATAAATTGCTTTTCCTGTGATTTTTCTGTGGCTCCTCTTCTCCCCCTTAATGTTTTCTAACCCCTCTGTTGCTTTGTACATTTTCAAAGCCATTGTACTTTTTCAAACATTAGAACTACAAACTTGCAGCGTAAGCCTGGATTAAAAATTAGCTTAAATGTTTGAAATTACAAATGGTTCCAAAGAACAGCAATTCTCTTTTAACCACACATTCTGCTCTTTTTTACTGCTTGGGGAAAATAACAAGGAAAGCAATAAGGCAAAACACTGAAATGTCCAGTTGCAACCAAAGGTGGAGTATAAATAATAAATTTTAAAGAAAAGAATTGTTAACTAATTAGTGAAAAGCCAACTCTACCTCTCATCTTTCTGTAACCTTCACTAACGCCAACAGTTCTAATGGATTTTTCTTTGGGGAGTGAAACAGTTGGCATAAACTTAATGAAAAAACATCTATATGTCTATCATTAAGTGTCAGGTTACCAGCCTGATGGTACAAGCCCAGGAGAAGAAACCCCAAGCCTGTCTCGTGGTTCATTTCAGGAATTCCTTTTAACGCTGGTTCTTTGTTAATGGGGTCCCTATTTGATATCTGTGCCAGTCTCTCTTAGCTGCTGTGCTCCAGTCACACACTGACTCAAAGTGTGGAGAGCTGCATGACTTTCCCAAGCGAGGAGCAAGAGGCATTCTGTGGAAGAGCAGGGAAATGGATCCTCCTGGCTCTCCTGGGCTGCTTTGTGTGTAAAGCCATTGTCCTCTAAGGGTTGGAGCATCATAATTTAAAGACTGTACTTGCTGCCAAGCCTCTGCTGCCCTGAAAAGTTGTTTGTCCCCAGCAGTACTGAAGAGAAATCACTCCAATATGAGTACATTAAACACATGAATGACTCTGACAAGAGGCAGAGTAATATTTTGTTGGGTGAGCTCACTTATGCTTTATTGAATTCATCTATTGGCTGATCAACAGCTCCATCAGGTGCTTTTGCAGCAGTCAGATACAGAGACATGACCTCAAGTCTGACCTCAAGCCAAAAGGTCCTCCCTGCTTCTTTACTAAAGAGGTAAAACAAAAATTTCAAGTAAGCAGAGGTGTCCTGTCACCCTGACTTACGCCACATGTGGTGCAGACAAAGCATTAACATTTTGTCAGCAGTGTGGCTGTGCCACTCTTTGGCAAATTAATGCGCTGTGGGTATGTCTGAAGTGCTTAACAGTTTGATGTGGCAATGGCAGGTAATAGAATTTTAATCAAATCTGAGCATTTTTCTTTCCCCAGGTGTAAAAGCTTCATTAGTGCAACAATGTGCAACCACTTGCATTCATTGTTTGTGAAGCTTCACAGGAAATTATGGTGTGTTGTTAGCACACTGATATGTAACAAACTGAGGCAGACTGCAAATAAACCAATGAAATACTGAAGAAGATGACATTTTGTCTCCATGACTGTAAAAGGGGAGAAGTAGGTTATTAGAAATCTACTTTTTTACAAGGGAGCCCTTCATTATTGCCCACATGTTTACACAGCAATTACAGTAAATAAGCCATGACAGAGAGAAATGTTAATCTATTCCCTGAGGGAAAAGCAAAATGTAGGCTGGCTTCTCCTGTCTCAGCATTGCACTGCAAACTACATGTTAACAATATATTGTACAGAATAAATGGAATAGGAATAACTGGTGAATGTCACAAAACAGATGCTGAGATCTTTACTGCACTATTGGATAAGGTTTGGATATCTGCTAGTGACAGATGGTAGGTATTTACAAATAAACAAACAAAAAAGAGGATTTCTCTCTTCTTGGAAGAAATTCAGGGCTACACAAAAGTCCAGGCTAAGGGCCATGGAGGTCTGTTAATAATGAGCTTTGCTCTCAAAGCTCTCTTTGCTTTCTTTTCCTGTCTACAGACAGGTGAAATCAGGCCTCCCACTGCCCTGGCTCCCTGAGATCCCTTTCCATAGCATGACTAAATCCATACACACCTGGGTCTAGGTCCTGTTCCTACTGTGGGCCTTGGAAATAAGACCCAAACCCTTACTATTGCCT
Organism: Picathartes gymnocephalus; assembly: GCA_013390045.1. Lineage (NCBI taxonomy): Eukaryota > Metazoa > Chordata > Aves > Passeriformes > Picathartidae > Picathartes > Picathartes gymnocephalus. Next base: position 15,423 of record WEKY01052258.1, on the reverse strand, counting down.
GGCACTTTCATTCCTTCTCCTGGCAAGTGCACCTTGTCCCTGTGCAACCATTTTCTTCTGAAGGCAAACCAATCCACCAGAACTGCTCTTCTGCATGTCTTTGGGATCCTTAATGAGCCAAGATGCTCATTACTGTCCTCTCTGTGGAAACTTGAGATAAAAAAATTCCAGCCCTTAGAAAAATTCTAGCCTTAACTAGAGCCTTAGTTTGCAACTATGAGAAACCATTTCTTTTAGACTTATGATTTTTTTCTTCCCCACTTCTCACTGTGTCTTCACAGAGGGATTTATTCTTACTTGATGAAATATCTTCTATCCAGACGGCCTCCAAACATCAAATGTAAGACAGATTAATTATCAAGGCGATCATCAGAATTTATAATAAGTCATGTGCTAACTACATGTACCCTATGAGTATTTTACTCTCATTTATCTTGTGAGTGCTCATTTTGCAGATTAGTAATGAACATGACAACTGCAAGTGCAACCACTACTGTGGACTGTCAAATAAAGGCATGGAGGGATTGGGCTCTTAATTAGAAGTGGTATTTGCTTTGCATTACAAGTGCAACTACTGATCTTGCTTCCAGAAAAGTCTGTTTATTAAAAATATATTATTCCCAAGAGACAGATAAAAGACATTAAGACACTCAGGCAACACCAAAAGAATCACTTAGTATTGAAAACCCTTTCATAGTCATGAAAAATTAGGATCTATGAAAAATACCGCCCTGTTAGGCCTGAAGAGCAACACACACTCTCATGCTGTACAAATGAGCTTTTCTCCTGAGCCATTTCCAAAGAACTCAAGTCTGCCCGTGGTTTCCTTCCTCCAATTTAGTTTGGCCTAGATTCACTCACTAAAATTGTCTGTATGTCTCAGAAGCAATTTTTGTAGTCGAGGAACACAATGAACTTGGCTATCAGTGGTCATTAGTCAGAAGACACTTGTTCAATGCCAGCTTCATGGGCTACATGAGAATCCACAGTTTGGAAGTAAAAAATCGGTTACTTATTTTTTTTAAAGAGTACCTCATTCCTCCTCATAACCTAAAAAACTGTACTCATGGTTTTAATACAAGAAAAAATGTGGATAGAAATACCTCAGCATCCAATGTTTCTGAGAAAATAAGTCCCGTTTTCAGGCATCAACATTCTTCTGGCAGTTTATGGTCTGCTTTGGGATTGATTTCCTTTGGTTGGGTGTAGGTTTATCATAGAAATTACCTTTGAGAGTGGTAACTTTATGTCAGAAAAATAGTCCTGCTTCACTCAATTCTATTCAGCATCCTATTACTTTTGACTTCTTTCCTATACTGCTTTTCAGATTATTACCTGTTTCATTCCTTTTAATAGCTTGACTAAGTTTTTGATGAATGTGTTAGTTTCAGTAAGATCTCTTTTGTTCCTCTAAAAAGTTCCAAATTGAATTACTCTAGAGTTGTCCCCCTGCATATGCCCCCCCCCTTTCCCTCCAATAGCTTCTCTAATCTCAGGACTGAAGTTCAAGAAGCAATTTCCAACAAGAAACAAATTCTCTTACTCACAACTAACAACTATTTCATTTCAGAAAGAACAAGAATGAAGATGACCTCTTGTGGAATGTCCTTAAAAAGCATATTTCTTTTAGCCCTTTCCATACTCCAGAAGAGATAATTAAAACTCCTGTAATTTCTTGTTCACTAGTTCATGATTCTGTGACTCAGGTACCATGTCCCTCTACTCAGCGTGACCTTACAGGATTTGCATCACAGTAGTATAAAATTACAATTACTAATAGTTTAAAAGTCAAAAAGCTTGCTTCTTGAAACGTAAGTTTTGTCCATCAAAGTGACTTTCAGTTAGTCAAAATAGGTTGCAGTAGTAACAAAGTGGCTGGTTATAAGATGTATTACCTTACTTCATGAATACCAAAACATACATATCTTCTATTATAGAAGGTAGATCATTCCTATATCTTGTCACCCTAGATACAAAGATTCTGCTTCATGAAGGCTTTCTAAACACAGATTCTTCTTTAACTAATACAATGAGAATTGCTAAAATGGAACGCTTTCCATATAACACGACATTTCGATTCCTGTTGTATGATTGATTTTGATCAACCTGATCTCCTTTTATGACCGGGTGGTCCACCTTGGGGATGAGGGGAAGCCTGTGGGTGTGTCTCTCTGGACTTCAGCAAAGCCTTTGACACCATCTCCCATAGCATAACCCAGGAAAAGCTGCAGCCCACAGCTTGCACTGGTGCACCCTTTGCTGGGTTGAGGGCTGGCTGGACCACTGGGACCAGAGGGTTGTGGTGAACCCAGGTGCTGACCAGTCACTGGTGGTGTCTCTCAGGGATCAGTGTTGGGGCCAGTCCTGTTCAGTATCTTTATTGATGACCTGGGTGAGGGGGTTGACTCTACCTCTAGCAAATTCACCAGGTGGGATTATCGATCTGCTGGAAGGCCCTGCAGAAGGGCCTGGACACGCTGGATGGAAGGGTCAGGACCAACAACACGACATTCAACAAGACCAAGTGCCAGATTCTGCACTTTGGCCACAGCAATCCCTTCAGTGTCCCAGGCTGGAGGTAGAGGGCTGGAAAATGGCCCAGTGGGAAGGGATCTGGGGATGGACAGCACCTGAACATGAGCCAGTGTGTGCCCAGGTGGGCAAGAAAGCCAGTGGTATCCCGGCTTGTATCAGCCACAGAGTGGCCAGCAGGAGCAGGGAAGTGATTCTTCCCCTGTACGTGGCCCTGGTGAGGCCATACCTCAAATCCTGGGTTCACTTCTGGAGCCCTCCATTTAGGAAGGACATCAAGGTACTGGAGCAAATAAATCCAGACAGGGCAAAGAAGCTGGTGAAAGGTCTGGAGCACAAGTCCTGTGAGGAGAAACTGAGGTAGCTGGTGTTGTTTAGCCTGGAGAAAAGGAGGCTCTGGGGAGATATTACTGCTCTCTGCAACTCTCTGGAAGAAGACTGTAGCAAGGTAGGGGTCCGGGTGCTCTGCTCCTGGACAGCCAGTGGCAGAAGGAAAGGATGCAGTCTCAAGTCATGCGAGGAAAGGTTCAGGTTGGACACTAGGAAGAAATTCTTCAGAAAGGACATTTAGACGTTGGAATGCTGCCCAAGGAGGCAGTGGAGTCCTCATCCTTGGAAGTATTTAAGGAAAGACGATGTGGCACTCAGTGCCATGGTCTGATTGATGTGTGGTCATAGGCTGGACTCCATCTTAAAGGTCTTTTCCAGCCTAATTGATTCTGTGGTTCTATGATGTGTTACCCACTGTGCCCATTCATCAGAGAAGCAGAACCAGAACTCCTCTGCTAGAGCTTCCAGCACTGTGCAACTCTCCTACAGAGGGAGTGCCTGGCTCTGTTCTGGACCTGTCCTTGCCACCGTTCCTTCCTTTATTCCTGCTTTCCTGCTCTCACTCTGCCAAGCAAAACTGCAACTAGCTAACATTGCTGCCAAATGCCTTCCTCTTCCTATCAGGACCAATCCAAATACAGAGCAGGCAGTGAACTTGTTGACACCTGTACTTAAATCAGAATAATGTTTCTTATGCAGTACATTTGTTTTTATGACCTTGATGACATATTTATAAAATTTGGTTTTTCTGGTTGGTGTTTGCTCATGCAGCAGCTGTGCTTTGTCTTTTAAAATTACAGTATAGTCCTGCCTGGCTAATTTTAAACTACATAGGTCTCACTGGTCATCTAAAAATAAGTTTGTGACATTCACATGTAGTATACATAGAACCATCATTTGACCAAACATGGTAGTATAAAGGGGTCCTTATCAGGTCTTTGGCTTCTTCTATAACGGCAATAATGACTTAAAATACACAAAACACCCATAAACAGGCCTTGTACATCCTGTTTGCAAAACACCATGAGCAGAAATTAATGTTTTTGTGCAAATAGAATCTGGGTTAAGGACACATTCAGACTTTTCCCAGCAGTGATCAAACAATATTGTTTTATACTTCCCTGAAAGGTCTGGTTAATCATAACCCCTGTAGAACAAGATGGTGAATATTTTGAAGGGAAAAATAATGCTGGAATGCAAAACAAAAAATTCTGATCCTCTATCCTCTGAAATACCAATTAATGGTCATTATTTTAAGTAAGCATAATCAAAATATCTTGTTATCAAGCATCCCGATCAGAATTAATTTTTATAGGCAGGATCAAAATGTCCGGGCCCTCTGATTCCTTTTAGGTTCAGGTTTTTAAGTTTCTTCTCACTCGGTGATCCTAGCTCAGAGAAGAGATATCAGAGAACCTGGAGTTCAGACACAAAGCAATCCATAGAAAAGAACAGACTTGGATTTTAGCTATCCAGGCTTTCTCAGCAGAAGAGTACCGACCTGGATAAGAGAAAATGCCATGTGTCATCTAACATTCAGAGAGATGGGCTATGAAGGCTTTAGCAAAATGTTTTGGTTTTCACAAACTGGGCATTGCTTTGACAAAAACCAGAATGGAAAGGTTTTCATGAGACAAGACCTTAAGAAACCAGTGTCTGTCACAGTTTAAAAGAACACCATGAGCAGTAGAACTAAGAGTGTCTGGCTTTTTATTGATTTATGTTCCAAATGGCCACCTTGGTGGACTTATTCATTCTCAGGAAGGGGAGAGCAGGTGGTTGAAATCTTTCTTTTCTCACCTTCTGTTCTTTCCACAAATCCAGTAGGAATTCTGTAACTTCGAGACAGCTGTATTTCTTCAAACCACATAGATGACTATATCATTCCAGAGTTATTGGGAAAAGATAGTCAGAATGGGGTAGAGAAACACACAAAGCACATCACTGCATCAAAAAGGTTTTGAGTGCACTGATATTTTGTTCCTAAGCTATACATCTAAATTAATACACTCCATCCCCATGTTGTTTTTCTATAGACAAGCAAAAGCATCAGGTTAAATATGTTGCACAGAAAATAATTAAAATCCAATTAGCAGGAATTTTGGTTGCTTCACGTTTTAAGAATTATTTCTAAAGACCTCAATGCAGCTGTTTGGAAAATAGTCAGGGCCTACTTATTTGATAATCTGGAATGTGTAAGTCCAGGTTTTGAAAACCTCTCAAGAAATACTTCAGTATGACAAACTGTGGATGGGAATGGGATATTTTTAGTGTCATGTTTGAGTGCATTACAAGTCTGCTTGCATTCTTTCAGAAGAGCATGAGTCATTATGCACAGAATGCAATAAATTTAACTTGGTTTTCCGCTTAAGCAATATTATAAAGTAAAACAATTTTCTGAAATGTATACTTTATTGAAGTTCATTCCTCACTGAGGCTGTATTTTTTTAACTCAATATTTCTGTCATGTGCCTAGTAGACATCTGACCCACCACAGACCTTCCTATGACATTAATACAGTCTACCTGTATAAAAAACATGCAGCACAGATTTCAGGGAGAGCTCAGCACCCCACACCACTATGAAGTCCTGACTGTATTTCATATGTCTTACACAATTTTTAAAGCTTTTCTTTAGCTTCCCTTTAACCTTTTCCCTGTTTTTATCATCACCTCCCACACTTCTGGGGTCAGTCACTAACAATTCTCTTTTTTCAATCTTTGTCAGTATTTGTCCAGCATCTACAATACCAGAGAAACAGCATCACAGCTGTGCCTTACTGTGACAGAAATAATAAACCCATCTTTGTTGTTTCTTTCTGCAAGCTGTGGGTATGGCTGATACTTTCTTAAGCATTCAGTGTTGCACTCAAATGAAAAAAAATGCTCTAAGGATTTCTGTCTGATTGAAATGGAAAGGGTTCTGCCTGTATGACAGTATGAAAAGCCATTGTAAGGCATGGCTTCCCACAAAACAGAAGAAAAAAAAGTTCTGTGGTTTCAGCTGAGCGTGTGAATTTTCCAACAGCATTTCAGGGCTTTCTGCAGCAGCAGTTTTCATAAGTGAAGATGTTTTCACAAATGAAGACAGACTCACACAATTACAGGAGTGGGGTTTGAACTTCATGGTAGGATGGATGCCCTAGTAATACAAAGCAGCTCCTAAGAGGAAACTTCTATAGTGGGAACTTTGTGATGTTTATTGAAGTTTAGGCACATATTTTTCCTAATTCATGGCAGCTCTCATGTGCAATGTGCTCTGTTGAAAAAACAAAGTCCACTTATATTTTCACACCATTCCAAACTGAGTAATTCATGCAATTCAAAACAGTAATGGTGCCTATTGTTCTTGCTTATATTATCAGAGAAATCCCATTATGATTATGTAGAAGGATATTTTTTTGTGTTCAGTAAAGGAAAAGCATTTCAACAAAATGTTGTATGCAGATTGCAGCTGGGGCAAAGGGGTGAAAAGAGCATCTAGAAAACCATCTTTTAACGAAGTTTGGAAGATACTCTCAAAGTACTGATTTATCCAAGAAAACAGCTTATTTAGTAACCCTACATCATAAGACCAGGGCACATGGAAAATTCACAGAAACTATGGGAGAAAGGTCTATTCAGAGGGCACTGACAGCGAGCTATAAAGATGTTCAATGATTCTTGCAGATAAGCAGATTTTAAAGGCTGGAAGGAAACCTTCCATCACCTTGTGTGTTTTCTGTAGGAACAGCATCCAGGGTCTCATTTAACTTGTGTTTACAGAGTTTTCAGAAAAGATATTCTATATTTAAGGAATCAAAGAGGTGAATCATTCTCTATTTGGCTTGTATTGGTGATCTGACACTCGAGGAACTTACATTTTTATTTGCAAGTGTTTCAAAAGCAGAGTTTATGCAGAATAAGCTATTTTCTGAGGCTTATAGCATTAAATCCTTTTTATTCTGAGTGCTGAGACCTTCATAGAGAAGGGAAGAGAAAATAAAGGAATTTGTAGTGATGAGACTTAGTACATTTCTTCTAATTACTGTGAATATATTCAAAACATGAGAAAAAAGCTAGTGAGTTTTCTAAGACAGTGGGAGGAAAGCTGAGATATGGGAAGGCCTTCCCTGCTTGGCTGAAATGTAATTTTCCTGAAGCAAAGAGAAAATAAAAACCTAGGGCAAATAAACTGACCTTCATCGTGCTCCAGTGGTGTGCTTGTCACAGTCATTAACTTGACAATGTTCTAATTCTTGCTTCTGATTGAAGGTGTTAGTTGAGACAGCATTCTAATTCTTTGACAGTTCAAAATATAGAGCATTTCATACGCAGCAAGAAAAGCTTCTGCATTTCATTAGGCTGCTTGTGAAAGCATGGTGGAAAACTGAGATGTACAGAGGGATTGCAGATGCTGATGGAGGCATTTACACCAAGTTTCTAGGCTCCACTTGAAATTCAACTCCTGGCCTAGCAGCACTTGGCGTCATCTTTGAGCAGCATGAATCTGAGAGAAGGAAAGGAATGTGAACGAGGCCATTAGCCCAGATATCATAGATCTTGTACTTTTGGGACTTTAGAAATTGAGAGCATATGTTGGTAAAAAGCCTGAGAGATCAGCCAGGACCACAAGTTACTGTTAGGAAACAGCTTGTTTATCTGGCTTTAATTTGCTGCAATTGTGTTGCCTGTGTGGGAGCATGTGGCTACACGAGCACACAAGTCTTTGCAGTGCCCAACACAATTCCAACTGGACATTCATGCCATCCTTCACCCCTGGAATGGCATGCAGCACTGAAGTAACAGAACAGCTACTTACCCTTGCAGAGGAACAGCAGCAGGAAATATATTGTAAACCCATCTCATTAAGTCTGTGGAATTGCTCAGGTCTCTTGCCAGCTGGAAGGTGTTTGGCAGGCACACATGGGCTTCCAGCCTCTCTCAAACACAACTTTGATAGCTTGCTCTGATGAGCTGCGCAAGATAAGTCAACCCCTAAATGAGGATGGATGGGCTGCAAGTGCTGGTTTAGTCTGAACTGCCAGCACTCACTACGTGCCACACACAGCTCAGAAAAGGCAGAAATGCCTCAGAGAGGTCACAGCACAGGATGCACTGGACTGTGTGTTGGGAGACATGGCTCCCTGACCACCTCACAGAGGCAAAAGCAAGCAGACTGCTTGGAGCCAAGAAGAACTAAACATTGGGATCCAAGAACCAGGGAGCTGGAGAGTAACAGCTCCACTGCTCCCAGAGCTGCAGAGATGGGATAGGCAGCTTGGCCCAGGGGAGCATAGCAATGTCAGCTTCAGCACTACCTGCTGCTTTATTTCACCCTCACGACAGTCACTTAAACCAGCCAGCAATTCCTATGGCAGCACAGCCCCGTATTCATTTTAAGACCCATGCAATTCAATCCTTTAGCTTTTGCATTTGGCTTGATAACCACAGCTTGGGCACCTCTTTCATATTTGTCCTAGTTTCCCTAAGCAGCAGCCAGGGGATTTTCATTGTATTTCCTGAGGGAAATTCCAGTATGATCAAAATATAACTCTCAATGATTTCCTGTGAATTTCTTGCAGTACTAGTACATCTATCAACACAAACCACAGTCTTTTTAAATGAACATGTTATACAGCAAGATGTTTGAGAATGTTCCTAAAGGATGAAGGTTTTTTAAGAGTTTCTGTTACAGAACTCAAGAAATCAGAGGTTGCCTATAATGATCAAAAGCATCTGCTGAGGATGTCCTGTCAATGACTCATAATGTTAGATTTTTTGCGGTTGGAGAGGACATGAAAGAATATCTAGTTCCAATGCCTCTCAATGCGACAGGGATGCCTTCCACTAGACCAGGTTGCTCAAAGCCCCATCCAACCTGTCCTGGTACAATTCCAGGGCTGGGGCATTCACAGCTTCTCTGGATAATATGTTCCAGTGCCCCACTACCCTCACAGTAAAGAATTTTCTCCTAGTATCTCTTCTCAACTTACCCTCTATCAGCTTAAAGGCATTCCCCCTCTTCCTACCACTACAGGCCCTTGTATAAAACCCCTCTCCAGCTCTCTTGTAGTCCCTTTAGGTACTGGAAGGCTGCTATATATAAAATGAATATCCACAATGTATGGTTATAGATACTGTTGATGTTAAACCATGTATTTAAAAACTCTTTGAGCTTTATTGAAGCTCAAAGCGCAGCTGGGTTCTCTGGTGCAGGAGGGAGATGGAGACTATTCAGCTGGTAGTGGACAGCACTATGAGACCAGCACTGGGGAGGAAGATGAATTCAAGCTTTTGACTGTGTTATGGGGTTGGATGGACACAACACTCATCACCCAGTCTGAAACTTTCCCATAACATCAAAATTAAAACTGTGATGCCACTTAACCTTCTCAGGAAATCATACCAGACTACCTCCAGTGGCCATCCTAGTTTGTATGGTCCTGCCTGACTGCTTATAAACAACTCCATTTCCTGGCAAAGGATTGCTTTGGCTTCACTGCTGAGAATAAATCCTGTAACTATTTAAGAAAGAAAAATCCCCCTAGAATTAGAATACAACTTTCCATGTGAAATCCAATCCAAAATTGTAACTATCACGAAATCTAGAATTGTGGTTCAGTTTGTGGCTACTTCTTGCAACACTGTTTTACAGGACATAAGTGAAGTTTGATGTATTTACTAATGGAAGGAGTCAGGGCATACCATGAAAACTACAAATACTGAAAGTATCTGGGGTTTTCCAGGGCACAGACAGTAAAAGCATCAATATATACAGCTATCCCTTAGGAGAGTCTGCTCCAGTTACATCAGGAGTAAAGATTGGTGTTTTCAAATTGCTTTAAGATTTGTGTTGTACTTGGTGTACTACACCACCACTGTGTATGTTTTCATTAAAGAAACAGAAATAATTAACATTGTGGGCTTGGGTTTTGGTGGTATTTTCCCTTTCTTTTTCTGGTAATAGCATTTCTGCATTTAAGCAAATGCTGCTGCCATTAACAGAATTTTCAATTGGTGAAAAGAGACAACAGAAAAGAACAAGAACTTGGCATTGAGAAACAGAGAGAGCAGGGCAAAAAGTATCCCAGACAACAGAGTGTGAGAGAGGAACAGTAATGCTGAGCCAGCAGACTAATAGAAGGCAGAGGAGTATATTGAACAGTCATGGTGGAAAAGGAAGTATAACCTGCAAATAGAAAGGAATACTAATTCACCACAAACCTGTGGTTCCTAAAAAAACAGTCCTTAGAAAAAGCATGGAAAGGTCATGAAAATTAGTAGGTAGCTCTGTATTTTGTGTTCTGAAGTTTTAAGATTTCTGATCAGTGGAAGATATTCACGGGGAAAGGACTGCTAGTAGGTGGACTCCACTGGAGTCCAGGGGAGGCTGGCAGATTGCTCCTACTCTCTTCCTCTGGAGGAGAAAACTTTCAGGATTTTCTTCAAAACTTTGAGAAAACAGTGAAGAATGTAACAACAATTAGAAGAATATCAGCATACAGAAAACCAGATATTAAGGAAATGGATGCCAACGTGGAGGAAAAAAGCTCTGAACAACACTCAGGTCTAAAGAAATTCTATTTCTCTATCAGAGTTAGTCTGAGTTAAGATAAACCAATTTAAGATTCTTATTGCCACGATACTGGATGGCAAACCAGAAGAACATACACTGATTAAAGTAGGACATGAAAAGAGCTATACGGGGTAAATAGAAAGAGTATGGAAAAACAGTTATGACTTATGTTGCTAAAGGACATTCACTGTTCAAAGGGGATAGAAACAAACAAGAAGTGATCTGAGAGGCTGAAGAGTAGGTATTATAAAATGACAGGAAAAAAAATAGAGGTTAGAAGAAACCTTGGAAGATCACTAGTCCAACCTCCTGCTCAAAAAGCAGAGCTAACTTCAAAGTTAGACCAGGTAGTTCAGGCTTTTTTATGTTGAATTCTGAAAATTTTTAAGGATAGAGATTTCACCATCTCTCAAGAGACTTTGCTGGAGTTGCATGTACAGACTTTTACAGACACTCAAGGTCAGATCTGTTTACAACTTGAAAGCTCTTTGATAGTTTTGATAGATCAATATTACAAGGAAATATCTCATTCTAAATGACATAAAACTTTCCCACTGGAAACCCAGAACAAATATTACCAGTAATGTTAAAGGCTGCATCAATTTCTTTGCCAAATAGCAAACAAATCAATCAAGAGTGACAGCATTTTAGATCTGGTTTAAATTATCATAAATAACAATATAACATGTAGAGTAAAATAGCGTTGGATAGTGTGATCAAAAGTTTGATATTAAAAAAAACCCCAAAACAAAATAAAAGGAAAATATACCAGGAGATGCAGTGTAGTGAAAAGGCTTGCCAGTTTGCAAGTTGATGTTGCTGAACTTCATGTAGAGGGCTCTCTGGAGAGCCCAGATATTCACTGATTCAGGGACCAGCAGGAAACCATGCTCTCCAAGACATGCAAAAGAAGAAGCCGGGTTTATTATTCTTTGCAATGTTTCTGGTGCTTGTAAATAGCTTTATTTATTGTACAGAATGCTTTTTTGATGTTATTGTGTTAGCTAGCATTGTTGACAGGCTACAAAGCAATTTATTAATCTGCAAGGAGAATATTTTGTAAGTTGTATTTGATGGATGCTGGCACGTCCAGATGGTTTTTACAAAGTAACTCTGAAAATGACATTTTTATCTTGTTAATGGATGATGGGCCTTATTGATCATATGAAATAATCTGTCAAAAGAAGATCCTATTTACCACAGTGAAGCTGGTTCCTTGTGATCCGTGTATCAGATGGACTGAGAGACTGGGGGTGAAACTGAAAAATGCTGACAGTAACAGCTGATGTTCTCACAATTGAGAAAAAATATGTGTAGGCCTTAGTTCACTGTTTATTACTTGAAATTATTGCCTATGGATGATTAAATGAAGAGTTTTCCATGCTCAGTATCAAAAAAGACGTTAGGTGCATGTACACCTGAAAAACATTAACCTTTTCCTTAAAGAAATAATGCACAAAGTGAAAGAAACAGAAGATCCTCAGAGTGGATTAACAGGTCAGATGGAGCATGAGACACTTTGGCAGCATAGTCACAGGCTACAGATTGCTTGGTGGGAGATGTTCAGGAGTGGATGACCCCCTCTGAAACAGAGGACATAGCAGCCGTATCATTTTTTCCTTTGGGGCACAGGAATGAAACAGATCATTGAGAAATTTGATGGTAAAGCAAGGGCAGCTCCTAACCAAAATACCAGGGGTGTCTCCAGCTAACACAGGGAGCCTTTCCTATGGCTGAGCCTTGAGCTGCAGAGCTTTTCCACCAGTGTTAATGAGGAGTTGTGCTCAACCACAGGCATAAGAAGCAGCTGAAACTACACAGGACTGGGGAAAAAAGTGGAAACAGATAAGGTTGCAGTAAGAAAAAACTTTGATATTTTAACCTGTAAAAACCATGTCACAAAAGTTCAGAGCTTGTTACTTGAAAATGGGTTTGGTTTGAAGGAAAAAGCCTCTTTGATTGTTCTGCTCTGATCATGAGAGCAGAAGTTTGTGCCTTCTTTGACAAGGACAGAGGACTGCAGTGATATTTGATTCTAGCCTAATTTCTTCTCCTGACCCAAACTGGACTACTGCTTTAGCTGCAAAGGGATAATATTTTTTTCTTGATATTCCTGCTATGGAGCCTGAAAAACATCTGTGTATCTGGGAAAAAACATATCATTTATTGTTAAGATTTTCTGATATGACTTAGTGCTATAGAACAATCTGTCTTAAATGTCTTTATTTTATTAAACATATTTGTCTGGCAGAGAATAAACAATTCTTTAGGGCAGAATAAAGAATTTTGCAGCAGAACCACAAGGACATTTTAAATAGTCAAGCTGAGAGCTGGAAAAGGATTAAAAGAAAATTTCCCCTCGACTTGAATTGTTTACATTCACTCAGGTCAGCTCCTGTTCAGCAGGGAGGATTAAAAGACCTCTTTGCACAAAGGCAATGAACACAGAAAGGACCCTCAGTTCTGGAACTGTCAAATTTTCTTTTTTTTGGCTCAATAAGAAAAATAACAATATAAAGTTATGTAAAACTTACATGCAACAGAGGAAACAAATGTGGCACAACACATAAGCAACAGAGTTTAAGCTTGAAATGTTTTTAGATCTTGCCTCAACTTCACGAACGTTGAAGAGGCTGTCAAAACCAGAGCAAATCCTGTTCATTGCATAGAATTATTTGAAACCTTAAGTTTTAAACACATGCAGTCTAAGAAAGTCATTAAGATACAGCCTGAAGGGCTTTCCTCTCTATGCGACATTGAAGACATGCCCATTTTCATTAAACCATCATTAAAAAGACTTGATATTAATGAGTCACTTTTACCATTTAATTTCCTTTTCAGAATCATAAATTATGTACAGTTCTGAGTTCTACACTTCCCTCATTCCGTTCCAAATATTCTGTACTCTACAAGCACTTCACATAGAATAGGGGCACTGAGACAAAACAAAACCCCTTAATGTTTTCCTAACATAATAGACTGCATCTTGCAATGTTTCCTTGCAAAAGAGAAGAGTGCAAATGCTTCCAGGGCTTTAATAGTAATGGGTTTACCCTTTTATACTTATGTCTGACAACAAACACCTACGAGAGCCAATAGATATCAATCAGCTTCTTGACACCAAACAAACTACAGTGAGAAAAATCTTGGCAACGATTACTGAATGAAAGAGACTCCTTGTCCTAATTCAATTACTGCTTCTTATATTGTCTCAGTAAAGTCCCCCACTGAAGTGGTTTCACTCAGCACTTTACAAACTTGTCTCTCCCTACCCAAGCTCCATTTAACAAATAGTTAAAAATAAACAATTTTTGCTTGCTTTTTTCTCACTTGGATAAGTACAGGACATGTGTTTAGTGTTGTTTTTTTATCCTATGGATCCTGTTGAAGGCAACTCCTGCTAAGCAATTTCTTCCTTCTGAAACCAGTCTACACTGCA
>WEKY01052255.1:0-19786 GCA_013390045.1 Picathartes gymnocephalus | reverse complement strand
TGGATGATTCAGGCACTGGACATGGAACTCTCCGAGAGGTATTTAGAGGGTCTCTATATCTACAGCACAGAGCTTGCCACAGTCCTTATTGTGGGTTGTTTTTTGTTTGTTTGGTTGGTTCATTGGTTGTTGTTGTTGTTGTTGTTGTTGGTCGGGGTTTTTTGTTTGTTTGTTTGTTTTTATGTTTTTTCTCAAAATCATTGTTCCTGCTTCATGGATGGTAAATTTAGGTAAATTGAGAGTAAGACCAAAATTTTCAGAAGGACTTTTTCTGATCTCACAAAGTTTTGGGCAATCAGTGGTACTCAGGCTCCCAAACACTTAAGAAGCTGAGCTCTAGCCAGAAAACCCTTGGAAAATCTTTCTACTGTAACTTGAATTATTTCCACTTTCTCAGACTCTCCTTTTAGCAAGCGACGACTCCCACATCATCACCAGCTAAAGGGAAAATGTATTTATACCTCCAACATCCTCAAATGAAACTCTACAGCTTAATTAAAACTACCAGCAAAGATGGGGATGGAACTTTTGGTGAACCATATCAGCTGACGTGGGGCTACATGTGCCCTCTGATACCTGTGCAATAAGGGTCCTTCCTCCTATCTTTGCTTTTCCATGTTCTTGAAAGCCAGAGGGAGGGACATACTTCTAAAAGAGGACTTATAAACAGTGACCCTGTGCAGAACAAGGCAGTGTTTTGGCCAGGGGTGGATGGCTTCCTCTGACAAATCTGAGCTCTAAAACTGCTGTTTACTCTGGCAGGATCCCTTCCTTAGGTCCATGTCTCTTCTCACAATCTGTGATTCTGCTGACATGGGACTAATTCAGATGTAGATCACAGGATGGCTACGTACCTCTGTGAATATATTTTCAATTTCCATGAAAAGGACATCACAGAGACGACAACTGAAGAAAGGTGTTCCCAATACTTTTCAGTATTCCAGTTTCTGTACTTTCCTTGCCATGGAACCAGCAATTGACCCCATCCATAGTTCCACTCCCACAAATAAGGCTGCTATTTTGAAGGGGTCTGGGGCAAGCTAAGAAAATGAATCCTCTGCCTTATCAGACACTACAAATGTCTGCTGGGAAGTCTTGAGAGATTACCTACTGGCTGGATATCACAGCTTCATACTGAAGAAGGAGCACTTGACTGTTGACATTTGTTATTAATGTTGAAGAGCAAAATGTCTGTGGTATTTTTATTTGGTATTTGTGTATCCCTAATGCCTCGTCTGCTGCATCCTGGGCCCTGTCATGCTCTCGCTGACGTCAATAAGGGTCTTGCCAATAGACAGGAGGCTCCCCATTGGCTATTTCTCCAAACACTCTATGAATCTACTCTTATTTCTCAAAGCTTATCTGATTATGATTGGGAAAATCATTTTCTTGGGTTGGCACTTGCAATGCCCTGTCTTTATTGAGCCTGAGTCATGAACAAAGTGTTGTTTCAGGTCTCGCCGTGCCTTGTAATTAAGGGCATTCAGTAGTGTTAATATCTTCTTTTCTAAGACTTTTATATATATAAATTTGAGTGCATGGAAATTCTTTTGACAGTGCAGGCAGATACACTCTCTAGGGTCTTTCTTAGCTAGATTCTTTACCTAGGTGTCTTCCCACTCCTCCCCTGGAGAGAGAAGGAGGATGCGTCATTAAGACAAGTCACAGAGATTTTTTATTAAAAACACTTTCACTGCTCTGATGTTTGAAAGCTTGAACAAGAACATCAGCTAAAAGATATGACCTGAATGAGTCAATACTAAGAAAAAAAAAAAAAAATAATGGCTTGAAAATGGGAAAGAAGATTTGAGACTCCAAAGACTTGTGAAATGGAATTTTCTTTCTATAAAAGTGAGTTAAATAATGGGAAAAGGTGGCAGACGAATAGTTCTGCAGGCAGATGTTCCCCTGCTAGTCCCCAAGCATGACTAGCAGGGGGAGAAGTTGTACATTTTTCCACGAGACTGCTTGACCTGAGGGCTTTCACTCTGTTCAGAAATGTCAGCACCTGATAAGTATTTTACCTTCAGACGTGAGCCCAGTCTTGGCTCTTCCAGAGACTGTACACAAGCATTTCAGTGAGGGCAGGATGGCAGCAGCTTGGACAAAGACCACCAATCCTTTGGTAGAAATTTCCTGGAAAACCACTCATATCTGGGTTCACCTGTGAAAGATTTACTTCACTAATTGCTAAGCATCCCCTTCCAGAGGGAAAAAAACCAGTGTTTTGGGATGTAGAAGGACACAGGAAGGAGAGAAAAATCTCTGACCATTAAAACATGGGTCTCAACTTCAAATTATGCAGGTTTGGTTCTTGGATAATTAACTGAGATTCCTCCTGTGACCTTGTGTCTTTTCTTCTCTCCCTCATTGGTCATTATCTGAACAATGAGGACTGTAGATCCTCTAACAGCTTGTGAACTTGGGCTGTGAGAAAATCTTGTGTCACTGGCGATAAAATATACCCTGATGACTGGTGTATGGACTTACCATACCTGGATCTTCTGGCATTTTCTTGCACTTTCTTGATCAAACATTCTTGTATTTCATTGGCTCAGTCAATAAACCAGCCTCCATTCATCCATGTGGTTTCCACCGATTTTCTAGATCTCTCTTAAAAGCCAACGAGTTGAGGTTTGAGGATATTTTTATGAGCTCAGGACAGCAATGTTCATCCTCAGATCAGCCCAAAGCTCTCCCAAAGTCTCAGTCCATGACTGTTGATTCATGGGATTCAAAGAGTACTTTTAATTAAGTGTTTGGAGTGCCTCACACATTCACATCCCCAAAAAATGAGTAAGATTGCTGAATTTTCCTTTTTCTTTCTAGAAATATTGAAATAAACTGAGAGCCAAGGATCTCAGCCCAATCTAATCTTAATTTTCAACAAACATTAATGCTACCCCTGAACACCTTCAAAAGGCAGAGAAGTTTTATCTTGATGCCAGTCCAACACCTGGTCCACCCTCACAGTAATTTTGGACCATCAGCATCTCTGTCATTCCTGCAGCTGCTGGAAGGCTCTTTGATCTCTGCAGCAATTCTGAGTTTGTCATTTTCTTACTTGCTCAGATGGTTTCCCATAATCTCTCTTCCAGATATGTCAATCAACAAGACAACCAACACAAAGTTTTTTTGCCCTCCAAATCTATTTTAGTCTCTCTCAAGCTTACTTATACTTGTATATTAATTTAACACATCTGGGGGATTTCTGATGCATGGATACAACAACATATTTTTCTTTTTTTTTTTCCTACTATCCAGCTTGCCCTTGTTTTTCCCCTTTGATGTGTAATAATGAGGTGGCACAGGGGAAATGTCTTTAATCAATTGCAGAAACTTATAGCACTATCAGGATTGCACGTATCTCAAAACACTTTATCACTGTCTCTTTCCAGCGTTCATAATTCTGATGTATCTGGTGTACCAGTGTCATGTCATTCTATTACATTAAACAATCTAACATAACAACTGAACACAGTGAAATGATGAAATGCTGGCCTGCTTCAGAAAACATAAAAAGATAATACACTTGTTTTCATCTGGGAAAGCTGCTGTTATTTTATTCTGTGGTTTCACATGATTAGAGGGAGAACCAGATAAGCAGGTAGAGAGACAGACCAAACATGAGCACACTACTCAGGAAAATGCAGCTCAGGTTCCTCAACTTAGGTTGTCCATTTGGACACATGAATAGAAGCAGAAAGATTTCTTGTCTTTTGTTAATTACAAATAAATTGGGAGGTCAGAAAAAACTTACTTCATGTCTCTGTTTCCAGGATTTTTTTTATTCGTATATTAATATGCTTTACACTTGCTCCAAAAACAGTAGCTCCTTAAAATCTTCAAACTCACACTTTTATTCATACTGCATCTCGCCTTACTTTAGATATGTTCCCAATGAAAGTGATTTTACTGCAGTCAAAAGTCCGACCATAACTCACCTAGCCACCTTGAGTTAGTTTTGATTTAGCTGGCTGTGTAGCTCTGCATGTCAGAGCTCAGCTGCACTACTGTCACAGTATTTATTTCCCCCCTTTTCCCTTCTCTGGCAAAGTTTATAGCCCACACCGAACCTCAAGCTAGCGTGGCTACACAGCTGTTGTAGCTGGTAGCCACTCCCCAGCTTGCCCAGAGCCACACAACTGCCAGCCACGCCTCTGCCTGCAGAGGACACGTGTAAAAATGGACTTGGTGTAATTCAACATAAATATTGCATACGGGCAGGTTGTAGGTATGGATTTATATTCAGGGAGGAATTTACATAGTTGGCAGCGGTGTATCCAGAAAATTTCAGGAATGCCATCAGGCGGGGAAGAGGGTTGTGTTATATATGATAAAGTTCTGTCAAATATTTATGTGTACTGTGTGTATTTATTACCCATGACAGTGACTGGCTCCAGTGTAGGCTTATTCTGGACCAAGAATCATTACTGACAGCCTGGGGAAAAAAACAACAGTAGACACAAAGAATTATCTATATAAAATTCTTTACCCCTCTAATTGTTCACTTTCTTAACTCTTAAACAATTCAGCTCTGTCTGTTGAGTCAAAAATCTCATCTGATCACACTTTTTTCACACACTCACACCCCTTTTCCCTTTCCCTCCATGTTCCAGCCACATTAACCCAACAGCAGTCCAGTCATCTCCTTGTTATCCTGTATTTTCCTCTCTATGACTTGGTACATGATACACTTTGTTGACATTGCTCTGGAAAAAGCCCCCTGAAAGTACTAAGAGGATAAATTGAAGTATCCTGAGAAGGGGAAAGAAGTCTTTGCAGTATCTGAAGGGGGCCCGGAGGGAAGCCAGAGAGGAGCTCTCAGTTAAGAAATGTATTGATAGAAAAAGGGGTAGTGGGTAAAAATTGAAAACAGGGGAGATTTAGTTTAGGTATTAGGAACAAATTTTTCATTGTGAGCATGGTGGGACTCTGGAACAGGTTTTCCAGGAAGGCTGTGGATACCCCAGCCCTGGTCGTGGTCAAAATCAAGTTGAATAAGGCCCTGAGCAACCTGTTCTTCTGGAATGTGTTCCTGCCCATGGCAGATGGGGTTGGCATGACCTTTAAGGTCAATTCCAACTCTTAACAGTCTAAGACTCTGTGACTCTATGACTTCCCTGCTCCCTAGGATTTGCCTAGGATCTTCGAGACAGTTTCTAAACCCTTCCAATCTGGAATAATTCATAATTAATTATTATCCCTTAAAAATTGTTCATCAAAACCAGTCTGGGGTAAACAGCACTCTCTGAAATCATGACTTAGGCCATCTATCTCTGGTGTGGGACATACAGGATCACAATTATTGATGCTGTTTGGTTGTCAATGGCTTTCTTTGCCGTGAACTCCGTGGTGGGATAAATAAGGTTAAGCAGACCAAGTATCATGGGCTCACAGTGTGAGTGACTAATGAAAGAATAGAGTTATTGATTCGCACTGGGCAGAGGTAATTTTTGTGTTAAAACCTTGGCATCCCCATTCCTTGAAAAGCCAGTTGTGCTGTGTCATCCAAGAGTGTCTGATATGCTGCTGAGAGCATGCCAGATGCCAGTCACTCAGAGGACTGTATCTTTCAAAAAAAAATATTAAATGATTTTATGGATTTAATATTACATATATAAAAATATATATACCATATAACAGATTTGCTGCATTAGCAGCAGCAGCTGATTTCTAGCAATCTTATCCCTGGGTCATCTTTCATGTATATGTACATACAATACCAATTACACTCCATAACACTTGAAATAGAACCAGTAAATGTATGTGTAATTCATCAACAAAACGACAGAATTTTTTCTAGTGATGCTTGACCCTATATTTTTCTTTCCTCCTTCTGCCTCTATTGTGTTCATTCATCATGTTATAGATCCATTCAAATCATAAACTCTTGAGGGTAAGATTTGTGTCCTTAATTTGTTTCTGAAAAACCTTGGTTACTATTATACACATAATAAAGAACAGCACTTCTCCCCAAACCTGTGTAACCCTCGATGCAACCAAAACCAAGGTCATTCACCTGTCTGAAACTGAGCCATTGAAGCACAGTGGCCAAGCTAAGAGGAATAAACTGGCAAGCAGACTTAGAGACTCCAGCATGGGCGTGAATAACACAGAACCAAAGCTCTGTAAGTGATGTAGTATTTTAATCACTTGTGCTCAGACATTAAAAAACTCTGCAATATAATTCACCAGTAAATGTCTCAGACCTATAAAAATTTCGAAGAGCTTAAGCCCCACTGATTTCAATGACTAAGAAGACAGAATGTCTTGCGGATGGAGATCTACAACTGAAGGCTACAAACTTGGTTCTCTAAATATGCTAAATGAGTGGGTGTTTGGTGTAACAGCCTGGCACACTTCAGTGGAGAAGTCCCAGGTTTACTTTGATTTAATACCTTTGAGAGTGAGAACAGAATTAATATTGTTCATTTTGACCAGTGACAGACCAAAGAGGGAAGGAGAGGTGTCTGTGCAAAGCTTTAGCACTTTCATACACATAATTCCCTGCTGCAATTCCAACTGCTCATCACCTGAGGAGTGCTCACCCTGAAATCTTCCAGAGGAAGGCTGCCAGCAAAGGATGAAAGGATGAGGCTCAAGAAAGAAGATGACAGGGAGGAACCTGCCCTTTGCTTTTCTAAGGCCCCCACATCTCTTAACCTCCTGTTAAGGACCACGTCTCCTCCCACACAGAGAAATTCTGCTCAGCAGTCTGGTTAGCCATTTTTAAATCAATTGTCTCTTGTTAAACTAATAATCAGTTTCCACAAAATCTTTCCCCTTGTAACTGTGATAAAATGAGGTGGCTATGAGACACGGGTATGGGACAACTCTTCAAAGCTTTGATATGAAGCACTGCAGAAAGAGGTTTTGCCTCCCCCAATGCCTACTCACACCTTCCTTAAGAAACTGGTAGCTGGAACAAGGGAGGAAAGTAGGGACAGAGGAATAAAGAAAGTGGCTGAGGTTTATTTTTTAAAAAATCAACTATAATTAGAAGCTGGTCTCTTTTTTTTTTGGCAGGTTTTATTAGGCTTATACAGGATTGGCAACCTGAAGTGGTATAACACACCTTGTTTACCTTTCTTGTCATATGTATCTTGTCACACCATTCACTGAGTCTCCACATGGGTTAAATTAACAGACAAGCAAAGAGACAAACAGTGAAACAAAATGAATAAGGAAAGTATGAGCTGAAAATAGAGTGTGTTAAGGCAATTATATTTTCTTTATGGTATCAAAATTCATTGACAACTTTAGCCTAACAAGCCTGACTTTGCATCCCATATTAAAAAATAAATAAATAAATAAATAAATAAAAAGGATAGTAAAGACAAACAGACAGCTGTACCAATAGGAAATAGACAGTAAGATATCATCTACATCTTGATGTATGAGTTAGCAAAACTATAACAGTATACATACACCCGAATAATCCAGGATGAAAAAAAATTTGTTTTGCCTAAAATAAACCCAGAAAAGATATCCATGAGTTTTACAGGATGGTCATAGTGACAATGAAAGGCTCTCGTTTCTCAGATGTCTTTTTTGGATGACTTTGAGTTCACTTTTTTTTTTGGCCATTAACTGCTGGCCAATATGACGAACCAGTTATGAACCCTTCCTTCAGATAAGAGAACACCTGCATGACTTAGTAATGAACAATATAGCGTGGTGGCTCTACCCCTCTTCTGTCTCTTTGTCTCTGACTCATTTTCAGGATTTCTCGTCTGACCTTGTTGGACAAATTTTATAACTCCACCGTGGAAGGTTACAAGACATCAGGGCTTTTAATTCCAAGTGCAGCGTTTCCTCACCCCACCAAAGTTAGCTGGCAGTTCCAAGAAATAAATGACTTTTGCTGCACTCTTAAATAATATGATTTGCATGCTTGAAATGAGATCACCAAAGTAATTGTAGAATATTGCTTGCCATTATAGTCATTAAAAATAGGCAGATGTAGGATCATTCTCATGGAAAACTTTCCTGCTGGGTTTTCATGGAGATAAGTGCACAAAATCCACTTCTGAAAAGATGTTGAATAGAATGAATTTGCCATTCACTGACTGTCTGATGATGATTTGCTTGTTAATTGGGAGTTTAGGCTTTAGAGAAACCTTAACAAATGTGATTGCTAAATTCTGGAGGTTGCCTCCCTCTTTGCAAGCCGTGTTTACCGCTATAAATTCTTCTTTCATTGTATGGCATTTTAGTAGAGATTTGTCAGCGGGGAAATACAACATTACTCATTTTTATAGAGGGTCTTCCAAAGGTATTTTCAACTTCATTGCATGGCAAAAATGTGTTAATTTAATTCATAAAGGTGTTTAACTCTGTGCTTAATTTTAAGCACAAGCTTAAATCTTAATGTCTTAGTGATTTCAGAAACTGATTAAAAGCGAGCAGTGTTTTTCCATCCAAAAATGTGCTAAAAACTATGTCCTGAGTAGCTAATTATTTACATTTGTGGGAGGAGATTCAGACAAACAGAGCTGTACATCAATAACTAATCTCAGCCACAGAATATCTAACCAAAAGTTTGCTCACTGTTACATCTGGAAACCAGTTCCTGGAACAGAACCCCAGAATGGTTTGGATTGGAAGGACCTTAAAGATTATCCAATTGCAGCCCTCTGCCATGGCCAGGGACATCTTCCAGTAGCCCAGGTTGCTTCCAGCCCTGTCCATCCCGGCCTTGGACACTTCCAGGGATGGGGCAGCCACAGCTGCTCTGGGCAACCTGTGCCAGGGCCTCACCACCCTCACAGTGAAAAAAAATTCTGCCTAATATCTCCTTACGAGATAAAACACTGGTTTGGGTGAAGGAAAAAAAAAAAATAATGGGATTACAATTGGAGTGAATTGCACTGGAGATTCAACCCTCAAAATAACTGGTTAAAGATGGGAAACTGGTACTTACTGAAGCCCACCTCTACAAAGAGCCTTTGCAAACCAGAGGGAGAAGGAGCCATGGGCTGGCTCTGACATTGCTTTTCTCCCTCTGGAAACTGCTGCACCTCATGCTGTGTGCATCGAGTCAGAGGCTGCATCCTCACCACACACACCTGCCTTTGGGTGCAGCAACAGGCTCATGGTCCCTCCCAGCTCCCTCCCATGGCCTCAAAAACCTTCTTCAGCTCTGGAAAAGGGATATAAGGTTTGGAAGATATGCCCATAAGGTACCCTCATGTGCCAACAGAGCAGAGATTGATGAAAGCAGGAAAAGGTCAGTCAGAAGTGGAGGGTTAGCAGAGGCGAAACTGCTGGACTTCTTGGCAAATTCATCTCTTCATCCCTCTCCCTTTGTAAAGGAGGAAACTAATTTCTGAGCTACAGCATCGTGTGTCCCTGGGCACAGCCTCCACTGCAGAATCCCTCCTCACCACTGGCTGCAGGACAAGCTCAGATTTCCTCTGAGATTTTGGGGCACAGTGAATAGTTCTGCCTAATGATGACTTTCCTGCTCCTCCCTCTTTTTTAGATGGAGAAACTGAGTCTCAGGGAGCTGAAACAGCTCACCCAAGGTCAGTAAAAAAAAAGACAGAAGCAGAACCCAGGAGTCCTGCTTGCCCCTTCCCTCTGCTGTAACCACTAAATCCCCCAATCAATAATGAATCTGTTACAGCAGTCTCATATTATACCTAATGTCAGGGGGAGAAAAAAAAAAGAAGAAGAAGAAGAAGGGAAAAGAAGAAGTTGTAATAAAAGCACATAGGATAGAGATACACATTTCTCTTTAGAGCAATAAATCTTTCCAAAAGGAAGTTGGTTAAAATTCTTTACGTTAAAAAAATGAGGTCCACGGGGACTCCAAATTTCAGTTCGATTTTTAGCTGAGGCATTTTTTTTCTTTATCAAACACTTGGTGCTGTAATGTGATAAGGGCCCCATGCAGACCATAAAACTAATTTATCATCTGTAAGGTGTACAAAGAAAATGGTAACTGCCTGCTTGTCTGCTTGACATATGAGGTCATTTTTGCCGCTAGCTTTCTAATACTGAGCAATTTTATCAGCTATTTATATACATTAATTGTAGGCACCCATATGTTCACCGTTGTATTTAATAATGCATTGCATTGAATATGCATTCCTTAAGTTTTAGCATGCCGTGTGCATCTTTTATTTAACTGTTTGGTTTGCCTATTAAAGCCCATTATTCAGCTCTGCTCTGTAACCCTTCCTCTCTCGTAGGGGCTTATATTTCTTTAAATCTTGCTCACCACGTTGAAAGTCAGTGGTGTGAACAAGGCCGCCTCTCTCCTCCCGAAGGAACAGCAGCAAAACAAGCAAAATCGGGGCCATGGTCCACTTAATAATACTAAACAAAAAGGATTATTCAATGAGTCTCTTTCCTCGAGGGACAGCAACACATTCATGTGCCGTGGTGTGCACGCAGACATGCCTCTCTGTCAATATGGGAAGGGAA
Source organism: Picathartes gymnocephalus (assembly GCA_013390045.1). Classification (NCBI taxonomy): domain Eukaryota; kingdom Metazoa; phylum Chordata; class Aves; order Passeriformes; family Picathartidae; genus Picathartes; species Picathartes gymnocephalus. The sequence continues at coordinate 9,352 of WEKY01052255.1, read as the reverse complement.
TTAAGCAAGAGCCTGATTCTGATGCCACTCAACACACAGCAGAGCTCCTGCTGATGGCAGTGGGAGCAGGAGCTTGGCTAAGCACGTAAAACAGCACAAAAACCTGCAGGGCCTTCCTCTGAATGATGGCTGTGGCAGGAGGGAGACTTTACCCTCTGCCATGAGCTCCTGCTTGGGTCTACAGCCATGTCATGTATTCTCCACACTAACTCTGGGGTGTCCCAATCCCTGCTAACCACTATCCCTACAAGCACATGGAAACCTAGGGAGAAAAATCCAAGTATTTGTAGACAGCAGCTCTGTGAGGGACAGTTTCTTCAGAAAGGCCCCTTTCTCTAGTGCAGTTGTTTGATTTTCCCTTCCAAGTTCCTACACAACTCTGTCATTCTTTTGTGTTTGATCTATAGGAGCAGAAAATATCACAGACCTTTTCCAACTCAGTGAAAGCGGATGGAGCATCTGGAAGAGGATGTCTGTCCATCCCTTCACTTGGAAAATGGGAGCTACGCACAAGTGTGAGGAAAAAAAAAGCCATTGTGCTGAAAAACCCCTTGAAAAATCAATTGCCTTCCTGTAAAAACCCCAAACCTGTTTCACAGATTCAAAAATTCCCAGCAGCTGGCCTCATCAAGATGGTGTTCTGAGTATCACATCCTAAACTGGGTAGAGAAAGTCTCCACTGCTGCCTTTTCAGAACAGGATGAGAAGTCCTCAACCATGTATCCTATGCACTGTGCTGCCATCAGATAAAAGCAGCTGGTGCTGACCTCAGAGATGTACTCTGATGCTTTCTACAGATCTGATTTTTAATCTTCTGCTCATATTTCCAAGGAGAAAAGAAATACTATATATTGACAAACACTGCTTTTCAGACGGAAACAGATTCCTTATGGCTTTCAAAAATATGTCAAGAAAAAATTTAGGGAGAAAAAAGTTTAGTCTTTATGATTTATACTTTGTTGCCTTCCTTCAAGTCCTCTTAAACTTGGAAATCCAAAGTTGCTCTTTAAAAACTTCACAAATTACATCTCAATAGAAAATGAATTTCCCAAAGGCTAAACTTCCAGGTTTTGTTTTTAAAAAGAAGATTCTCTAGCAATTTTGGCTGTCTTTGTAAGAGGTTTTTTATTGTCTTCCACCAGGTAATGAAAAGCCTAGGTGGAGTTTGTGGGCAACAGGTCTGAAAAAAGAGAGATGTTTTTTGACAGCTGAGCACGTCGGCGATCCTTCCCAGAGACCACGGTAAGAGCTGTGAGTGCCTCAGAGCTCCACTAGCCTTCAGCCTCGTATGTCAAATTCCAGCAAACTCCTGGCTTCAGTCTGTGTGTGATTAAATGATGAAGAGGAACACTCTCCTCTAGGCATTCTGTTTAGTGTGCTAAAGGGCTTTTCATCTAAATATTTCTTTTTGTTTCGTTTAGCGCCTCTGAAAGGTGCTGACAGATAGCCTCTGCCTTCCTGCAGAATGTCTGGAAAAGCTTCCCGCCTGTACTGGTCCATCCACATTTCTTGGCATGACATGCAGATACACCCTCTACAGAGGAAAATATATTCTGGACACTGTGCAAGCACAACGTTCATCCTTGGGTAATTATACTGAGCCATTATATAGGATATTTCATACCAAGATCTTGCAGCGTGTTAAGAACAAGCACTGTGACTCACTTAGAGGGATGGGAAGGGAAATATCATCAGTGCAGCACAGCTGGGCAGCAACGTCCAGCTAAGGCATTGTTTAACCCTTCCTGAATTTTAACCCCTCATCAAATTTGCACTGGTTCTAGCAAGGATTTAACTTTAATTTCCCTTCTCTTTATTATCTTTTGCTTAAACTAAGCTTCGCCCACACTCAGGAAGCAAGGCATGTGAGTCAGGGTTTATTCTGTGTTCCCACAGAGCTCACAGGACCTGGCTGACTCAGAGGTCCCCTCACCTCTCACATTTCTCCCTCACTCATCCTTAACTCGTCTGCCCCCCACATCCTCAATCCACAGGGCTGGAACTGAGGAGGAATGGAGTCCTGGCTCTCCTGCATAAAGCCTGAACTGAAATCTTTTCCACAACTTCACTATGTCCCAGAAAGAAATCTACAAGGAAAGCATAATAAATAACTGTTAAGAGGATTCTGCAGTGTTTTTAGGTAGGGAGTAACGAGAAGTCAGCATTGGGTGTTTTTAAGTGTGATGAATCTTTAACAACTGCTAGGGTAAAAATTGTTAGGAGGAAGAAGAAAGAAAGAACTGTTTGTCTCTCCCCAGCTGCCAACACCAATAACAACAACCAGGCTGAACAGAAATGTTCAGGGGATGGTTCATTTCAACACAATCCCCTGAAAGAAAGAGGTACCCTCACAGTTTAGTCTTGCAGTTCAATTACACAAGACCTAGCAATTTCCTGGTTACCCCAAAACACATCCTCTAAATGTAAAACCAATAATTTTTATTCATTTTATTATTTTTGTCCTCCTTCTCCTGACTCCTGTCACATACCATTTTCTAGATGTCATGTACATATAACTAACAGCAGCTACCTAATTGTATTGACGCTTTGACCTCTGTCCCTAAACAATCAATTAAAGGGCCTGAAGGGACAGGGGACAAGATTAGAGTGAAGGGCAAGGCCTAAAAAGCCCTTCTCTCCCCTCTAAGGTAGAAGGGCAGCTTCTTTATCATTAGGTCTTGTTGCTCTAGCCCCATTACCTCTCCCCACCCTAAGCACTAAGGTCTTCTGCAGAAGTATTGATCATGCCTTAAATCCTGCTTCACCTACAGAACTGGACTGGTGAGCCAAATGTGATGAATCCTTGATGTTTAAAATCAAATTTATAGGATCTGTCTGCACCCTTCAGCTTGGCCCCACCTCTGACTGCTGTGACACTGTGGTCAGGGATATTGCTGGGGATTTAACACTTTGGCCACACTAGACAACTTCTGTTGCAAAAGGTGAGGACTTGATTGGTGTCAATCATTCCCCCACCTGTCACAGGGAGTTTTCAGCCAGCAAACATTTTAAAGACTGTCTTAATGAACTGGCTCTGCTCCTGTTGTCACCTGTCACTTCCAGCTCACTGCCAGCTCACTGCCACTCTGGTCCCCTTCTTTTGTGGCTTTTCTTGCCTTCTCTTTCCCCTGTTTCAATCCCAATATAAACCACAGCCTTCCCCACTTTCCAATCCCCTCCTGACACATCCCATTCCATAAATTTCCAACCCCATGTTGATAAATGAGGAGGTAACCCCAACATTTTGGAACAGCATAGGCCCTCCCCCAGGCATTTTCTCTATACATTGGCTGCCCTTTCCTGCAAAATTCCCCAGCATTTTGGTGGAAGTGTCCCAGAATATAGAAGATTATTTAATTCTTTTCAGGATAAAATTAGCATGGAGAAAGAAGGACACCCATATAGCTTTCTAATGCCTTAGTTCAGCATTAACCATCGCTTTGGATGATCAGTGACGGCAAAACTGGTTTCCCAAGGTAAAACTTACCAAGAAGATGATCTCGACAAAAGTTAAGCTAACAGAAATGTCTCTGAAAACAACAGTTCTCTGTAAACAGCAACCAAAATACTGCTAAAAAGAACAGGCTGCATCCATCCCAAACTGGACATGAGACTGTTATAAATTGGGGCAACCCTCTAGGCCTTCCTTCAGTAGCTACAGCAAGATATTATATATACAGAGGGATACATGAGGAAGCTATAGTAGCTACAGCTTATATTTGTATATAAAGGAGGCATAAACAAGGTAGGAAAATTAATCAGAGACTGGAAATCTATTTCTTTCTTGAGAAGAAATCTGAAGCTTAGATGTGCTTAGGCAGACTCCAAATCCAACTTAAATGTCAGCTTTTGTGACACCTGCTCTGCTAAGCACTGCTTGTTTTTCTCTGCATATTTGTCATCACCGATGATTTTTTCCCAGCACATATTTAATTTCTCTCAGGGTCACTGGTGGCTGTTGCTCAGGGAGGATGGGCTGTGATGCCTGTGGTGAGCAGGGAGACGTGAGCCATCTTTGGGGATGTAGGAATAACCAAAAGCAGTGTTCAGCTGACTAGTAGTACATATCCTTTTCTCCCTATACCTCACACTTGACTTTTTAGGGTATTAGAAGAGATTTTTATCTGATGCAAATTAAACCAGTGGATTTGCACGAGTGGAGGATCTGGGAAGCCCAGCTGTGACTGATAGGAAACAGGGGCAACTCCACCACAAGGAGCTGAGTAAAATGATAAAACAGAGCTAAGAACCACCCCAACCACTTTATGTCCTTCCCTGTTTCAAGGCAATGCATGAAATATATTTTGCTCCTTCACCTAATATCTCATCTGGCTGGCAGGTGCAGAAGCAGAAGCACTGATCAACTCCTGATACATTTGTGTCTCAGTGTTTCATTTTCAGCCTTTCAGGGAAAAATGAAATGTATCAATGCGCATAAACTCCCATTAATGGGATGTACTTCTTCAATTTACACTCAGGCCTTGGAAGTGTAAATATTTTTCTACTCTCTGTTTAGAGTTTTCTATGATTTGCTCAGCTGTTTAAATTGCTGGCTTCTCCATGCAAAAAGTTGTGCACGCTATTTTTAAAGTCAGCTTTTTATGACAATGTGGTCTTTAGAACAGGGATTTGGGAGGCAGGACTCCTGGAGCCCAGACTCGTCCTCATTCACAGCAATTTTACAGTCTCATAACTCCATCCGTCCCAGGTAAACCAGTCTGTGTTTCCAAGGTAAGAAAAAACAAGTCCTGCTGGGTCCAGGTGTGTGGCGGTGGCTGAAGTCTTTTGCTTGTCTGTGCCTCAGTTTCCTGGATTATAAAAAAGTATTAGGAGGTCAAGTGCTCCTGGGTGTGACAAGGTGGTTTCCATAGGCATGCTTCAGCACTCCTTGAGAAACTACTTCCCAATACAAAAGAACTTTTTGTGGTGGTAAGGTAATGAAATGTTCTTGAGCCACACTGAATCTTTTGCTGATATACAGGTTTTGACTGGAGGAAAAAAACAATGAAAGAAAAGAAGAAAGCAGAAGATGAGTCGTAAAACATCCTTTATCTCCCTTCATGCTGGTATTTGAGTGTCAGAAGCCATTGGCTTAACTTAGGTGTCTACACACCAGCCTGTGTATTTCAAGAGAGCAGACACATCCCAGACCAGGAACTGCTTTTGCCCCTGGCCTTTGGACAGGGAAACACCAGACACTGTCTACTGCCTGTAGGGCAAAAGTCTGCTCCTACTGAAGCTGGTGGCCAAGCTTCCTTTTGCTACAAGAGAACCTAGAAACCACAGAAAGAAAATAAAAAGGAGCATTTCTATGTCACACATGAGTGTCAGCACAGAGGCTGAGATTTTCAATCTAAAAAGCCATATAAAGACACTATTTCCAGACGTAATGTGGTCACTGCATGGATCTTGGGGTACACAGCACTGTGTCACACTTGGAGATTCACCCACTGAGGAACAGTGTAGGTATGTGGAGTGACTAAATGGTCTGATGGGCTGGGGGATAAAAAGAAAAATATGTTGCCAAATTTTAGAAAAACACACTGATAGGAGAGCACACACATGTGCACATATCTGCAGGTACAGGCAGGCATGAGGAAAGAGATCTGTGCCCTCCCATTGCTCACGGAGGCAGCCACAGCACGGTGTGCCTGGACCGTGAGGCCAGAAGGCAGGGTGAAGAACAGATGTGTTTGTTCTCCTTTATGCAGCCCCATTAGGTGAGAACGGAACCAAATCCCCCATCTCATCTGGCTTAAAACACCTCATCTGCCTTGAAGTACTTGGGAGAGGCAGTGCTGCCACGGAGGAGCTAGTGGCAGAAGAACACTGCCCTGCTCTGAAAAATGAGAGGTGCCTGCCCAGCACAGGGGGCTGGCCGGGAGCGGCAAGGAGACAGAGGACTGAACCTGGGAGAGCTGGTAGATAAATAAGGTACTCCCGGTGGAATCCATTACCGGCTGATTAGGAGAGCTATTCGGGTTATCAATATCCAGATAAAGCACAGGCTGTGAGGGGGAACTGAACCATGAAGGTGGCCTGCTGCTGCCTCTCCTGCCGAGCTGGGAGGACCTGGCTGCCTCTGGGATCACCCCTTGCTCTGCCCCATCCCACACAAGTGTGAAGGTTCCTCTCTGCAAACGAGGTCCCTGGACCTTTGAAAGGACAGGGGCTGGCAGGGTGGGGGGAGCATGACAGGCTGTCAGTGGAGCAGAGTGGGGCAGGATGAGGACACAGCCTCCCCTGTGCCCCATCATCAGCGGGGTGACTCTGTAGGAGCACAGCGCGAAAGACCAGAGCTCAACGTGCTCTCACAAGAGCTGCACCAATTAAAAGAATCCAGGTCTGACTTTCAAAGAAACGAAAAATTTAAAATCCTGCTTGGTCCTTTTATCTGATTAAAAACTACTGACCTGTCTGGAGCAGTTGATTTAAGGACACAGGAAACAAAATTGGAAGCAGGATTACCTTATTTCAGCTAGCTTTAAATAACGGTGCAGCAGCCATCCCACCAGCACAGCCCTGCCTAGCAGTGCCTGCTCGTGCTGCTCCCTGTCGCAGGCTTTGGCAAGTCAGGGTGTCGCAGTGAAGCACGAAAGTCAAGAAAGCTCAGAGTGGGGGTGTCAGATGGCTTTGAGGTCACCCTGGAGGTTTGCTCAGACGGCTGTCCGGGGGATCAGCTGTCCCTTCCAGCAGGCACTGCTGCCCTAGAGCACAGCTGATGGGGGGAGAACCCTCCTTTACACAAGAGTGGGGAGCTGATGGGTCCAAGGACCAGGTGAGTCACCTCTGCAGCAGCTCTCTTTGGACATGGCTTGTGATGGACGAGCCAGATCTGGTTGGTGGCGGCACCCTTGCTGTGGGAGAGCACTCACCTCACCAGAGAGGATTGAGATCCCATTCCACTAGTTGATCCCCTAAGGCTGCAGTACCTGTACTCCTGTCTATGGGTTTTGCTTTATTTTGGCACTGTCAGGCTCCTTGTGCCTGCTGGACGTGGTTACTCCTGTCTCTCCTTCCCTGCACTTTGCATTGCCTGCTCTCCTTTCTGTGCCTCACTGCTCCCATCCCTGCCTGGCTCGCTGCACTGTCCAGCTAAGGCAGGCAGGGTCGGCTCTTTCCATCTGCCTGATTATGCTTCTTTTTTCCCCCCGTCTCCATCTCCCAGGCTGCCTGAAACAAGTGGAGTGCTCTCAGGCTGTGCCTCCCCACAGCAGCCCATGCCCATCATCTCGGGGAGCCCTCCTTCCCTCCGCATGGCTCGAGATGAATCATCCACCAGCAGCCCCCGTAAGCCCCGACCCCCAGCAGCAGCTGCTGGGATGTTTCCTGCCCCTATCCCAGGCTGGGAGCACGACAGCAAGAGCAGCAGCATTTTGGAGAGTCAAGCAATAACACAAAGAGCAGAGGCTCTGTGCAACAAAGACTGCAGCACAGGGAAGGAAAGTTCAATACATCTTTATTTTGAGGCTCTACAGCTCTGCATTCCCACCTGTCCTTCCTCCTTACTGAAGCCTTTTCCACACCCTCTGTGCTCTCTGTTTATGTTCACCTGCTACCCAATTAACTCCCCGTTTAGCTGTGCACCTGCAGTGGCTTTATCCTCAGACCACTGCACTGGAGCCATTAACCCTCTAGATTGCACTCAGCTCTGAAAAATACCCATCTGAACGGCTGGAGCATTCATCTGTGAATAGGAAATATGCTACAGTAGTTCATGGCTGGTAAATATGTGACGGGGGGAAGAGAGATTATGCTTTATTATCAATTGACTTGTGTCGCCAATGGGCTTTCTGTCATAATTGACTAATGCCACCCAGAGTGATATGTACTTCTGCTGATAGCTGCATTACAAGTTAACACTCCAGCACAGTATATGTTTTCATTCAATCTCTATAGGAGAAACTCATATATGGCAGCTGGCAATGCCCCGAGGGAGGAAATCAGCCGTCTTGGGACCGAGTGGAAGGCACTCAACTACAAACGACAGGAGACGAGGAAAGAATTGGGAAAGTTAAGGCAAAATTAGTCAGAGGAGATTTGGTGTGTCGCAGCATCTCCTGCCTCATGCACTGAACTTTTTGGGAGCAGCCAAAGAGCTGGAGACACCCTGAAGCTGCAGAGATGCCGCTGATTGTTTTCTGTTTTGAAGGAGGAAGAGGAGGAGAAGGAGGTAAGGAGGGGAGCTGTGACAATCTGTTAACTGAAAAGCTGCTGCAGAGGGGCAGCACAACAGGCCATAAAGGGCAAAGTGTTGGCAATGCAGGTCTGGAGAGAGAGGGAGACACTTCAGCATGGCCCGGGGGGGCTGAGTAGGGGAGGGAAGGCTGGAGACAACACCAGCTCAGAACAAAACCTGCTGATTGCAACGTGCTTCTCATAGAAGGCAAAATTAGCCTTCCATATCTCTCATAACAGAGAAATCTAAGCATTTGGAACCATTGGCATGTTTGTCTACCTTCTCCAAACACAAGATTTTGCCCCAAGGGAGCCTCACAGCCTTGTCCTGTTGCCACCCTCTCCAGGCTGCAGTAGCAGGGACTTCACCACCCCAGTCTGCTGCAATGCCCCTCATACAGAAGGGAGAAAAACAAGAAAATGTATATAATCCAATACAGGCAAGGCATTGGCTTGTGCCTCAGTTTCCCTCTCCACAAGCTGGAAAGCATTCAGAAAGCTGCTTAGGTACTACTTGAAAGCTCCAGAGTATCAAGTGGAAAGTTCTGACAAAACAATTGTTATTTTTGGACTGGAAAGGCAGCCTGGACAGAAGACGAAAAGTCTTTAGAATGCTTTATAATGGCCTGTTGAAAAGTAGCAAGCCCTGTATCAATTTTGATGCTTTGGTTCCCAGCCATTCCCCAGTCAGAAGAGGGACAAAACTTGAGGACAGCACTTTTGCACATGTCAGGTTTATTTATGACAGCCTGCATGGAACTTTTTCCTGGTCTAGTGGGAAGTGTCCCTTCTCGTGGCAGGAGGGCTCAAACAAAATGACGAGATGATCTTTAAGGTCCCTTCCAACTCAGTCCGTTCTCTGATCTTGTGCTCCCACGAGTCTGTGCTCCCCATTGTGTGATCCCAAACTTTAGGACACAACTCCCCGGCTGTGGCTCTGCCCTCCCTCAGGCTGATGCAGATATCAGGGCATTGTGCAGCGGTGTTCCTCTCCATCCCACGCCGTGGCATTCCCTCACTGACCCCAACGCTTAACCCGGGCACAAAATCCTTCCTTCCCCGAGGATCTCAGCCTGCTGCCCATCCCTGCTGCAAAAGCCTCTGGAAAAACTTCTCAGCACCAAGCCTGTCTCTCTCCCCCTGACCACATCCACCCACAAACACACACACACAC
>WEKY01052254.1:0-53042 GCA_013390045.1 Picathartes gymnocephalus | reverse complement strand
AAGAAAAAAAAAGAAAAAGAGATAAAGAAGAAACATGTTTTTAGCCAGCTAGAGGATGGCTAATCACAGACTCAAAGATGCCCTGGAGAGATTTCCATCTGGTTTGGTGTAGGTTCATAACTAGTTCCCAAACCAGCTGTTATCCATCACTCACAAGGTTTATGTCATGTCCTCTGCTGCCCTTCAAGTTTTCCCAAGGCCAAAGGATTCACAGCTGCATTCCAGTCTCTGCAGGCTCCTAAAAGGACATCTGCTGCTGACACAAGTTGATAAATCATCCTCAGGACACAAAGTCTCAGACAGCACTCAGAATCACAAGGTTTTGGGCACCCATTAAGGCATCCTACTATCTTGCTTACCTCTAGTCAAGGGGGATGAATTTCTCTCCTACTACTTTTTCAGATTCATAGATGTCATTCCTGCATTTTGTTTCCTTCCCCACACTTATGGAGCTTCCTTCCTTGCAACTTGTAGAGCTGGTTGTTAGCATGGAACTGAACTCCAGCTACACATTTCTGAAGAACTGAGAGATTAATGAGAAAGTTGTTTGGGGATTTTCTTTGTTTGCAGATGATAGTTGTGACAGGCTCCCATCTAGGTAAACAGCTGCTGCAGAGTCTGATGGGTTCTAAGGACAGCCTAATACTTCAGACCTCATCAGACCTCATGTAACCGTATAGGCCTCATATCTGACTTCCCAGACATAAATGTTATGAACTGCCTCTACTTAAGCTGGTGAATGAAGTTCCCAAAGTCAGCCAGCCAAATTAATCTCTGTAGGCACCTTTTTGACATTACTGACTGTAGAGGCAGTTATATGTAGCTGGTACAGAGATATCTTTGTTTGGTCATATGAGCTGCATCCATCATGTCCTTGTACCTGTTTCTGAGATGTCAGCAATATCAATGATTTTTAAAGCCATATGCAGACCCTTTGGACTCATATGAGAGCCTACTGGGTCTAGCTGTGTTGGAATTAATTTTCCTTTTATGGATGAAACAGCATCACTTGGAGATTTTGACTGAGGGAGTACATCTATGGAACCATTAATAAGCTGAAAGGAGACACAGTCAAGACAGATGATTCAAAATGGCCAGGGGAATGTTCCATATTATGTAATGTCATGCCCAGTGCTATAAAAGAAATAGAGGATGGTCGTAGTGGCCTTTGAGGTGACTACTCTTTAAAGACTCATTGTCTGGCCGAGGTGCAGATGAGTGGTTTGTGGGTTTTTTCCCCTCTCCTTATCTTACCTTCCTTTATTCAACTGGTTTTACTTTTACCTTTGAGGATGTTTTTCTCTCAGTCTTCCTATTTTTTTCTTCTCTGTTGCTGGGGGTGGAAGAGTAGCTGTGTTGGTGCTGGTCTGCTGTCAGGGCCAAACCTCCACACAGAGACAGTGCAAAGTGTTAGATGTGCCAGTTCAAAATTTGGGGTATTGTGTCTGCCTGAGAGGAAACATAAGATGAAGAACAAAAGAAACAGGAAGCGTTCACTAGGCTTATTTCCTCTAACCTTAATGCTTTTTTATATTTCCTTTTTTTTCTGAGCTGCCTTGTTATCCTAAGTTACATCATAGTGCTGTAAGCTAGAGTTTTTAGTTACTGGCAATGTTTGTCCACAGATACTTTCAGCCTGTCTAAGTAAAGAAATTCATACTCATAATAGTTAACACTCAAGTGTGAATAAGCTGTTGAGTTAGTTATTTACTGAGAAAAAACGTGGTTGTGAAAAGAAGCTGTGCCAAATCTCTGGCATACTGGCAGTTCCTGGATCCTAGCTCACCTAAACAGTCCAGAGCTGTAGTGCTATTTGTCAGTGAACTTGAAATGTAAATAGAGTAAAATTCAAAACTTTAGTCAAGTGGCATATCATGGTCCCAAACATTCAGTCTTATCTGAATGTTGCAACTTGTGTCCACACCTGTTGTCATTTCACCAGTATTTGCTTCTATTCTGTTCTCTCTTAGCTGCATTTGGTGTGCAACTCTATGTTTTCATGGAGCTCTTCTGTAGAAAAGTATGTTGGCTTCCTGCTGTGGACAAACAGCTTGTGCAAGGCAGACAACTGCAAATGGTGTGAGAGTAGTTCAAGGTAGTTGGTTTTTATGAATGAATAACCTGAAATAGAATTGCTACTACTTAATTTTTATCTGTGCAATCAATGCACAACAAGAGTAGGATGTGTTCATTGTGCTCTGTGAAGCAATTCCCAGCTGCACCAAGGGAGTGATTTCCATCATGTGATTGTCCAGCTGCAAGAGTTCAGCTCCTCTGCTGCATGCACTTAGGAATCAAGGAGGTCAGCTTAGATGTTTAGTATGTCAAAACACAGAGAGTCACTTTAAATAGCAAAAACCCAAGGCTGGAAATGAGATTTCAGTGTAATATTTGACATTCATACAAATTACATAATACCAACAAAGCAGATATTTGTTATGTTTGTATGATAGCTTATCTTGTTCCAATTGCAATTACACTCAAGCAAGAAGGTCCCTCAGTGGCATGTAATCTTCTATCCTTTCACCTTTGAGAACCAACTTGAAAATTTTGGCTCATNTTATCTTGTTCCAATTGCAATTACACTCAAGCAAGAAGGTCCCTCAGTGGCATGTAATCTTCTATCCTTTCACCTTTGAGAACCAACTTGAAAATTTTGGCTCACGTTGTGATGTAATATAATATCTTATCTGCTTTCTCTTTAATTGCACTATCTTATCTTCTTAACCTGTCAACTTGGACAAGAAATTTCTGTTTAAGTTTATATCTCTGCTATGCTTTTTATGCTGGGGCTGAAGTATATCAGATAGACACAATAGGAACACTACAGTTACTTTATCATTATTTGTTTTACAAGTACAATTAGAAATAAATTACAAAGATTGATTGGAAAGCAAATTTTACTGTTCAAAAGAAATTGCTTCTACAAAATCTAGGACACATTTCCTTGAACTAAACTAAAAGTAGAATACAGTGAAATTAACTGAGCAAAATTTTGAATTTTATTCCTATCATGACTATCTTATTTCTTGTTATCTGTGTTAATATGTCTTTGAAATTACTCAGGTAAAATAAGACTCAATACTCTTCATAGATTTAAGATAAGCCAATTTCAGGCTTAGTCATCACATTATGGCACAAGTGTTATTATTTGTTAAATTTCTGTGTAAATTAGGTCTTGATCAAAAGAGGGTACAACTCAATGATTAAAATAAAAGTTTATTTGAAATACCTCTCTTTTTATTATGATAGTGATTCCACCAGAGAGTTTCATAAGAGGCATATATTTTATATCATAACACTGAAGGAAGAAAGGCAGATTAATCTGCTGAAGCAAGGCTTCTGTGAAAAGAGAATTTCTTTCTGTAGCACCTAGCCACAGAAGCATTTCTGCAGAAAAATGGAACACTTTGAGTGTTTAACTGCCAGTGTCTGAGGTGAAGATAATGTGGTCCTTCTGGAAGGCTCTCTGGAACACGGGACAGTGGAGGAAAAGTGCTCTCTTCTATGTGTCCTACTGTCCTCCAAAGGTGTACATGAACACTGCTCTTGGGATTCATCTGACCACATGTCTGTACAAGCTTCTTAGATTCCTTCTGTGTGAATGCACTGAAATAACTCTTTTAGACTAATTTACCCTACAGTTGTTCACCTTAACCTACACCTATGTCTATGAAACTCATATCTTGGACTAGCCTTGAAGAGTCTTTACACAAACGTTGATCAGATCTGGATCTTCAAGCAACTTGAATTGTTGACCTCTCCACTTTGCAGTTATTTTGAAGCTTACCCTGTCAAAAAAATTTATCAATTCCTCGTTGTATGCTGGCATAACTCATTTGGATTAGCTTGTTTTAACTCTTTTTACATGTATTTGATATATTCTTGGGGGGGACGGGGAGGGGAACACAGTAGAAACAATTTAGGGAAAATATTTTTTAAAATGTAGCTATCATAAGCAAGATTCTTTCCTATACCAAGCATATATGTGGACTCTAGAATCTCTCTGCATATTCTCAGCCCTGTGTAGTCATTCACAAAGTTCTATCCTTAACATTTCTGAAACACCCTGGAGGGTTCAAAGCCTATTTATGGGATCTATTCAGGAAAAGCACACAGATTCCTAATCTTATCATCTGAATACACAAGCCAGCACTAGCTTAGAGAGCTGCAGGTATCTTTTGTGAAGGGAAATACCTTGATGATTCCCTCAGATGTTTCTGAGTTTTGATAGGAGGTGTGCTTATCTTTGCTTCTTTTAACTTGAGAAGTTTTGGGTTTTCTTCCTTCAACTTCACTGCAAAGCAGAAACTGTGTAGTAAAAGTCTTCTGCTCTGACTGGAGAAAATCTGTCCTATGAACTTAATATCTCTATGGCTACAGCAAGAAAAACTGTCCCTTGTTAAAAATTCACCTAATTCATATAGCTCAAGATGATCCTTCAGGCATTAAATAAGGAGCTTTATCCACTTAAATTCCTGAGTTTAAGGCAAAGCAAGACACAGATGGAGCAAGGAACAGGACCACAGTTGGGAGGGGAGATAGAGGCAAGAGACTGTGACAGACAGAGTAAAAGTACAACAGTCTAGGAAGTTTCATCTTCTTGTTAAGAGATACTAAGACCTGCACAAAGCACTTCTTTTGCCTTAAGTTCCCAACTCTCACCTCATTGCATAGCTGAAGAAAAAGGGAGTTCTCAGGTGGGCTCTTCTACCCCTAATCACATGATCAAATCATAGAACACCCTAATTTGTAAGGGCCCCACAAGGATAATGAAGTCCAGCTCCTGGCCCTGTACAGGACAACCCCAAGAATCTCACCATGTGCCAGTGTCCAAACATTTATTGAAATCTGTCAGGCTTGGTGCCATGACAACTTCCCTGGGGAGTCTCTTCCAGTGCCCAACCACATTATCAGAAAATCTTAGAAATGGCTTTTTTTTGCCTTCATCCTGCAATGTACATATGAGCGATAAAGGGTAATCTAAAGGCATAGCAACCTAATGTTATATTTAAGTGACAAATCCCTGGGTCATCCTGTTGGAACTACGGAACACCAACAACCCCATCTGAGACCACATGCTCACCTGACACAGAACATTGTGCCTGACAGCAGAGACTAGCAAATGCCTCAGAAGCCGTTTTAAAACAAGGCATGCAAGGTACAAGTCATACTTCCTTAGACTATTTTCCCAAGTACCAGCAAACTGCAGTCAGCTCAGATAAGGCTAAAAACACCAGTGCAAGTACACTGGAACTGCAAACAGTGTTTTATCCTCCAGAAAGCATTGTAAGCACAGAAAAACTCATCTTCAAAGAAAATCAGAGGTGAATGGTAGTGTGAAGAGGGAAGCATTACCTTATGGCAGGATCAGGAAATGGAAATTTTTTATAGGCTGAATAAAATGCAACTTTGACTTATGAGGAGGCATAAAGGACTAACATTTAGTCAGTGCCCTGTCTGCCATCCTCCCTGGAAAAAAAAGTAAAACAAGAACAGGTTGAATGTTTGCGGGAAAGTGCTTTTCACAGCAGAAAGGGCAGATTAGATGGGACCAGAGATGATTGTCTCATTCTTCGTAAGCACAACCTGAGCTTTGGTTTTAAACAGCTACTTAGTTTTACCTATACTTTGTTGCAGGTTCTGTATTAATCTGATTTCTAACAGCTAGGTTAGAAACCATGCAGTCAAGTGTTAAAAGTTTCAACTACATCTCCCTTTATAATTACAGATCTAGTGAAACTGGCTCAATACAATTCCAAATATACATGTAGAAATACAAGATGTTTTAAAAACACTGTAACTCTGAACCCACATTGGTGTTTATGCAGAAATAGAACATTATCCTCCAGGAATAATTAAGATATCACTGAAGAAATACGAGAACTCTAGCTAATGAAAAAAATGTAAATGTGGTTCATTACATATTAGTACTGTGTTACACTGAATAATTTTTCTTATATGTGTTCTACAAATTTGGCAAACATTACAATTTGCTTGTAGTGGCAATAGGGAAAAATTGTTCTTAAATGTGATACCTTTGGCTAGGAGGGCAAAGTAACAATCAACCATCTCGTAAAGGTTTTTAGTGAAGACTAAATAACCTCAGTCTCATTGTATTTGCTTCTTCCTGCTCATGAAAGTGTAAATGTTTTTGTGTGTGTGTGAATAATCCATGTAATGTTTCCTGAATAAACCTCCTAAAGCAATAATATTTAAATGTAGGAGGAAGGAGGTTTGAGTGATTATACCACATGACCCATCAACTCCGTACAAGAGGAAGCTCTGAATTCTCATTTTTACAAATACACAATCCAATGTTGAATACTGGAGTTAGAGATCATGGTTCAAATAAACAAGGCTACTGCATTTGTCAGAGTATTAATAATGAAGCATAGAATGCTTAAACATCTTCCTGCCAACACAGTAAAGCAATGCACCTTTCACTTCACTGATGTTTGAGGACTTGAGGATTGAAATAAAAGATTTGATTCCTGTTAGGATATGTGCTATAAAAACAGCTATAAAAACAGACTGTGAAAATGAAAGTTGCATTTCCTGTCAGAGTACAATAAGTCAAAGTTTTACCCAGTCTATGATATCCAACTGAAGGGCTACTCTGAACTGCTTTTGTAAGCAGGATTGCATTATGTACAATTTGTTAAGGATCTTTGTCTCCTTAAAATGGCCTGGAATTTCAACTTCACTCCTTGGTGAAGGATTGTTGGTGAAGGATTAGTTCTAGTTAGGTGCACCAGAAACTACGTGTAGAAGCATGTGCAAAATTAGGTTGGTGTAAGCTTCCCTCACTTACTGGCTTTGGAGAAAGAATATATCTACTTTATACAAATGAGTCTTTGAAGAACCAAGCTGTTTCATGAGCTTGTCTGGGTTCAGTAGTGTGAAGCTGCTCTAGAAACGTTTCCCCATGTGCCATGGATTGTGATGATGGCAGAAGAGATCCATGAGAAAGGAGATCCATCTGATACTCTGAGTAAAAGAGATGTGACACTAGGATACATAGAAGTTACAGTCAGAAGAAATACAAGTGAGAACAGAAATGTAAGAAAGATTTTTTCTATCCAAATTCAGTTCCCCTTCATGAAAAGCAACATGGGAATAGTCTTGAGGTGAATCCTGGATCCCAGCTTGGGAGAAGAAGGAATTTTCCAGGGGGTTACAGAAACTTTGTAATAGTACTTTTAAGTCAAGCTCAGGGGTATTATTTCCTTTCCCTGTACTTTCTGATTGTAGTCTGATAAACTCACTTTTCCCTTGATCTTGTAAAATGCCCAGCATTAAGAGTGGTTTCAGGGTTAATAACAAATTTCCAGCATCCCTGACCCCAGGGAGAGAAGAGTTTCTGCAAGAATACTGATTTCTTTCATATCCTGTCACTCAATGATTGGAGATCCCCAGAATTTTAGGCGCTTCACCTTCCTTCAACTGCAAAGTGCCCAGTTTTCAGATGGAAATTCAGAGCTTGAGCCACCTTTTCCTAAGGCAGAGCAAAGGATGGAAGATTTCAAATTGTTTTCTCTTTCAGATTATAACAGAAGGAATTTTGGCCAAGGACAGGAATTAAAACACAAATTTGTGAACTTAATTAAAACTTAATTGCAAGTTGATTGAAATTAGTCTTCTTTGGACCAATACAAGTTTACATTATGTTCGCTTTGGGGTTTATTTTTCCCTTTTCCATTAGTATAAAAGATCTACAATTTAACTAAACATTCTAAAAGCACTTGCAAGCAACTTGCTGATATCAGTGTTCATCCTTTCACGATTGCCAGGATCATTTTTGTCTCTCTCCTCTTGTCCTCCATAAGTCTTCCACAGTTAATGAATTAGCATTCAGTTCTACTGTTTTTTCAAACTATTCTACAAAATTAGAACTCAGTATTCTCAAAACCTGTAATTAAAGCATTAAATCAATTAAAAAACAAAAACATTTAGTTGATGCTCAGTGTTCTTTGGTTAGTTGTGTTATGGACACATAGCCAGATCTGATCGTCACTGGAATAAACTGAATTTTATAAAGATTCTAAGAGTCACGGAAATCCAATATATTAATGGAATTAGATCATTGCTGTTCAAAATACACCTCAGAAGATTTTCTGACATATTTATTAATTTTTCCCAAGAAGGCAGAAACAAATTTATATAAACTCAAAATCCAGTCAGAGTAATAGAAAAGTATCACCGAATCCTGAGCAAGTCATTAATCCTACACATTTAATTTAGAACCCTGTATGGTTCTGCTACTCTCAGATATCATACAAAAAGCAGAGTGAGTTTCAAAGTTGTTAAATGTACTTGTATCACAGTTACATTCTGGTCTGCAGTGAGGCCACAGCACTCAGTATCCCTTAAATGTTTCATTTCCATTATGTAGCACGATGGTCTAACGTTTTGTACTGGAAAGATAATGTAAAACTCAGGAGAATGAAAAGGAAATCAAAGGGCAAGGATGTGCCGAAGAGAAAAGGCAGACAGCATGATTTAAAAAATCTTTCTGGCTTGCTTGAAATGAGATGTCAAACACACTATTTCTAATGCTGCTGGTCCTCCTGCTGTTTCTGATTCTGATATTTCTTAAAGCCTAGGATGTCCAAAAAAAAAAAAGGAAAAAGTAAAAGGATAACTTTTTAAAAAATTATAAGCTCAAGAACATTTAATTTTTTTGTAATATGGTCATTATGTAAGTGTATATATATACTTCATTAGGGAAGCATATTAGCTCATACAGTACCTGGACAAGAAATCTGCTAGAAGTTTGAAAATCAGTCCTTGTTTGCCTAATGTGGGACCTATTTTCTAAAATCACTGCTACCACTGCTACCTATCTCCTAGCAACTGCTCGAAAGCCTAGCAACTGCAAGAGCATTTTTTCTCATTATTTTATATTTCTGAATCACCTTCATGGAGTAGATTCTTATCTGTGGTTGCATAAAGAAAAAAAAAGAGCCTTTAGAGCCTCTGGATGTGATCTTTCTTAGCTCAGTTGTATGAAAGTGTATTATGTTTGGATAACTATATGTATCTACAGTGTTGCTACAGTACTTTACCAGAACCCAGAACTACTCAGGCAGTTAAAGGGAGTATTCAAAATGGATTAAAGTCTGAAGTTCTGCATGTGCAAATCCTTGCAAAGAAGAGATTCCAGCCTGTCCATGGCAAGCCAGGCAAAATGGCCATGAGAGAACCTTCCTTGTTTCAGCAGCTATCAAATGTTCAGGAGAACTGGGTGTGTTTAACAAAGGTAATGTCTATGCTTGTAAAGGTGGAAGAACTGAGTGAGGTAAAGAGGCCAGAAGCCACTCCCCCAGATACAGAATTTCACAGTCACAAAGACAAAAATCTCTTAAGGTCACTGCTTGGAAATCCACATGGAAATGTGCCTAGCCAGAAAAGGGTGGTACTTTGAGAAATAAGCAGAACACCTGAAGTTGTTCTTATACTGAAAGTGTCAGAATTTTAGAAACTTTCCAGGGGGGAAAAAAAAAGGTAATTAGAGTGGAAAGACTACTTGTTTTTAAACTTACCGCAGAGCTAAATGAAAGCTAAAAATAGCAAAAGTGATTACTAAAATATAGTATTTTCTCTGCAAACTTTTTACCCAATAGAGTAAACTGAAGGAATATAAAATGAAGATGTGATCTCTACAGGGGTAATTGGACCCATTGACTGGATGCGTCCTGTTTAAAAACAGAGACGAATTCTGACAGAGGTCTGAGGGCTAAAATATAAAGAGACATTTAAAAACAGAGTTTCAGTTAATAACATATACAATTTCACACAAAGGACAGATATCATGTTATGTCTTCATCTCTGTGTGCAATGAAGCAGCAAGCTTTCTGGCTTTCCAGTATTTGTCCTTTCATTTTATTATAAAGCAAGGATTGTTAAATAGCTTTCCTAACTTCTGTCATTTTGTGTCATTCATACAAAAGTATTCAAATTAGGGACCCCTAGTCAGAACTGTATCTTTGGAAAGCTTCACAGGAATTTTCTAAGGGATTTATACTATCTAACAATTCAACATTGAATAGATTGTCAGTATAAAAGTCTCTCAAATGCACTTTTACATGTTCAGTTTTTCCTATTTTTTTTATTAGAGACACATATGCTTTTTATTCATCCTGTTCTGATTGAACGAGACTTTTTTGCATTATAGGATTTATAGGAAAGGAAATGACTGAATAGTGTCCCAAGTATTCCTTCAGATTTTGAATTCAGTCCTCTTAAATGTTTCCTATGTCTCAAATGCTTCTCTGTTCACTTGCAATCCTTGTTTTGAAAAACTGAATTTCCTTATGCAGTATATAACTATACATACTTAATTCCACCTAGGTATTTATCTGTCTAAAAAAAAATCAGCAAAGCGATGCTTGAGTCAAAAGGTTCCAAAAGGCTTGCCAAAAAAATCTTATCACATATAAATATGGGCAGAATACAGGCCCAACTATAAAGGTCTGACAATTTTTGTTAAACACTTTGTGATTAGGCAGAGATTAAAAATTGGCAAAAAACAAATAGAGAAGAAAAGATAACATTTGAGACCTATCTAAAGAAGAGAGAAAGATATGTCAGGACAATTGCAATATGGCTTTCAAAAAATGTTATCATATATAGAAAGAATAAATTAGTAAGAGCCTATCGTCTATTAACTCAGAAAAAAAGTGGGTTTAGGTCTCATAGTCTGGCACTACTGCAATACTTTTTACCACAGCAAAAAATAAAACTCTTCAATGAAATTTCATGAGCAGTGTCATCATTGTGACCTTTGCTGTCACAAAGAAAGTGTTGCCGAGTTTAATTCTGAGTGTTTGTTTTTCATCACAAAACAGAATGGGATACAGATGCTTTATCTTGTCTTCATTAATTCTCTGGAACAGAAACCCTGGCAGGTTCGAGAACATATCCTACAGTTCTTGAAGGGTTCATGAGTAGAAGGGAGATTTTGAGCAGCCTCATAAGCAGATGTTTTGCTGTCTGTCTCTAATTCTGTCTGTCTTTGCTAAGAGTCTTTTGTCATTTCGAGAGACTGTTGATGCCATCATGGTGTTTTTTAAGGCAGACATTCTGTTAAAGAGATGTGCTGCCTTCTGCATCTGCATAGTCAGGACTTGCCAAGACTTCTACACATTTTTTTCCTCTAAAACCATGGCATGTAACTGCAGAAATCATACATCTGCCTTAAATTCTGATAACATTTCATTGTTATCCTCTTTGTTTTACACCAGAAGCCTGTAAATATAGAACAGGGGTCAGGAAAAAATGGATGCACAACAGAGAGAACATGTAAGTGATGAAGTGGAGATGAAACTGAACCGCTGGCGTCTCAGAGGGATCAGTTAAGTGTTTTGATTATCAGTAGGTTTTACATATTTCTGGAATCAGATTCAGAAAGGGAAATAGATACAGACAATGTTGCCATACAGTCTCCTTCATAGATGTCACTATCCTGCCACCAGATATCAGGCTGGAGTCTGCATCCTACAAGAACCTCCACAACCAGAAGCAATAGAGAATGGAGGTCTAGATGCTTTTCATCATCCGCTGCCTGTATTATCCAAAATTAAGGGTACAGTGGATATTCTTAGAAACATCAGCCACAACTTTGCACACCTTGGGATGGTTAGCTTCCTGCAAGTCATACGCTATTAGTCATGAAATGGTTTGTCAGTATGGGCTCTGAAATTTTATCTGACAACTCATGGTAACAGAAGGCTTCTGTGACTCTCCAGTTCCAAAAGTTTATCATCAGTTGCTGGCTGTTACACTTCTCAAGCATGATGCTGTCCCACCAGCTTTAGATGATCTGGGCACAGAAACTGTGGCTTACCAGAGGCAAAGCAGCCACAACACTGAAATTTCTCAAAAGTCAAATGTCAGGCTAAAAGAAGCCCAAGAGTCAAACCATTCAGAGTATTCTCCCAGAGAAGCTCCTCGGGCGACTAAGAACACACCAGTTTGCTCACACTGAGCCTTTTTTCAGCGAGTGGAAGTTTGGGTAGCAGGCATTGTGAGGTCACCAACAAAGAATGTTCAATAGAATGAGCAGAAATAAAAATAAGGCTTATGTCCACATGTGAGCATTATATAAGACATGGGGCAGGTAAAAAATGACAAAAGGCTACTTCCAGGTATGTCCAGGGTACTTCCTAGCTGAGCAACCCATACTCAAGAAGGAAACAGTTGTGTCAGGCTGCTTTCAAGGAACTTTGAACACCAAATTTAGTAACAACATGCAGTAAACTTAGTAAGACAGTAAACTTGTCTATGCAAAATAAACCTTCTGAAAAACTATTGTAGAGATTTAAGCAGTATCTGTTTAGATGTATCCTTTTAGAGATGCATTACTTGCTGTTGTGGCTCCCTTGTCATGGAGCGCAAGGAAGGAGGAGCACCACTTACTAGCAGTAAAGACCTTTTAAAACAATCTGGAATAAAGGTCAAATCTATCATTATGTTTATTAGGAATTGTAACATTAGAGATGTGCCTTTCACCTTGCCTTCTACAGTATTTGAGTTTCACCATTTATCCCTGATAATACAATACAAAATATTTATTGCTTTGAGGCAAAAGGAAACTACCAGGCTTTCAAAGAAATGACTGTATGGACTATTTAAGTGTATCTCTGATTGAATTATGAATTAGCAAGAAACTTTCAAGATTAAAATGGAAAAATTATCATCTCTATTAGTGGACATTATTAATGTGCCCATTTATTAGAAAAGACAAGTGGAATTAAATAAAAATGGTTTGCCCTTGGGTGAAAATTAGAGTGACTGTTAAGAGAAATTAGAATAAAGGAAGGTGATGTTTTTACCTTTCCCAGGATCAATTGAATTTTCTAGTTGTTCCAAGGTGCTAGACAGGTTATGTCGTAAAGATCAACTATTGCTTCAGGAAGGAGAAAATTGATAGATTCATTAATTCACAAAGAAAACTCAAAATCCTCCTAAATAGTCCAAGAGGGGGATAAAATAATCATCACTTCTAAGGCAATATACCTTAAACTGAAATACTTATTCTCAACCATGAAAGCTATTTGATATATTTTAAAAGCATAACTCACAAAGTACTTTAGTATGTCTCCAGAAGCTTAAGTCATGCAAAATGTCTTCCATATTTTTGAGAAAATAAAACAAAAAAAGAAAAAGGTATACCATCAAAAATGAAGCTTAATATGGATGCAATAAAAAAAGAGTTAATTCATTGGAAATAAATCTTCCGGGAAGTAGTAAGATTTATTAATGTGGTAGAAACAATGTGATTTTTATAGAGAATTATTATATGGTTAAAGCCAATATTATCTTACTCAGGAAGTCCTTATGCCAATTGACTCCAGAGAAATTTGTGATGAGAAAGATTTTCCAGGCACGTGCCCTGAATGAAGTCATCTAGTCCTTAAGGTTTCCAGAGTAAAGACTTCTTGATGTTTTCAAGAACAAATGCAGAAGTTGCATCTAAGTTATCATTCCAATTCCATAGCTTGATTTTCATGGCTATCTGAAAAGGGCCACTGCACAGACAGAAGGTCAGACAGAGACCTCTGGTTCTAGTCCAATCTCTCTTCTGCCATTGACTTCCAGAAAGGGTGGGAAGGACAGAATTTCTGTAGGTGGTATAGCTGTGCAAATATACCTCTAATAATGTAAATGCATGTAACTGACACTAAGAAATCTGAACATTTCTAACCTGTTAATTCTGTGTCAGGTGAAAGAGCTGAAATGCCCCAGACAAGAATGAAGCATGGTCAAGTATGTTTTGCTAAAGTTGGGCCTCAGGGCCAAGATGATCTTTAGATATAAAGAGATGAAAGAAGGTTAAAACTATTTGTTTGTGTGTTTTAATGGAAAAAATATTTCTTCAATATTTCCATTGCCAGCTGGGGCTCTGAGATTTGTACACAGAATGAAAATCCACTAAGATAAACAGAGTTTCGTGGCGTTAGGGATCACTAGATGTAGTGCCCACTGCAACAACTCTTTTCCTGAGAAAGACTTAACATTTGTAATGGTTTATAAAACGTATTACTTATTTACTTATCTCTGATTATGTGCATTGAAAGCTAGAATGTGGTCACTTTTCACACATACTAGGTCCAGAAGCACAATGTTACCCCTTCCACACAAATTGAAACTGAAGAGAAAAACCTGTTGAGTTTTACAGCTCTGGTCTGTACACATTTAGCTCTTACCATTTAACAGTATGACAATGCTGAAAGTTTGGCAGGTGGGTTTCAATTATTCACAAATGCAAGGTAATGCACATTGAAAGGGGATAAAATATTGAGTTTATGCACACTAGAAGGCCGTAAAGTAACTGGAGACATACAGAAAGAGTACCCTGTTATCAACAGTTCAGTGAAAACTTCAAGTCATTGCCAACTATGACTAAAGAAAAAAATATTAGGTTATACACAGTGCAAGATAAAATATCCTGCAAATATTTGTACATAGAATATTTTTTAATTTTTATGGTGGAATATTTATGTGGCATGCTGCATTTAGTTCTGGTCATGTGTTCTCAACAAATGAGGAAAAAGAGGAAAAGGTGAATGGATGTGAAAACCCAAGAAAAACATCTAAGCTTTAGATATCTAGTCTGGAGGTTCTTCCTGTGCAATCCTGTAAGTTCTTGGTGTCGCTGAATGAGAAAGATAAACTGAAGATCTCAAGTGAACAGCTTAGTCAGTCAGTCTAGGTATGCATATTTTTTTCCTGTTGTCCTGGTTGGAAAAACAGTGATCTTTTCATCTGCAGGAAGCTATCGTCAGTTCCTGCAATGCAGTTCCTGTAGGTATAGTTCCTACAGACAATTTCCTGCCAAGGCAGTGTCCCGTGTGTCTGATAGCCAATTAATTGGCTATTTCTAAGACAGACATATTAACTAACTGTTCAGATTTTAGACTGCTCCATGGAGCACGTACTAAGAGAAAAGGAAACTTAAGTTTCGCTCTCTTTGGGTTTCCACTTCTGAACAGGTAACATCAAAACTCTGCGCGGCCCCTCCAGCCACCCCTGGGCCTTGGGGCTGGGGGCCCACTGGCCTGGGCCCGCGCTGGGCCTCCCCCGCCCCGCCGGAGAGGGGGCCAAGAGAATCATGAGCCCGCAGCGCCCCGCTGTCAGCTCCTCTCCTGCCGCTGCCTACGGCCCCTGCTGCTCTCTGTGGCCCCGCCTGCTCTGCGCGGGCCCCTGCGGCCGGCCTGTCCGGCTGCTGCTGCCACTGCCGCTTCT
Organism: Picathartes gymnocephalus; assembly: GCA_013390045.1. Lineage (NCBI taxonomy): Eukaryota > Metazoa > Chordata > Aves > Passeriformes > Picathartidae > Picathartes > Picathartes gymnocephalus. The sequence continues at coordinate 37,793 of WEKY01052254.1, read as the reverse complement.
GTGGGCCCCGCCCGCCACCACCGGGCTCCTGCCACCGTGGGGCCGACTGACTCTGCCATCACCCGCAACCACCAGCACAGGGGGGAAACGATGCAATCACTGCAGTGAACTGAAAATGCTACCGCAGTCTCTTTGCTTCTCCCCCCTGAGAGCATCAGCGCTGCCGAGATGTCCCCAGCGCAGCGGCTCTTGCCTTCCCACTCCTTCACCTCAGCCCCGGCCACTGCTTAGCAGGGTCGTGTGACCAACAACAGAACCGGGAAGAGAGTGAAGTGCACTAGAGAGAGACTTAGTTATAACCTTCAAGTGCACAAGATGAACTCAAACGAATGGACTCAGATGCAACAGAAGAAGGCAACAGACGCACCTAGGTCAGTGAAAAAGGACTGAAAGGTCTTGAGAGAGAGAGAGGAAGTTGAGATGCTTAAGCTGGAAATGTTCTACAAAGTCGTGGTAATAGACTGAACCATTTTCCTTATAACTCATAGTGTACCCATAGGGGGAATGTACCTGTTCTAACTACAGACTGAGCAAAGGCACTCTTGCTGGTTTCCTACAGAGAACTGAAAACCCTTACCTCAGGGGAAATTGAGGCAAATGAAGCCCTTACCTCAGGGATGAGAATAGAGGCATGCTTTTACTTCACAGAAACCCTTACCTCAGGGGTGAGAATAGAGGTCCTACACCCTTGCCTCAGGGGGAATTGAGGCAACAAAAGCCCTTACCTCAGGGATTAGAATAGAGGGCAAAAACCCCTTACCTCAGGGATTAGAAGAGAGGCTGAAAACCCTTCCTCGGGGTAACAACAGAGGAACCCTTGTTCCACAGATGGAGGAATTCTTGTTCCCAGCAAGAGAAGACCTTTGTCTTTCTACCAGAACAGATCATCCCTAAAATACTACCCTATGCTACAGAGATGAATCCCCGAAAACAGCTATGGGAAGAGCTGTATGTCAGGGAAAGGAGCTCTTGCAGTGAACAGATGCTTGGGTGGCTGATTCACTGTGAAATGGAACCCACAAAAGGAACTGTGTTTCTTGTGGGAAAGTCTCCATGGTAAAGTAGGAGAGACTCTTCTACCCAATTAGACTGATGACGGTTTATTATGAAGGTAGTAAACTGACCAAGGTTCTCTAAAGTTTGTTTTTTGTATTGTTGATGGGAAAGGTTGTTGGTAAAGAAAGATCAATGGGGTGGGGGGAAAGAAACATCTGGGGGTTTATTTTGATTTTTATTATTTTTCTTGTTAAGTTTTCTCTTTTAGGTTTGTGAATAAACTATCTTTTTACCTTTGAAGTTTTAGGCCTGCTTTGCATTTCTCATTGAATCCTTATCTCAACACAAGAACTGAGTAAGTAAACTCAGTAGGGGCACTGGTCTTAAACCAGAGTACTTACTACACTACACTACCCATCATTTGGTGTGAGCAAACAAAGGGAGGCAGACGTGAAACCACTACACCTGTTGACTTAGAAATTCCTGCTGTTGTAGATGTGGTTCAAACTTAAATTTGGAATCATCATACATGCTCTGTCTGTAGGTCCTGGAGAATTGCCTTTATCTCATCTGTAACACAAAATGAATGAGAAAGAAATAAGCATTTCCATAACTGCTCTTGTCTTTCTCTGCTGCTATTTAAGCATGAACACCGCCTCACAATGTTCCAAACATGTCACTTTATGATCTGTTTAGAGAAAGAAATATTAGTTTCCCTATATGTTAAAATCACTCCTCCTGGCACAACAACGTGAAAACTGTACTGCTTTTAATTAATAAGGCTTGCCACATGAAGAAAAAATAACTCTAGTTCTGTCAGAAAAACAGCCTAAATTTCTGTTTTGAGCTACAGATGGAAAGAGTGCCAAAGGGGTATCCTCACTAAGAGCACAAGTCCCTTCCCAAGCACATCCACATTATTGTTACTTTGAGGGGCAATGCTGCTGCTTCTGTAAAAGTAAGACACCATCTATTCTATTTTGGAAAGTTTCTTTATGAAAAGAATATAACAACAAAGTATCTTTTATTTTCATCTTTTTCTTTATGCGTCTGCAAATGTTGCTTGACAACATGATCTTTTGGCCTTTGCCTATAAATATTCGTGGTGCTGCAATCTGTTCTGTGTACTACAGCTAGAATCAGCACGTGTAGAAAAGCACATGGAGAAAAGCACATGTAGAAAAGCAGGGAAGGAACAGATGATCTGAAAGAAGATGGATGGAGAAAGTGGGGTTTTTTCTTAGTCTAACGAGTTTTGCACAAACCCCTCTTGTAGAAGAATTGCACTTCTCTGCAGCTAACAGTGCATTATTTTCTGCTTGCTTGAAGACAGTTTCATTCACAACATGCAAAACGAAGATTGTGTAAAGAGAAAAATATTCATAGATTTGAAGGGCTTGCTTTTTTGAGGCATCCATCAAGACAACATCTAAAATCCCATCAAAATCTTAACTGGTGTCAAATAAACCAGAGAGAATATAAAGTAGAGTACATTTGTAGCATACAATTTAAAACTAAAATTCAAATTCATTCTACTTTGGATAGATTACAAAAGTCATATAATCACTATCATAAGATCACATAATATTAATGTAAACAGCTAAGATCTTTAGCCTCCAAAAGATAAAAATACTGGTTTTATGAGTATGCACTACAATATTAAATGTTTATACTCACTAATGAAAAACTTAGTCACAAGCTTGGACAGTAAGTTAGTGTTATTGTTGTCTAGACCATAACCAGAATTAAATTATAGTAAAAGAGCAGAAACCCTAACAAAAGCCCATATATCTGTGTATGACTGTAGAGCCAATATTATTTGCTGTTAGGTGACAGTTATTGTCATTATAACTGCAGTACCAGGGAAAAACTTTGTAAGCAAGTTCATAAAACAACTTTCTCCAAACAACTCTTTCTTTGTCTCCTTATTATGTAGGGAACAGGAAACAAAGATATAAAAGAGAGAAGATATACTTGACAGTTACAGCAAATAACACAATTTTTTGTCTTTATGGTCATTCTCACAGTAAATTTATCTTTTGATGTCATGATACTAGTGACACCAACACAGAAAAACTGTCTTTTTCATTTCATCATGTACCTTTTGGCATTTGGGACCAAACTTATCTGGTTGCATACAAATCAGAGGGGAAAGATAAAAGTATACTAAAGAACAAAAGTAAGACCTAATGTGAGTCTGTTGATAGTGTAGTTGCTCCCCTTGGCTTCATCCATGGCTGAAGGAGCTGTAACACAGGGGAAAATACCATGGTTTGACAGCATATGGAAATATGGTACAAAGAAGATGAAGAGCACCCAAAGAACAGGAATTCTTTGGTTTAATGTACCGCCAGTAATGTGCTTTCCACAATGGCTCTGTCTGCCACTGGAAATCTGAAAAGCCATACCATGGGAGACACAAGCTCCAGGATATTAAAAATTGGTCTCCTAGAGGATGGGAAATAGCTGTTTATTACACCCCAGAAGGTAAGAGTAACCCAGGTTCTTGTTAATGGATGCCCTGGGGCAGATTAGAATGAAGTGACACTGAGTGATCAGTATTTGTAAATACATATATATGTAAGGCATGTATGTAGCCATTTTATTTATTACTGTCTGTAGTAATATAGCAATATTAGAGCACGAAAATATTACTTATGAAAATGTATAAGGGAAAAGAAAGGAAGAAAAAGGGAAGTAGTAGAAAAGGTATATAATCACCACCAATGGAGCTACAATGAAGCCATTTGTCAAAGTGATTGTCTTCCTCCATTGGGATTGGGGGAAGAAGCCCATGAAACACAGTTTGATAGGTTAATAAACAGGTAGGTTCAGGTGGGAACAGCCTGGTATCTCCCCTTTGTGGGGGGGATCTTCCAGTCCTCTGGTGGAAGGCCCCCAAAATGAGTCTGAGGTCACTTTCAGTGTCTTTGATGGCTTAGGAGACCACCTAAGACAGCTGCCTCCCATGTCAGTGCAGTTGAGCCAGTAATACCCCATCAGACCTTCCCCTGTGTGTGGGGGGAGGTTTTACAACTGAGCAGAGGACAATTACCATGATAAAGAACACCATCCTGTGCTTTTCCTTGTCAACCTCAAAGCCTGGCTTCATCAAAGCACACTGGTGTCTCCACAAATGGATAAATGTTTTGAATCATTAACTATTAACTGCCCAGTCTCTGAAACTGTATCCATGCCCTAGTACACATATTGTTAAAAATTAAATAGATCCAGTGCTGCTATGAATTTATTAGGACCAGGGGGTCTGTTTCTCCCACTACATTTCCAGCATATGGAACAGAATACTTGCTTCCCAAAGGGCTTGATCCTGCAGTGAGGACTCATCATTTCATTTAGTTTGACATTACCGATATGTGGGGTTGAAGAAATAATTACAGCAAAGTTTGTGGTGATTTTTTTTAGTTTGAGACTTGCCTCTGCCTCTTACTCTTTAAAATATTATAATTTAGGGCTGAGGCTTCAAACTCCTTTAGAGGTGTGATCTGAACTATCGCTCAGAGAAAAAAAATAATCTGGTGACCTTCATCCCCTCAATTTCAATGAGCAAATTGAAAATATGTATCACTTCTATTTGTTTCTATTACTTCAAAATTCTTGCTCTTTTCAAAGTAGGGCTTTTGCTGTTGTATATTTTACTTTTCTGGATGTGTACTGCAATTATGGTCTAATTAGATATTAAAGCCAGTTATTAAAAGTAGTTTGAAAGAAAATAATTTAAATATTGTAAATAGGATGTACGTAATTGCCAGGCAAAGGTAAACTGTTTGATAATTACAAACATTAAATTGAATATACCTGATGTTGAAGTAAAGGTCTTAAGCAATGAAGTGAGTCAATCTTTTTGCAGGTAAATCATCTGAAAATTCACCTCTAGGCCAATGAAAATGTCCATGCTGTACTAATTATTCATTCAGTAGCTAGATGTTCATTCTATAAAGCTTGAATTCTATAAAGCTTTGCCAGGAAAAAAAAAATTACATTGTTTCATAATTCCACCAAATGTATGTAGCAAATATAGATATGTTTTCATATTCTTCAGTAAAAGCATAATCCATACAACTCAGAGGACTCATCATGGGATTTATATAACAAAACTATTAGAGAACTCCCAAGGAGAGCAATAGTTATCGATGCTTTTGTCCTTATTAACCTGGTAAGAATTTTACTTGGCTTCATTGTGACAACAATGTGAAAAGCATACTCATTATTAGCAGAATCTGAATTCCTAAAGTAACTCCTAGGCAAATAAGTAGCCCAGTAACTAAAAAGAAAATTCTAATGTTATTTATCAAAAGACTCAACCACTGTTATACATAAATTTCACCAAAAAAAAAAAAAGTAAATAAATTTTAAAAGGAAGTAAAAACTCTGAGAGTGTATTTTCTTGACAGAGGTTTATTTCCTCAGTGGAGGTTCCAGGTTACTTATTCGAACTCATTGTGTTATCTGCCCATTGAGAAGAAAGAGTATCTTAATATTTCTCAGCAAGGTCAAAATCCATACTCTCTTTCCAATCAAAATCCTGAGGAAAATGTAAATGAATGTTCAAAATATCCTTGGTAGTCCAAGTGGTGAAAATCCAAAGAGCCTTCAAGGCACAAATCTTACAGGATGCTCATTCTTCAACCTCAAGAGACTGATCAAGGGAAGAGAAAGATCCTCCTTCCAGCTGGAAGACAGCATCTTCCTTCTGAATGTTCCAGGCAGAATGGGGTGCAAGTGAGTATGTTTGTAGATATAGTTATAGAGGGATTTAGAGAATTTAGGAGATTCCTTTTAGGAAGTTAGAGAAATTTTGGAATTTAGAGGTTAAGAATTAGAGGGAGTTTGGGGAATTAGAAACAACTGTGTTCAGATTTTCTAGAAGACTGATTAGTCAGGCCAGTTTTAAACTTTAAAATAAAGCTTTCTTAGATTATATTTGTTAAAAATGTACGCTACTGTAAGTTATTACTTAAATTTCATCAAAATTATTCTTTCCATTCAAGATGCCTAAGACTGGGGACCATCAGAACATTAAACAGCCAGATTTTGTAAATATTTGAACAAATAACACCATGATAGTGAAGAATTACTCAACCTGTATGCAACTACTATTAAAGCAGAATGGAAATTAATATTAAAAAAAAGTCTTTATGATATTTATATAACTAAGCACAAAAAAAGAAGGCTAAGCTAGAAACATCCTCAGTGTGAGAAGAAACATGATCCTTTATCAGCAGGCAATGGTAACTTCAAGAGAAGAGGTAACTTTTACACAGCATGTTTAAACAAGGCTACAAGTCTCTGGTAAAAGCACTCGCCAATTACCCCTGATAGTGTTTTTCTAGATCTACAAGCTTTGGCAAGAACCATTTCTCCACCTTTATTACCCAAAATTTCAGCTATTTAAATTGAATACTTTATAAACTAATTTATATTTAATGAGTGGATTTGGCACTTAGTGCTATGGTTTAATTGAAAATGCAGAGTTTGGTAAACGGATGAACTCAATATTAGAGGTCTTTTCCAACCTTATGGATTCCATGATTCTATATATATGTTATGATCATTGATTTTCAAAGACAGAGAAAAATAGTTTTGTTTTGTTTTCAGTTTTTGTTTCATATTGATTTAAATTTTCTACAGCTGAGGTATTGGAATGTAAAAATCAATTTATTTCTGTTTAATTCAATTAAAGTAATTTTATTTTAAAGTCATATTCTTTGTGTTGCATCATTTGGGATTCAAAGACTGCAGGAAAATCTTTATCTACCAACATGGGACAGTTCAAGCCTTTTAATTACAAAAGCTTTCCTGCCACTGTTAGATTTAATTAAATCTTCCTTTTTGTTAAATTTAAATCTAGGACCAAATTCAAGCTGACAATGCCTCTTTGATTTTTGGTCTCAAATGGTAGACATTTCATTTGTTGTGAAGCCAGAATCATGGATGAACTACAGCTTAAATAAGGTAAATTAAAATGAAGGAAAATAATTACCTAAAAATAGTCCTTTATTTATTTTCACATTTCCTTGCTTTTCTGATTTTTATAACACCTCACCTCAGTAAATAAGGCAAAATTTTAAGGTACATAGACAAAGTAAAGGACACAAATTAGAACTATGCACTTCCAATTTGAAATGTTGATTTACTAGAAAAAGAGGGCAAGTCTATCTGTGTTTCAAGTTAGAATCTACTTCAGCTCCTCAGTTTTTTGTAAAACCATGTCTGTATTCTTGAAGCAAACAATTATATACATACAATTTCTCTATAAAAGGAGTAGCTCAGTCTTAGTGTATCCTTTACAAATGTAAGGAAAATTGAAACAGGAAACTATTATCCGAGTGAAGGCCAGAATTACATTCCAATATTCTTACAGCTGATCTATTTCTTTCCCCAATTTTTCTGTTTCTTTTATTCATGTGGCCTTTACATTTTCACTAGAAGCTACTATTCGTCATTTCCATTTTCAAACCTTACACTTGCTGCTGAGAAACGTCTCTAAAAACATCAGGAGTGCTGGGAAGGGTAGCCAACCAAGCTCCTTTAGTGTACAAATGTGATGGAGCAGGATGACTATTTTTTTTCTTAAACCATTAGATACAACTGTAGATGTCTGTTTATATGTAAAGTAAAGAGAACCTTACTGATTCTGTCAAGATAAAAGGTGGTAGAAAGGAGCTGATAGAGATAGCAAAGGAAACTTTTGCACCATTTCCATTTAAAATATACTGAAGTAAGGTATATTCCATGCTTGCTATCTTTAGTGCTTTCTGAAAACAAAAGGCATCTAGAAGGAGTAAATGCTGATTTGCCAGGAGACCATAAGGTGTAAGTCCAGCCTGTGTCAGCCAGATTTCAGCAGCTTCTCAGAAGACAACCTGATTGATATCTCTTCTACATGGCAAACACAAGCTTTCAGCTGGGTAAACAGAAAGCATATAATTGTATTTGCCTTTCTAATGTAAAAGTATCTGAGTGAAAGATTATCCAAGATTTCCATAGATGGAGATTAGGACAGCATGACCTTCTATTAAAAAAAAAAAAGAAATCACTCTGTAAATATAAACGTGCTCTTAGGACATTGGTTGCTTTTATGACTGACCACAATCTTTTGCAGAATTGCAAAAAATTTTGTGGTTGTACTGAATTAAACCAACAGTAGCTGGTAAATCTTAAATATGGGCTTTTATTTAGGAATCAGAGCAGAAAGGGAAGGAGTCAAGAGAGTCAACACAGGTTTTATCCTTTCTTCCACATATCCTATTCTGTATCATTAAAAGTAGTCTAAAAATAAAAATCTAAAAAAAAGAATTAATGCATACCTAAAAATAATCATACTATAATGTTCATAAAATCACTTTCAGAAATTTCTCAGTTGAAACAGATATATATATATCTATCTGAAATCCTTTTTATTTTCCGCTTTCAATATTTGCACTGAATGCCAATCAGATGTAACAGAAGACTAAGTATTTGCTGCCAATTTTCTACTACATGGTGAAAATTCCAGAATCATCGATTATCTACCAATTCTTTCTATTCTTTGTATTATCATCATAGCCTTTACATTCACCTCAGCCAACAAAAACTTTGCAGAAAAAATACTCTAATAATGCTGAGTACTGCAGTGTTTCGCTACTAAAACTTCAGGTTTCTCTACTTAATTCTTATTAAATTAAACATTTCACAGCTGTTCTTTCAGTTAGAATGAAAAATATTTTTGGCATTAATTTTGCTTTAGTAAAAAATGTAGGTTTTTCATAATCAAGAAAATTTGTAAATTTGTGATATTACTTGACTCAAAAGGAAACAAACCTCTACAACACATTTTTTTGCCAAATCAAGGAAGAAAGTGAGCCATATGGGCCAAGCAGGCTGATAATGTGGGTAGGGTATTCTCTCCTGTAGATACCATTGATTGTTTATTTGATATAAGATATTTCTTCACAGATAACATTAGAAACATTTTTGTAAACCCACCTCCTCCTGTCTATCCCTCCTCACTTTCTTCTAAGCTCAGGTCTACCATCTTGAAAAACACCAAGTCCCTCATTATACTCCTAGGTATAGAGAGAATGTTTAGAAGAGAAATGCTTAGTAGAGTCAGCATGTAACACGTTGAAATTCTCAAACCAGGTATCTCAAGGAAAATCAGGAGTTCCTGCACATGGTAAATTTCTGTTCTTTGATAAATGGTATTAGATTATGAATAGGACATAATCTGCCAACAGCATAATCTAAAGTATTTACCCTTTTTGTTATAACACTGTTTCAGGAATTCCTGAATGAGCACTGTTGAGTTTAAAATGGCAGAGGAAAATCTTAAAGAGAAAGTTTAAGCTTTGCTTAACTTGTAACATGGTTTTTAAAATGTCCTGAAATATTCAGAGCCATGTCTTTGCAGGTTTTGGTTAATTTGAAAGGTAACAGAGGCCTTGAGTTTCATGAACAGAACAAGCACAAGGCACTATCATAACGAAGTTGATCAGAATCAGCACCAACATGGGGACTTCATTTTACCACATTCTCTAAGAATTAGGAAAAAGAATGTGCCCTATAGAAGAGTTACAGATACAAATACTCTTTTTGAAATTTTCTGCATTTTAGAAGCAAATAGGACATTGAATAATATGAGTGGCTTTTTAGTTTTTTTCTCCCTGCAGTTTGCCTAAGGAAAGAACTTGTGATAATATGGAAAGGAACTTGTATCATCACCACAGGAGCATTTGTTTAATGGCATTCATTTACATAGAAATATGCACCCTAGTAGGAACAATTCAGAAATTCAGCAAACAGCTTGTGATTTCAAAAAACTGTTGACAATGCTAACAATTTGCAGTGGTAAAATACCTTCTGAGTAGTTTAGATTATTATTTGTTAGCCTAATTGTCATACTAAATCATTCCCTACCCACTGTTCTATTTTCTGCAGTGGTCATTTCCTTACTTTTATTCACTCACAGGCAGCCTCTCATTTCACAAGTCAAAACTACATTTTCTAAGAAGGTTATTATTAGTTGCTGTAAGAATTCACAATAAATAATTTAACTCTGCAAGTTTATGCAAGAGCAGAAAATATTTAGGCTCAGATGGAAAAAATCTTGGCACTAATTCTCAGTCACTGTACACCCAGAGATTTATCAATCCTGTGATGGTCAACACTACAGTGCGCAGAGGGACTCGGCTCCAGAAGTGCTGAGTCAAGTCCTTCTATGGTGGTAAAGCCAAAGTTCATTATTATCCCATGGGATTTAGGCATCTACAAAAGGGTTTCACAGTCAGCTGTACAAAGGGACACCTAAAACAGCCAGCAGAAAATGCCTAAACCATAAAAGAAAAAGCACTGTCTTGCTTCTGGACCTCGTTACTTGTGTGGAAGTTAGAATGAAGCACCTCCTTGAGAGCTCTGTTCAGGGCAAGGCACCATTTTCCATATCTAGGTTCTTAAACACTGTGTTTTGTTAATGAAAATTACACTCTTCCTTTTCTTCTTCCAGATGACTGTGTTGGTGATTTTATCACAATGATGATATCAATTATATTGCTTTCTAGGAAGGCAGATATCTGGGATTCAACTGCATTCCCAGCCAGCTAAGATCCAAAGGTACTTTTCCTGGTTTCCTGAAAGACCCAGTTCCCAAGCCATTAAGTCCAATATCCATGTTGGAATTGGGAGCTTTGTGCACCATATTTGCAGTGGTAATAGTTCTGTTTGGTCCTAAAAGCAAAATTCTCTCTTTATTTCTTCCACAGCTGGAGAGAAAGGAAGAGGCAACAGTTAGACACGTTTAGCAGTTCTTCTTGGTATTAGAAAAGCAGCGAACATAAAGGCCAACAAGTATTTCTAGGCAAGAAAACTCACCAGATCTTTCTCCCTGATAGATTTATTGTTTTAAATATTTGAAAAATATAATGTAAATCAGCTAGATCCACTACAAAAATGAGATTTTTTTTGTATGATAGTAATGAACTATGATTCTTACTGCCCATATTATAGCTACAGACAGTAGCAACATTGAAAAGAACTTGACCTTCTGTAAAAAAGAGAACTGCAGAACAAAATGATTAGACAAGGAAATATTGAGCAGATTAACAAGACAATTTACAATAGAAATGAAAATGTGATTTTCCTTATAATTGCTCTGGTGTCTAGACACAGTGCACACATAACTATGAGTTCAGTACATTTGTTTCTACAAAATGAAACATATGTCCAACTTGTCAAATCAGAATGGCCACAAAAATATAAGTGAGTGATAATTACAATTTCTTGGACTGTCTACTTGTTTCAAGGTCTTAAAATATACTTTGTGACACTACGATTATTTCTTGGCATTCTACACCAGACCTGTATTAATTATCTGGTTTACCACTGTCTTTAGGGGAATAATTGTACAGTTTGAATTTTTTTTTTTTTTTTNTTTTTTTTTTTTTGTGGGTTTTGAGCCCAAAACACTGTGTTTTAGTGGGATGGGACTTCTCAGTTCTAAAAGCTGTTGGGTCACCTCTTCCCTATATGAGCTCACAAATTCACTTCTTCCCAAGGTATTTCCCTCCTGGAAAATGAAGCTGCTAATCTTTACCTACCTCACTGAGGTGTCATGAAGATCTATTAGCATTTACATAGTGCTTGGAAAATGTAAAATCCTGTGAGCTACATTCAGACTTGGCCTAAACAGCAAAGCAGAGAATCCTCCTCCCATCAATGTATGAGCTACACTGAGAATCTGGGCTGGGAGAGAGACTGAGTTCAGGAAAGTGTTTCCTGACAATTTCTGGCTAAAATTTTGACACCATTTACTGCTTAAATTATTTAACAGCCTTTTTTCAGGTGGGAGAGAAAATATGGGGAGTAACTGCATCATATAAATTCTCCTGCTTCCAGCACATTTCAGAAAGATGTGGCAAATACAGAAGCAGGGCTAAAAAAATTATCTTTTTTTAGACAAGAAACACCACAGAATGATGTGAGTTCAATTCTCTAGTTTTGAACGATATGCACACCACAACCTTTCTATTTTGCTCTTGTTAAGAAGAAACATATATGGCTACATGCCCAGAGGGTTTTATTTGTGGGGTTTTTTTTATGTTACTGTGCATCAACATTTGGACTACAACAGATAAAAAGAGAATTTTAGCTCTTTTCAAAATTATAGGAGATTCTTCCTAATGCTACACAGAAAAAGAGTTTATGAGTTTTTCTAACACTTATTTCATCTGATTCCCTCTAGAGGCCCAATCCTGCTGCTTTTACACATTGAGTAGCTTTAAATAGATCTTTCTGAAACCAGTATGCAGAATTCTTCGAAGAAATGTCATCTTTCATATTCTTATTCCATTAAGAACATGATAGGGAGGAAAAAATATTTTTATCTTCTAGCCTTAGACAGTAAGGAGTAAGGAAGAGAAGAAAACCACTTCCTCTTTTCCTTATATTTTTCAAACCCAAACATAATACTAGATTAAAATAACATCAAAGTATAAATATGTTTTCTTTGACCAAAACCCATAAAAGGTGAGATCCAAAAAATTTACCAAAAGGAAGCAGTTCAAGAAGGGATTACAAAAGTAAACATCCTTCACTCAGCTTTCAATGCCACTCCCTAAACAATGACTGTCACAAAATAGGGATCCATACCTACCAATAGATAAACTTTGACAGCACTGTTGTCAGATAACAGCCTCAAGAATAAAGCACTTCTCCTTCTTCCTCACAGAATGAGTAAATAGTGTAAATAATATGGAAGTCAAAGATTCATATTTCCATAAATTCTAAGCTGGTCTAGTTTATTCTGATGAGCCATAATTTCTATATCATCCATCAGAGAATGAAAACACAGAGCTATTTTTTCTGTTTTCTGCAGCACTGTCATCCAATATGAAGAAACAGCAGATTTGAATAGAACATTTTATGAATTTTCCTCACAGTACTAATTATTGTGTCATGATGAAAAAGTAGTTTATTGCAATCTTCACTAAACATAATACAGTTATAATGTACATGTAACAAGACATGTAACAAAAACATCTGAAAATCCTGATGACACAGTATGCTATTTCTTGGTATTTATGTAAGACTATAATGTCAAATGTGGTATTTCTGAGATGCACATTGTAAAGCTTACTTTATCTATAGGAAAAAATGTTCAGAGAAGACCATCATATAAAAAACCCCACTGTACTAGGAAAGCAGATACATATAGCTGATACTAAAAAGCTGATTTTTTACATTGTATACTGAGATTTTAATGACTTCAGTGACCACTACTTAGCTTAAAAGATGGGCTCCATCCTAGTACTCTTTGTGTATGCATATTTATAGAATTTCCATTGACTTAATTCAAATATTCTGGGGAACAAAGATATCAATGCTAACTATTAAAATATATTTGACAGCTTCTCATGTCATGTAAAGAAAGGCATCACCTTGAAAATCACTGAAAATAAACCAAAATCATTTTCAATATAGGCCAGAACTAAATGGCTTCTTAACTCCTGCACTTTAGGAGCAATTTTGTGAATAATAAACACTGAAAATACTTCAGAAAGTGTTATATTATGTTTCCTCCACTTTATGTTTCACCCAAATGAATTTCCCTTTGGGCATCAAAAATGATCCCCATTTTAGCACCATATGAGCCATTGCCCTATATGAATATCAGACATCAGATCAGTGGATTTACAGATATATTATGCTGCTTTAGAGTCATTGCATTGCATCAGAGGAAAGGTTTAGTTCCAACCTACTGGCTATCCATCTCATCAGCTCTGACAAACTAGCCACTTGAAAAAGCCACATATCTTGATTGCTATTGCTTAAAAGGGCTTACAGGCACTGGTCTTGGGCATTTTTCAAGCTTTCTATTTGCAAAGTTTTTAACTGGACATTATTTGATAACAGCCTTTAAATCCTGTTTTTATTGGCTTGTGAGGCATGTATTAATGGCAAACAAATGCACACAAAATGCTCTAACTAAGAAGAGGGGCAAAGAAGCACTATTTTTTTTTTTTTCTCTTTTAGACATTTAGCAATCACTGTCCATTGGGAAAGGTATTTTTTTCTGGTTTCTTGAGTTTTGTATGGTTTGAGAACAAAGCCTTCCCTTCCCATGCATCCGGAGCTCCCTCTAGTGATTCAGCAAACAGAATGAAACCTCCTCCTGACACTTGCCCTGTAACTAAGTAATGAACACACGCATTTCTCAGCAGCCCATCTCTTCAGAAATTGGAAGTAATTTAAAACGTGAAGCCCAAATTATTATCGAGGAGTATCTATTGGTTTCAGATGGGAATAGATTAAATTGGGTAAATGTAATCAGTCTCAATGGAAGAAAAATACAAGAGAAAGGGCTATAGAAATAAAAATTAACATATAATCAAGAAATTATCACATTTATGACAGGTAAGAGTGGAATAATATATGTAATAGCTTTAATTGTTTTTTTGGGGGGGGGTCTTTTCTACTTTAAAGGAGATAATTAGGTACTATAATTATTAGCTGGCTAAAGGTTAAATTTTCACACACCAGAAATAGTCAACAATGTTCTCAGATGTTTTCTGTAGCATAGAAAAATTTTCTGATTTACTACAGCTGTCCTCTCAGTTCCTTTCCTCTTAAATCTGTTGGCTTCTTATACAATCAACATCAGTGCTACTGCATAACTAGAAAAGCTGAAATAGCTCCCAGGAGATCCACAGCGCTGGGCTTGAAACCCTTGCACAGCCTGCCAGTTCTGATTCACAAACTGGAATTCACGATAATCCTCAATAAGCTACATCAGCCTTGTTTATTTATTACTGTATTTTGGAATATTGAGAATTGCAGTATATTTATTTCAAACAATTAATTAATCTCATTCCAGAACTGGGACCTGATGCAGCAAACTTTTATTCTCTTAATTAATCCTTAATCATGCCAAGAATCCCTTTAGAGCAGTGTGAAGGAACAAACACATGGCTGATAGCTGCATGGCCAAGCTCACAATTCCATCTGGAGATGTGGTCCTTTAGGAAGTACTGATTCTTGCAGCTGAATCGACACTAAAAATGCTTTTGACACACATTGTCACAGAGCTTCCCAACAGATACAGAAATCTGACCACACATACTTACAAGGTCTTATCATAAAAGTTTCCAGGGAAGAACAACATGGTCGTGTCAATCTGAGTATAGGGACAACAGAACGATTTGTCATAGAATTTCAGACTTTCAGAGAAAAAACACTTTTTCAACACATAAAAGGCTTCTTCAATGCAGCACACTCAGAAACCTCCTAATAAATAAAGCATTTTTTAAATTAAAAAATAAAAATTTTGCTAATGACACCCAAGTGATGCGCAACTTGACACTTTAACTCTAATTTTTAATTTAATTGTGTAGTTTCTGTTCAGAAATAAATTACATCCACTGTTATTCCCATTCAGTCTCATACCAATTCAGTATAGCCATATAATAGAGGGCATTGCCTAACATTGTATAAATAATGCCTTACAGAACATATAGGATGCTTTAAACTGCACTAGACAATAATTTCAGGGGAATAGCATTGGCTATTCAGCATATTAAGTTGTCTACCTAACTGAACAACAGCCTTGAAATGGCCTTTCTTCTGTATTTTGTGTGTTTAATCATTACTTTTCTACACAGCGGTGGTTGAATTATTTAAAATCTTACCTAATCCAGGCATATTTCTAAAAGTAAACCTATTTAAGATTAAATTCTTATAAATCAAAGTAGTTCTCCAACATATCAATCTATGCAAATGACATCCTTGAAAATCTCAGGAAATTGTGCCAGCTATTCAATGGGTCAGAGGTAGATTTTTCCTTTGGTAGCTTAACTGATGATAAATAACTTTCCAATGGTCTTTAGTAATAATACAGGAAGTAGGAAAAGTTCTGGATTCTCAATAAATCCTAGCATAAAATACCCTGAGTTTTTGAAAGGGTAGACTTCAGACATTCTTAAGAAGGGGAAGTATTCAGCATCAGAATGAGAACACTGCTGTGTTTCAACCAGCCTCTGTGAGAGGCTGAAATGGCTCACAGCCTAGACATTGTTAAGATCATTGGAGGACTTTCGTCCACTGTAGCAAATGTTGCAAAGAAGAAACTGCTCGTCTGTGACCACCAAAGACCACCCCTCCCCAAACATGCCCTCTGGGGTAGGTCATAACACACCTGGGAATCTCGGTTCCTTTCACAGGGAAACCTGCTTGCTTTCACCATGCATGTGGAATTATGATCATAACAGCACCCCAAACACCATCCAGGTCTGTGAAGCACAGAGCCACCATACACAGGCCTCTCTGGAAGAACTCCAGCAGTCCTAAATTGCCTGCAGTTTCTTTTTTTCTGAATGGAAATACCTTCTCTTCAGGAATGATCATTAGAGTGTGTGGTGTCTTTTTCAGGAAAGTTAGAGTGACCTGGTTTGTGCCACACAGAGTGGCAGAAGAACTCAGACTAAGCATTATCTGCTTTACTGAGTCCTTGTGGCAACGCAGTCTTGGATTTGGTCTCAGGTGACCTAAAGGAGCCCCATTCTGGCTTATCTGAAGGGCAGAGTAACACTCAGAGCTATACAGTCTTGTTTCTTGAGAAGCCCAAAGAGAATTTTATAGTATCTTGTCTTTTACAGCAATGCAGAACAGATTGGCCATGGTTTGGAGCAAACTTCAGGTTTCATAGTTTTATTGTGTTATTTATCCTTTCTTTGACATTATTTGTAAAAGCTCCCATGACAATTTGGGCATTTTATTTTAAGTAATCAAAACAAATGCCTTCATATAGTTCATGACAGAATATTGCCTCATAATCTCATTGTACTATAAAATACAGCAGATATGGAAGCTAAGCGATGACATAAAATCGTTGTTGATAAACTTTGCAAATGACACAAAATTTGCTGGAGCATTAAATAATCAGGAAGACAAACTTCAGAACACTGTATTCCCTAATTAAATGCTTATAATCCACTGAAAGTTTTAATACAGTCGGTATTAATCAAGACCAGAAGTTTGTAGGTCAGAGGCTGCTGATGTGTGGCATCACATCACCACTTCAAAGTGACATCTGAGTGTAAGCAAAAAGCAGCTAGGAAGGCTTTTCAGTTTAAAAAAAAAAAAATAAAAAAGGAGCATATCCAGGACTGTGCAGGAGATAAATATCTAGTTAATCTGACTAGATGTTGAAATCACAGATTTCTAGTGTTTCTGTTGATCTGGCAGGGCAGTCCTCAGGTTCTGGATTTCTGGGACGTTCACCTCCCACCTCTGTCCTTGCACCCATAGACTTGATTGCTGTCACTGTTCCTTCCTTCCTCTCAGTAGAGCTGACTGAGCTGAAACTGTTTCACTTGTCAGAAAACTTTTCCTCCGCCATAATTTAATTTTTTTTCTCAAGGAAATCACAAGCATTTGCTTAGCTTCCTTTCTGGAAACTCTGCTCTGGTTTGACATTGGCACCCACAAAAACCGCTCTCTCGCTCCCCTCTGCAACTAGACAGAGGGGAGAAAACAGAATGAAGGGTTCATGGGTTAAGGACTATGAGAAAACACTCCAAGGTCAAAACAGGCTTGACTGAAAGATGTTAAGTGAATTTATAACTAACGAAAATCAGAGGAGGATAATGAGAAGGAAAATTAGTCCTGAAAAACACCTTTTCCTCCCCTTCCCCCCCAACTCCTCCAGCTGGAAACAAGGCCCCCTCTCTCCACCGGGTCTCCCACTGGATCACAGACTCCTCCAGCCATCCACCCGCTCCAGCATGGGCACTTCCCTCACGGGCCGCGGGTGGATCTCTGCATCCCCCGTGGATCTCCACGGGCTGCGGGTGGATCTCTGCACCCCCTGTGGATCCCCAGGGGCTGCGGGTGGATCTCTGCATCCCCCGTGGATCCCCAGGGGCCGCGGGTGGATCTCTGCATCCCCCAGGGATCCCCAGGGGCTGCGGGTGGATCTCTGCACCCCCTGTGGATCCCCAGGGGCTACGGGTGGATCTCTGCATCCCCCAGGGATCCCCAGGGGCTGCGGGTGGATCTCTGCATCCCCCGGGGATCCCCAGGGGCCACAGGTGGATCTCTGCATCCCCCGTGGATCCCCAGGGGCTGCGGGTGGATCTCTGCATCCCCCGGGGATCAGGGGCTGCTTCACCACGGTCTCACCACGACCTGCAGAGGCATCTCGGCCTCCGGTGCCTGGAGAGGCTCCTCCGCCTCCACTGACCTTGGTGTCTCTATGTTGTTATTCTCACTTCCTCGTCCTCTTCTTTAGCTGGAATTAACACCGTGCCACTACTTTTGTTGTGATTTCTTCTTAAATATGTTATCACAGAGGCATTACCACGATCTCTAATTGGCCCACTTTTGGCCAGCAGCATGTCCACCTTCAGAGCCATCAAGGATTGACTCTGCCGGACATGGTGGAAGCTTCCTGCAGCTTCCCACAGAAGCCACCTCTGTGGCTCCCCTGCTGCTAAAAACCAGGCCGTGCAAAACCAACACACTCTCATAGATGAGACAGAGGGAATATCACCCTGCCCAGGATCCTTGTCCAGAATAAGGTGATCCTGAAACACCAGCACACTCCCAAGAAAACTGCAGAAAAGTAAAATGTGACCTGTCACAGTATACGAGGAAGGAAGCAGCTGGTCTCACAATGAATTAAGGACATAAGAATACAAACAAAAGTTCAAAAGAAAGACACAAAAATGGCCCAAGCAGCAAACCAATCTTTTAAAAGTGAGGATTAAAGAACTCAACTGGTTTAACAAGAGACTGTGAATGTACTAGCATAGCGAAAGGCTTGCAGGTATGGGAGTTTTTCCCAGCTTGCTAACAAAGCTGTAGGCAGCCCTGAAGAATACAGCCTAAAAGTCTGACTATTTCAATCTTGTTGCAAAAAAACAATTTGAGAGATGCAAGGCAATTTAACATTCTAACAGCTTTACTGAAAGACAGAGAGAGAGAGGGAGAGAGAGCAGGCTCTGTGTGCTTGTACCCTTTAGTATTTTTTCAGTCTCTGTGTCTGGGATTCATTTGGCTCATCACAGTGCTCCCCCATGGGATGTATGTGTACATGGATGTTTCTGTTTCTTTCCTGGCCCACAAGAAGAGCCAGATTCTCTGAATCACCTCAGAAAGCTGATAGTATTGGCAGCTGTACATTTACAGCATGTTCAAAACAGCCCCAGGTCTCTTGGCTCATATCCTGAAATGGTCAAAGTCTTATGCTACTTCCCAAATGCATTTTCAGGGTAATTTTTACCTTTATCTGAAGTGTCAACAACTGTCCAGCAAAGAGATATTGACAGGAGCCAGAAGGGTATATTCTAAAAATTATATTTCTCATCAGAATTGGGTTTCAAATATATCTGTTAATAAAGTAAAATACTGATCCATGCTTCCTATCTTATACTAAAAAGGATATTTATGTAATCAGGGAAGTCTCAGTAAGCTAGCATGTTAACTTCAGCTTAACTTCAAATGTATCCTTAAGATCTTTCCTTAATGAAAAACATATGCAAATATATTGTTATTAGCATTGATTAAGTATCAAGAAAAATGTGATTTAGCCCTCTGCTATACCACTACTGATCATATATATTTTGTCTCTTACATGACATGAACTTTTATTGTAATTTATATCCTCTTTGCAACTGGAGTGCTCAACAGGGGTCCTCTTTTTAAAAACTAGAATTTACCAGCTGTTCCAATGAAGTTAATTTTATCAGAGACACTGCAGTTATTTTTTATAATAAAAGTGCAGTAAAAAACATATTATCAGAACACTTGCTATTGGGCAAGGGCTCTGAGGACAGCTGAAGCATTCTTTCAGTTTTAACAACAAAAAATGAACATACTGTCAAAATCAAAAATCATTCTTAAATAAGAGGAAATTTATTCTCATTTTTCATCTCCCAGCACCTTGCTTTAGATTAAGCTTCTCCTGCAATCTCTGGCTATGAAAACTACTCACTTTTCCCTACTTTTTGCATAATTTTAAACACTGAACTTTTTTTTAAAATTTTTCAACTCCTATTTTTAAAATAATTCCAAAATTAATTGGGTAACCTTCAGATAGGGATTGAAAAGTGAGCAAGCTTATCTGAAGGAAAATTTTGAACCTCCAGAGGTACACAGGAAACAAGCCATGTCTTTTTTGTTGTTGCATAGCAGTAATATTGAAAAATTGATACCTCCCTTAAAACAGGCTATTATGGGTCATAGTCACTGGCATTTGATACACCAAATTTTTGCATATCTGATAGGTCCAAATATAACCACTTGCATAAGGAGGATCCAGCATAAATTCTACTGTTTCTTAAAACTTTGCTGTTTCAAACAAAAATTCTGATAAAACATCTGAGGTATGTTTTATTTGGGATACACCATACAGGGTTTTACTCCGTAAGGACAAGAATTAGAAGATGTGCTGAGGGGAGGGAATAAATACCGTAAAAACCCCTGTTGGATATTAACAAAATACATAACGCACATATTCTACCTCAGTAACAGTGTTTTTGTACTGTACCACTATCGGTTTTATGAAGTACAAGTCAGGCTGCATTAAAATCACCAATAATTATAAAGTCTCTAAACATATTGTTGTTATAAAAGTTGGTTTTAGCTAAGGAAAAATGGGACAAGGAGAAGCTTCAAGATTCGTGAAGGAAAAAAGTAGAAACAGTTCCTGCATTTACCAGTATCAAATGGGAGTGTGATTTATTTCCCAACAGGTATGTGTTTAAAAAAGAAAAATATAAAGCACAAGTCAAAATAATTAGAAAGGAATATACAAAGTACAGCTGAAATAAATTTTAAATATATGAACTCTATATGTAATAAAATTATGCAGTAGCAAGACTGCTATAACCTCAGAACGATTCATCTTTCTATGGAGAACTATTCTAAAATCTGGCTTTCCTGACAGGAACAATTTTGCCACTAAATTTAACCAGATGAGCATTTCATCCTGTAGATGATCTGAGTTTTGAGGTCAGGTTTGACTGCTCTGAGAGCCAAAGAACCAAATTAGCAACAGATGCATACCCAACGGCTGACAGAATTTCATGTTTAGTTTTCTGTTAAATCTCTGCACTTTGGCAGATGATGACTGCCATTGGTACTGATGTTTAAATTCTCTTCTTGTGCACAGGCACCTGATCTAATTCATGCAGAGATTATGGACAAATCACATTTACAAGCTTTTGCTCAAGATTTTGCTTATAAATTCAGATAAAAGCATGAAAACTCTATAAGCAGTAAAGTATCAGCTTGGCAACTCCAGAGGTAAGTAAACCATCTATCAAATTCAGTTTAGCCATGTGTATCTCCAACTCTAAAATTTGAAGCAGCCAGGTACCATTAGAGTACAGCATAGAAAATCATTCATCATCACTGTTATCTCAAAGCATTAGTGGCACAGTCATATTTGGTTTCCTAATGAAGTGTAAAGGTTTCTTTTAGTTCTGGATCATAGATTTAAATTATAGCAAAAATGAAGTTCCTAAGGAACATAAAAACTTCCTTGAAATGCTTTTTGCTATGCTTCACCCTGCTTTAGACCACCACCTTCCCCACCACCAGACATTATACTGGAAGAGGAAGATTTTATTATTCTTACAATGCTCAAATATAATCTGCCTGCACTGTTTTATCTAATCATGTCCTTTCTAGCCCATTAGTGCACTTGACATAAGGATGATCTTGTAAAAAATATAATAAAGGCATTGATGAGGTCACATGTTCACAGATCTTGTCTACTTAATAAAATGAGTTTTAAAGATTTTATAAACTGGTGAAATCACTCAGTGGATGTTCTTAAACTAACTTTTAGTTCAAGGTAGTATAATGTACATTCTTACTACAAAAAAAATAAAGTCGTTTAAATGGAGTCATCTACACTCTTAAATCAACTTGTCTGAGCCAAGTGAACTTGAGTATTCAAGGCAGAACTTTTTCAGGTCAAGGTTAATCCAGATAGCTCACCTGAAACTTCTGGTCAAGGCCTGCTGAACTAGAGGCTGGTAGACTAGCATATACAAAAAGTTATTCCACTCCATGCTTTCCAGTGAAAATCCTGCAATTTACTGGAGAACAAATGTCCAGGGAGTTCTTGTGCTGGACACCATTGGGACCATGGTACCCAAAAAGCCTGGGCAAGTCTGTTCTCTCAAATTTGCTTAAACTTTTTATATATGGTTATGCCTTGGACAGTACAACGTTTTAGGAAAACTAACCTAGGTTTAATCTTTCACTAGATATATTTTCAGTTTGTTTTAAAAATGCTGCCCAGTAATTTCAGTCAGTGTCCTCTTTTTCTTTCACTGTGGTAATTACCGAATAAATTATATCTCTGTCTTTTATATAAATTTCCATTTTACTGATATTTGGATTAATTTTCCCCAACCTCAGAACTCTTTATCTAATTAGCTTTTGTACAGTGCTTTTTCCATGTTTCTTGTGATTTTTCTTGCCTCTCTTTGTACTTTTTCTACTTATACTCTATCCCTTTGAGATATGATGATCAGAACTGAAAATAATGTTTAAGCAGCAGGGACATCCTGCATGTATGCAGACTGGTAATAGTGCTTTCCAATTTATTCTGTTCTTTTCCAAACAGTACCTAAAACTCTGTTTAGAATTTTCTAGCTACTTATTTCACTGATAGTTACCTCTGAAAGTAACAGATGGGATAAAAGAGGGAGAAGGTGGTTTTGACAGAATGTTTCTCAAGCCTGTGTCAGCAAGTAATAATGGGTTGCGATGAGTAGTCCCTGCCAAAAGCTAAGGCCACAAAGAAGATTATTAATTTAATAGAATATACATATAGCTAATGCTTGTTATGATATGTAATTTGCAGATTGAAAAAGGCTTCCAACAGTAATAAGGCAGAAAGTGCTTTAAATAGCAAAGTTAATTTTTGTCTCTACTGTTAGATAAGCTATCAGTGCTCTGTTTCACTGAGCTCAGATGTGAGAATTAAGGATGGAGAAAGAAAGGAAGAAGGATTTATCTTGAACTTAGAAGGCATAAAATCAATTTAGAGGGAATCAACAAAAAGGTAGTGCCTATGGGGAGAATGTATTCCCACCTCTAACTGGGTGGAGGACTGGGTGGGGGTTGGCTGCTGGTAGGAAAGAGGGAAGGGGGGGTTATTCTTTGAACCTAAGGTCCCAGATTTTTAATAAAGTTTAGCATAATGTTACTAAAATAGAATGTTTTGTTTTAGGCAAACTTTTCCCAGGTTTTTAACAAAGTATCTGACCTAAAGTTCTACTTAATAAATGCTGTACTTTTTATCATTCTGCCTGCTCAGTGATGTTGCAGTATATGTAGTGGTATGAAGATACCAGATTGTGGGTGAATTGTCTCCTCAGACACAGAGATTTCAGGACAGCAGTGCAGATTTGTGTCTATGGTGGATTTGGAAGAGGTAGGACTTACGGACTGGTCATGTCATCTGCGAAGATCTGTGTGGTAGCACTTCTGGGTGCTGGGTTTTAGTATAAACCTGCTTCTTGTATTTTCTCACCAGCAACTTTTCTGCAAATCCACAGAGAACCACATTTTCCTCTGCTTAGGAATCTCTTCACAGGCTGTCACGTTTTAGGCAGAGTTCCATTCACAACATACCTGCAATATTCAGTGTTGTTAAACCTTTAAGCCTTCACTATTTTCCCCTTCTTTCCATGTGTTGCCTTGTTTCTGGAATGAGTTGTCTTTTATTATCAATCTTGCCTTTCTCAAAGCTCACTTTTGCTTTGCTACCAAAAAAGGACAACTTATGTAGGGTATTATGATTGTTCTTAACTTGAATGCGTGGTCTTATTTATGTCAGCACTGTTTTATTGGTCTTTCTGTATTCATTCAAAGGTGTAATACATCTGCTCTCATAAAGACTTTTACAATATGTGTATGTGCATATGTGAGTACATCATCCTACTTCCCTTTACTCAGAGGAGCAGATCAGCTACTTCAAAAATAATCCCACTCAAAAATCGAAGTTTAAAATATGACAAAATTAATCATACTCTGAAAGGGTCTGTTAACTTCAGGTACCTGTGCAGGAGCCAAGTCAGAAGTCCAGTGAAAAGAATCCCATCCCTGAATCTATTTTCGCATGGATGAGCATTCGAGAACAGGAACTATCCTTCCTTTCAGTATATGTATGCACATGAACACTCACAGGCAGCACAGCAATATGTTAAAAATAATAGCAGAATGCTATCTTGGTTTTAGATTTTTTTTTTTTTTTGCGGTCTAAATAATTGCTTCCCTTCTTATCAATTTCTGTAGTGTCTAGTAGAAGCTCCAGTTCCATTCCAGTTGCTCTCATAACCAAAACTGCAACACACTTAACTAACAAAAATGAATTTCTTGTAAGCTGTTGTGTGCTGTGGTTGAAAGCCACTCATACTCTTTGTCACAGCTGCAATCATTGTAATTATGTTGTTAGTGCATTAGTTGGCTTCCATCTGGAGCACAGTGTTTGTTCCCAATAGATGTCGTATGGTTGAAAGGCACCACTTAACTATGAATCACCCTCTATTGATGTAATCATTCTTACTTTATGAACACAGATAATTAATATAAAGCTTCTCTGGATGCAGCAATCTCACTTTGGCAGAATTTTTTTTTTTTTAATATCTTTCCAAAACACTAATTTCATATCTTTTTTTCCTGCACTTTTCCAGTACCATTCCATTTAAATTTCTCAGCTGAAACAAGGAAACATAAGAGGTTCTTAATTCCTTTTACCTGTTCGTATGGAAATGCTTGTGTTCTTTATAGTGATCAAGAATTAACATCTTTCTCTATGACTGTTAAATGCCCAAGGAAATCCTTACCTTGAAACCCAGGATTACATTCTATTTTTGAGACTGTTACCCTCTCTCTTATCTCAAAATCAGAGCTGGCATACTTGCAACTCTCTTAGTGCTGGGGACTACATTCAGAACTTAGCACAGCCTATAATCTGTCCTCCACTAAGAACACCTCTTTGTCACTCTAGGAAAGCAAACCTGTCATTATAAAAGAGCTCTATAGGCATCAGGGCGCAGGCAGCATCTTAGCACTTGGAAATTTGTGTCCTGCATTGTTTGGAAAGAGCATGAATAACTTCCAAGCACACTGCAAAAAGCCAGGGGTCTAGAGGATCCATGGCAAAAAAGGAAGGTAAATTGCTGGGTGGGCTAGGGATAGTGGCTGATCCATGGCAAGAGATCACTAATTATGTAACTAAGTCATTTTTCCCAATTCATTATTGAATAGGCCAGTAAAATATTAGCACATTGGTTTTAACACCTACTAGACAAGTTAGCACTTTTTGGAGGGCTTATACACTCTAGCACACTTTCAAAACATTATAGAATGGAAGAAAATACAATGGACAGTTTAACCCTGTCTAGTTCTGAGTCTAGGACAGATGTGAGCTCTTCCTTCTTGCATGTAACTTAAGCTAGCTGACCAAAAGAGCTGCCTACTCAGTTGGTTAGCTCCTCTCACATCCCCTTTCTTCTCCCTTACTTCCTTGCTGCTTCACATCTGAATCAGCCACAGGTTGTCAGGGCAGTAACCTTGTACTTTTCATCTGTTTCATAAAGCACTTAGACAACAGTAATAAAAACATATTTAACAATAAAATATTATGGGTCAATAAATGTTGGTTGTTCAAGAATCAGAACATATCCTCATCTTTACCGGTGGATTTTGTCTCTTGTCAGGTATTTTGCTGTGAGTTTGGGCTTAGATTTTTGTTTGGGATCAACTTTGTTATCTTTATTGTAGTAAAGTAAAAGAAGAAGGAGAATGAATTTTCAAAGCTAGCTGGCTTTTTCTATTTGGCAAACAGTCTAATTAATTTTGCTGTTGCTAGAAAAGAAGCCAAAAAACCAAAAGAGTAAAAAGAGTAGAACAGCATTCTAAAACAATCATAATCCACACAGACAAAAATGAGAAAAGAAAGCCCCAAAATCATATTTACCTCTTGTTTTCCTTTGCTCAGTTCTCCAAAGACACAACAGCAACATATTCTTTAATTTAATACGTATGAAGAGCTTGCAGCTGATTTTTTTAACTTGATTTCACAGAATCACAGAATATTCTGAGCTGGAAGGGATCCACAAGGATCATTTTGTTTGTCCATTTGAGATCGGTATTAACATTTTATCCTCTTCAAATAAGGTAATATTCATCCCTTGTGACTCATCTTTAAATTCAGTGCTGTGAAAACAGGTGAAGTCATCACAGTATATGAGATATATTTCCTCCTACAGATTCTGTGTTCCATAGACTTAATTTAATTTGCAATGTCTTCTGATTTCCCATGGCCTCATTTCTGTCCTTCTTTCTTAGCCTGCAACCTGCCATTAAATCACCATTTATTTCTTTATATCCTTGCTAAAGTGCATGTTTTCCTTCCTTGACTTCCAGCTAAATCTAAATTATCCTATCTACACTTCAAATTACCTCACTGTGCATCACTTCAAACTTTTTCCTCTGTCAGAGCCTCTTTCTATTCTCCTGTTCAGAAATGACTGGCTATTCCTTTTTTTTTTTCCTTTTTTCTCCGAGTATATCTTCTTCTTCCAGGAAGGAAGGAAGGAAGGGAGGAAGGAAGGAAGGAAGCAAGGAAGGAATGAAGGAAGGACTATATTTCTCTATTTGTTTGCAAAGAGAATTTCAGGGTAGAACGAGTTAAACAAACATCGAGGTCTTAAATCAGGGAAAAAGAGTAAATGTATTGAATGAAAATCACAGACAGTGTGCCAGAACAAAAGAGTGTATTTAAAAAAGGAAAGGTAAAAATATAAAAAAACAGTAAAATTTAATAAGGTTAGTTTGGCAATACGTATTCATTCTAAGATTTGAATAGTTTCACAGAGGCAGAAGCAAGGTATGAGACAAACACATTGATGCCATGCCTGTTTAAAACTTTGCTTCTTATTACTTTTTGTTATTATATTATTTGACCATCTAGCTTCTTTCCTGTGTAAATATTCCCAGTTGGCTTGCTTGTTTTTTTGAGCAGGCTCCTGTATTTTTTAATTTCTTTACTGGAATTCAAAGGCACATTGGGTCAAACAGTATTCCTAGTCACAGCCATGGAACACCTCTAAAATAACAGTAAAGCAAAATTTCCCTCATTTCAGGCACTTCTATTTGGCATCTTCAGGACACACTGAAGACAATATATTCATTCCTCTGAGTGCTGATGTTTCTTTATAACTGTAATTCATGTGAAGCATCTGTCCTGCCATCTGTGATTACAAAGTTGCTCAACCTCCATGTCAGCTTTGCATATAGAGATTGATTTTTGAAGATATATTCTGATGAATCAAAATAAAATAATTTCAAGGAATTATTTCTTGAAGAGTTGCCAGCCCATGTAAAATAAAAACAAATCCTGAAGGAAAATTTCGTTCATTAATTAACTAACTTGCATACAAAGAAAAAATATGAGCATATCGAATTAATCTCCAATATCTAATTGCACAAATTAATAATAATAGTAGGGGCAATAAAATAACGGCTTAAAATTTGATTCTGTACCCTCAAGGTATTTCTATTGTAGAAAAACATAAAACGAGTTTAACAGTAGTAGTTTGAGGAAGCAAGATGAAGACTGACAAGATGGTTATTGTTAAATGAAAGAAATGCTCACCAAAAACCAGATTGTCCAAAGGAAAATTTTGACACAATTTAAGAGCAAAGTTCAGAATATTTGTAGTTGGAACACATTATTGTAGTAGGGGAAATTGATGACAGGTTAAAACGAAAGCACTTAAAAATGTGTAATTAATAGCAGTCATGAATTTCCATTAATAATAAACCACTTTGCTCTGAGAATAATGTACATTCATTTAATGAAAAATATAAATTATCCTTAATCACCCATTTTTTGTCTGTTTGCATTTTTGACATTATCATGTCTTTGCACTGGTTTTAGAGTGGACACCCATTTTAACAGGAATATCAGCAGTTTCTAGCCCAACACTAAAATGCAGGAAAAAGAAATCTAGGGGATATAAACATACTTTGAAATGCTATTTCGACAAGCACATGCTGAAAATACTTTCCCAGTGATTTCAGAGCCATTTGTTGTGTTTTCTATTTGTAAGATTAACCCAGCTTTCAGAAGGGAGTATTTTTAACTTGTGGTTTTCTAAGAAGAAAGAGAAAAAGAATAACCTAATGTACTATAAGTGGGCGTAATTCCGCTGATATACAACGTATTTTAATTTAGCAAGTCCAAGCTTTTGTCTACTCCGTTGCTTCCCTGTAGCAGTCAAGGATTTATACACAAGCAACACAGAATGTTTAATTTAGCAAAATTGCCATTTCAAAACTGTATAGTCAAATGTTTAACTAGAAGTGTTTGGGGAACAGATGGACTATTTAATTGTTGATTTTTTAAAAGTCCTTAAAACAAATAAACAGACTATTTGAATGCAGTTTTGCTTGAAATATTCTCAAGGGTATAACTGTTAATGTATGAATAAATGTGTTTACAACTCCACTTTTACTGCTTAGGCAATCTTACAAGCAATTGAAGAAAAGTGTAAATATCACTGCATTTAACATGGTTCTTTTATGTTACAAGTAGTAAAAGAATAGAAATTTTAATATCTTACATATTTGTGACTGGTATATGACGCAATGCCCTGTGAGCCCAGCAGCACAAGACACCACGCCGGTGGGGAAGTCTCTTGCTGAGATCCCGGTGGGCTTATGGCAGGCAGAGCCGAGGCCACGTGCAGGCAAGTTAGCGAGATGCGCTCAGGCAGGCAAAAAAGAAAGAGGGGGACTCAGACCAAATCCATGTACCAGCAGAACTTTATTGCTGATGGGGGATTGGGTCAAAAGAGACCCAGAACTAAGGGAGTACGAACTGATAAGGGACTCAGGGAGTGGGTGGAGTTTACAGAACTGACCAATAGGATACTCATAGGGAGGGGTTTACAAGTAGACTGACAACTTCAGGATCAAATATAGGTTCTAAGGAGGTGGGATCTCTCTTAGTGAACAAATCAACAGTCTGATAACACAGAATCTTCTGGAATAAAGGGTAAGGCTTAAGGGGATTGACAAGGGAGAGAAAGACAGGGGTGAGCTAGGAAGGGGAGGGATGAACAATCAATCAAACAGGGGTGAACCATTCCATTCAGAAATCAAGGGGGGCATTTCAGAATCAACTATTACATAAACAAATATAAGTGAAACTAACAACAGTCTCCTGCAACAGGTATATGTGCTCCTTGCGTGAAACACTCCAGGATTTAGAGGACTGCAAAGCCTCCCATGTTCCATGCTATACTAAGAAAATACAGTAGAAGAGCACAGGAACATACATAGAGGAAAAGATCATACAGCAGCACCAAAGCTGTTTTTCTGAGGTACCAAGGGTTAGTTTCTGTAATTTAGCTCTGAACATCAACCATGAGACTGAAATGGAGCAATGCATCTTACTCAATCCAATGTAGATATAATTTGTGAGATGTTTTCATCTTTGTCATGGACATAAACTAGGCTAGAAGTAGACCTGGAGTAGGCTATGATGGTCAGTACAGATCTCTGTAGCATTTTCACAAAACATTTCCTCCAGGGACTGCAGAACACTTGTTTTACACTGACCTCAACCCTGCCCCTGCAATGAATTCAGGCAAAGTAGAGCAAAATGAAGTTTAGTCTGAATGGGCATGGAGAGCACTTTATGTGTGTGAGAAGTACCAGATTCCTCAACTAAAGAGCTCAGATTTGTATAACTAACTGTTTCTACAAGACAATTCAGAATGACTCATAATATTTTGACAGGAGTAGAGCAGTATCTGCTCTGGGGGTTGCAGCCTAGCAGTCATGGGTATTTATAGTGTGAGGTTGGGCAAAAGTGTCATTGAGTTATAGGTGAGTTACATCCTATTGCCAGTTCAGCTGCCTCTTTCATAGGCAGCTGCTCATTTCCTACCTCAGAGTGATGCCTTATCAGTTTGACCTGGAACAGAGGCTAGACAAAATTAGAGGAATAAAGTAGGTATTTATTGAAAGGCCTTCCAAGGCCACAGCCTGGCAATGCAAAAGCCCAGCTGCAGCCCTGCCAGCATGACCCTCAAGATGGGCACAGAAAAGGGGCCTTGGTCACGGGATTTCACACTTTTATAAGTTAGGGTCCATTTGCGTATTGAGGTTAACTGTCCAATTAATAACTTGGAATTATGAAGTTCCATCCTCCTTGCTTGCCCTCCTCTTTTTATGTTGCTTATGCTTTTGGGCCTGAGGTTCGAAACTATTGTCCTTGAATTTTGAGCTGGAGAGAATTGTTGTGTCTAACTACCCTGTAAACAGAACTTAGTAACACTTAATATGAAGCTAAGAGCTACACACTAAAGCAGAACAGAAAAAAACTTAAAACTTAAGGCATCAAGAGAAAGAGCCTTTGGGCTTCTGGTCCACTTTCAGTATGTTTCATTTCTTTTTCTCTTTTCAAAACACTTGTCAAACTATTTAGTTTTTATTTGAGCAATATTTTAAACCCTTTTATAAAAGAAGTGGACTCATTTTGCCATGGAAGCCATTCTCAGAGATGTAAACATGCTCAGATGAAATAAATTTTATAATCTGTTTCTTTCTATGCTCATTCATGAAGTTTCTGCAGTCAACTTTTAGAAGATTATTATTCAGTCAATGACTAGATTTATTTGCTGCTAAAGCAAAACCAAAACTGTGGAAACAGCAGGATATTTTAAAAAAAATAAAATTGCAATGAGTCTTTGAATCAATCTTTGACATTATTCCTCTTGTTAGAGTGTTCAAAGTTAAGCAGCTTTAAGAGCACGAAGATCTACAAACAGCCTTATCCTGCTTATGGCTGTATTTATGTTCTCTGGGCTGGGCAGAAGTGAACTCAAGCTCACCACCTCTTTACCCCATCATGACAGCATGTGTTTTCATCATGACAGCATTTCAGCAGAGCTGTCTCTCCCACGAAAACCCTGAATCAGGTGTGTCCTAAAGTGAATGCCTTATTAAGGTCAGCTTTTCACCCAACACAACACCTTTCCTGCACAAACTGACCTCCTTCTGCTGCTGGGAAACCAGGCAAGGGCATATGGAGCATAGCCAACCTGTGAGGGTGCAGACAAAGGCAAAGGAGACAGTCAGCTGAGCATTTCCTTGGCACGAATGCTACCCTTGCCACCAAACTCTACACTCCTGGCTGAGAGAGCATGTACTTCATGAAAATCATAGCTGTGACAAGGTCAGCCCTGTCCTTTTCCTTGTCATCTCACACTTGTTCATAGGGCAAAAAGTTCTAGGAAATGAGACTGGAACACTACTAGATCCCAGGGAGATCAGCATGTCCTTCCCCTTCACATCTCCTCACAAAGCTGTAGGGAGGACTGATGTCTCTCCTCAACCTCTTTTACTCCAAACTAGACAACCCCAAGGTCCTCAATTACTCCTCACAGGATATGTTTTCTTTCTTCTGCCTCCTTCGTACTTTCTTCCTGAGTATTCTGATATAAAAAGCTAGAAAATCAAGCTGATCTCCCAAAGCCTTTACTCTGGCTAACCAGGTGACATCCTCCAATGGCCATAATTTCTTTTCCTTGAAGATGATAGCTACAGGATCATATTTACCTAATTTAATATCTGCAATGCAAATAGCTACCTTTACCTTAGGGTGCTCCTATAATTAACATAACTAAACAGGCCTATCTACAATACAACTTGTACAAGCTGTTTTGCACATGAATATTAAGAGAATAAACATATCTTACAGTGTTTTTTTCTTGCCACTGAGAGTTTAAAGTCTGCTCAACTAATGTGACCTGTCAAAGCCTCAAAATTACCTCTTTCTTGTGCCTGTGCTTCTACTCTGCCTGGGTCAGCTGCTTTTAATTGTTGGTGTACAGAAAGAACTTCGTGTTACCAACATGTTGCCAACATTACCCTTGAGGTTGTATCGAAGAGATGTTCCCGTGACTCCACCTAAGAACCATCACCAGCTAAACTGCACATACCTGCCAGAGTTCAAATTAAAATGAGCAGTAAAGGCCAGGTAACCACAGCTCTATCTTTGTTTTTTTTTTCTAACTGGCAACCCATTCCTGTTTCTTTATCATTGCAAGTGACAGTGACTGACTGCTTTTAGGTGAGTCCCATCCAATCAATACTTGTAATACTCAGCCCGTTATATATCAGGTGTGCTTTTTAACATTTTTTAAATTAATATTTATTAATATAAGTCTCTGTTGTCAGACCTGTTTGGTTTTCTGTTTCCCTTTGTTTCCAGTAGTCATGCTTGGTAGACTATTGTAAAGTGTCTTAATTGTCTTTAATTGGAATTGTTGAGATCTGGGTAAGAACCAGCTCAGCAGGAAAAGTGAGGATGAGTGTAGAACAGAGACAGTCAAGTTTCTTCAAACAGAATAAAAGACTCTGTGGAAAAAAAAAATGGAGAGCTAGATGGAGAGGGGTCTGGTACGCATGAGGAAGAGAGGGAGGGAGAGGCATTGTGGGTCTGTATCTGTGACTGCAAGCTTAACAAGCTGTTGTACACTGCTCTTGAGTGAGATATTACTCAGCCAGATGCAACCTTTTACCCCAGAATCTCACTAGCAACATGAGAACAGTTTAACGCTGTATTTTCTGCGTCCACACCTTTGCTCGTGCACACACTTACTCACCTGAAAACTCAGAATTCCTGCTATGAAAAGAAGAAAATGCTGCAATTTATGTAACAAGACTAAAGCTCTTAAAGGTGTAGCAACAGTTCAGTCAATGAAACAAAAACAATTGCTAATTAAACAGTGTAGCCGCAGCATAACCAAGATTAGTGAAGACTACATAAGAGCAGGAAGGCAATTAAGCATCTTAGGAACAACTTCCCACAATTTAAAAAGAGATACATGTAAATAATTAATCCAAGATATTCTTCAACAACCATTCTGTGCCAAAAAAGAACGTTAAATATATCAAATAAATAATTAAAACAGGTAACTTTCTAGCTGACTTGAATTTACGTTCTTTGCCACACCCTACAGTAACCAAACAGAGCTCTGAGCAACACACAGGTTTGGAGAAGACCTCAGCCTTTACAAGCTCCCTCCCAGTCATGCTGCCTCTTGGAAAAGGCTTTTGCCTTCAAAAAGGCAGCAGTGGGGCAGCAAGGAAGAATTATGCAAGCTGAGTTGATACATGGTATCAGTGAACTACTGATGTAAATACATTTTGAATTTTTCATGACAGTAGCAAGAAATTATCTCCATTACAAGAAAACCTGAAGTTTTATAGAGCAGTGAGGCAAAGGACAAGTACATTTCTGTGTACATATGAGTAGGGTTATGTATAAGCCTGTAGGTATGAATGCAGATCTTCCTCTTTCTTTCCAGTCCCCACTTCCCCACCCTACTAAATCTGATATTTAAGTAGGAAAACGTAAAAGACACTAAAAGTACTCCAACAGTTTTGCACAGATTTTGCTGAGAACACAAGGCTTAAGATTCTAGCCCATGGCAAACTTAAATAGGCACAGTGGCAAAAAAAGAAATACTCTCTAAAACCAATTTTAAATTAAATGGGCACCTGAATGTAGTTGATTAGATTGGCAGAAAAGACTTTCCATTAGAAATCATTGATTTCCTATTTTGAAAATCTGTAAAATTAAGGTATTACCTAGGAAGCTGGTGTGAAACATTCATGCACAAAACAGCAGTCACCCACCACAAGTTCATGAGCTTGTGTAATAGCCCAGAACACAAGTGCATTACCCCCGCTGTAAACAAAAACAGAAAGGCTGATTTGCTTTCAGAAATGGCTGTCAATTCCCAGAAGCATTCTGAGTAAGGAAAGAGCTGTTAAAAAACTGAACAAAGAGGAGTCTCTCATGCTGCATAATTGCTTAACATCCTGAACAACAACAGTGAAACATCACATACACGGAGATGTTCAGACGTAAAATTGATTCCAGCTATCATTGTCCAAAGATGTGACTGTCTGTTTATAATAAGTCTGCCACATTGCCTTTTCTTTGGGAGACCTCTTGCTTCCTATCTTACTTTTTTATTTTGCTTTACGTTATTTGCTCCGTGTGTGATTGTATCATTTTGACTCAAATTTCAGTTCTTTCCTTGAAGGCAAAGGAAGGAGGTTTGCTTTTTGTCCTTCTGTTTTCTGCATTTCACTATGGCCTTGAGCTGCTGCATTTGCCTCTTGCTTTTATTTAGTGATATTAGCTTCAGTTTCTGCTTTGCTGCTTCTATTGCGTAATCCAGTTTCTGATGCAGCAAAATCTTCTGTCCTTTTCTGAAAAGAGTTCCTCTTTGACTCGTTCTCTGAAGAAATGCCTCTGAACTGTCTGCAATGACTGGTAGGTATTCTTCCCACTACTTAGATGCCACTTTTCAGGACATCTTCTCAGACAACAATCACCCAGTCTGGGTCTTGGCTCCTTTTTTTCCAGCTTTATTTCAAAAAGTATCAGATATCCTCTAAATATAAGAGAAAATTATTTCTTTTTTATTTCAGACTGCTCAGCTTGTTCAGTTTGCTCATCTTAGGGCTCTTCTTTGTGTAAATTGTTGAAAGTCTTCTTAAGTTTTTAATTCTCAGTGAGTGCAATAACCTCTGCCTAGAAAGGAAAGCTAAAACATGCCCCACCTAACAAACAGCTCTCCAATAAACCTTAACAAATTTCTCCCTAAACAGACCTAGAGAATATTGGGAGAAAGAGAAGGAAAGAAATTGTATCCACTTTTTAGGAGATGATCAAATGCCACTGTTTCGTTATATAAAGATTTGATTTTTCAGACTAAGTTATACCTGGGTAAACAATACATGCCTTGCCAGGGCAAAATTCCTACAGATATACTAACTGTTTGTTATGATGGTTATGTCTGGATTCTTCTAATAGATGTAATTTTCTATTGAAATTCAATAAATAAAACAACCTGAACCTATTGCAAATACTAATGTAATGCTGTCTTAGATATTCTTCTGTGAGAAGCAGTGAAGTAAAACATTTAAAATACCCAGGTGCACAAATTATTAAGATCTATAATGAGGTTGCTGAAAGAACAGAATAAGATATCAAACATGAAAGGAGGCCATGGGATTAAAATTACGCAAAGCCCAGATACATTATAAAAATAACCATTTTCTGGGTGCACGGATGACAAGAGATAGCTTTCAGAAAATAAAAAAGAAAAAGAAAAAAGCTGGGATATAGACTTCCTCTTTCAGTGTACACATTAGTTGCAATAGGAAGAAACTACTCCTGCACAAAGTGAGTCTGTATTTGTCCACAGGGGTTTATTCTTCCTTCCTTTGATACATACAGTACTGACCCCCAAAGCCAAGGGCAAGGGACTTCCAGAACTTAGCCTTTCTTTCAACAAATGTTCTAGGATTAAAAGGAAAAAATTTGCTAGAAAGTCTCAGCATGCCCCAGGAAATGGGAAAAAATTACTTTTCAGACCACATGGCAAACCAAAAATGTCAGGAGTCCCTCAGAACTGCTAACAGGATAGGAAAATGAAGTGTGAAGGAACAATACACAAAGTGGCATGAAGGAGGACACATTTGATCCCCAAATGACTGGAAGACTAACATTCAAGCAGACTGTTATGCTGACATTTTGTAAGAGACTTTGATGAGGTGACAGTTTTCCTGACTGAAATGCCAAAGTTAAGCAACGTAAGTGTTCTGCTGTGCAAATGAACAATTTGTGCCCACCTAGATTAGTCTTCAACATGTGAACTGGAGGTTGCCACATGGTATGGGGTGGAGGCGAGACATGATTCTCACTTTACCAAACACTACTTATCTTTAATCTCTGCAGTCTTGCATTTTTCATTGAATTTTCATCATATGTAGGGCTGATATAAAATTATTGATCCATGAATGCACATGTGGCTGCAAAATTTTAAAATGCCACTTTATTGCAAGTTCAAATAATGTCCACTGTTCAAGAAATACCTAAAAGTGGCTGATCTGCCTGGACAATTTAGATCACATTCAATGAAAACATATCTACAGAGTAAAGCCTTATTCTCTTGGCATAAGTGAGACACCCTTATTTACACTGAATAACAATTTTCACAGTGCAGTCAGCTGGGCAACTTGTAAATTTCATTGAAATATACAAAAGTAACTGTAAAATATGCTGCAAAATAAAAATAAATAAAAATAAATAAAAACAAATAAATAAAATATGAAAAAAGGCAAAAATTGCCACAGTGATCAAATATCTTCTCCTGTAGGAGGGAAGCTATTGCCATCAAAACATTTCAAAAACCACTCGTTGCCTGCAAATGCTGGTTTGAGGATTCTCAGAAAGTACTGTGTTTTTAAGAGAAACAAAAAGAAATGTATGTAATGGCTTTGCGTCAAAGAAAGACATTGATTTAAATTGCATTTCAAAGTGTTTAATTATTCCAGATGAATGCTTGTCACAAGCACAGAGATACAAAGTTGAAATTAACATTGTTTTACAAATCAATCTATAGACCAAACTTTTAATTACTTACAGGTTGTACTTTGGTGGATTTTAGTTTAGGGGGTTTTGTTTTGTTTTCGTTTTTTGTTTTTATTTTTGATTTTGTTTTTGGTTTTTTAATTGTAATTCATTTTTTAGGCATAATCCTTTGATGCACTAAGAAACTGGAAACTTGCACCTTCAACTCACAGAGCAGTTCCATGTTTTCTTCTAAACAGTGTTTTGACCATTTTTGCAGTTACATATTTTCTTACAGCTCAATTTTAGCTTTGCTTTATACTATGAGCAATTGCTTCTGCCCTTCGCTAATATAATGAGATTTCAAGGCACCAAAGATGGGATTTTCAAAATTGTTTAGTGATGGATACAGTTATTCCCCAAGAAAAGGCCATAAGATTTTTAAAATTTATATTCATGGGAGCAAAATTAGGCTGATATTACAGGTTTAGGAATATTCTACCGGTCTGATGGTTTCTCTTGTTTATACCAATATTGCTTTCTTGTCTATGATTTGTTTTATGGGGTATTTACACGTGCTAACAGTTGTGTCCAGTTATGAAAGGGAAGATTTTACCTTTTAAGAGGGGAGACTGTACTTTTCAATAACTGAAACTACTTCTTGCTACTGGATCATATATCCTTAACCAGAGGGAAAAAGTAATCCTCTTTATAACCATTTCCAATTGCTTTTTAACTGGTGGTTATATTTTCAATATCAGGAAATGTACAGTGTGCCTGGCAAAACAGGACAGAAATAATATTAGTTAATGGTTATCACCAGGGGTTGTGCGGTTGATTTTGTACTGCTGAACATTTTTGAAAACACTGTGTAGAAAAAAGCACAAAACATACCAACTTTTTCAAGCTTTGTCTCGTGCTTAAACTTCCTCTTGGTGAGGTGCACTTTGCTGCTCATTAAAAGCAGATCCATCTGTGTTTCCCTTTGCAAATCTGAAATCTCCCCTACTACCCTTCTTTGAAAGCAAATGATCACCCTGAAACACCAAGCTATTGCAGATCATCTTTTAAAGGGCAAAGCAGGAGAATGTTTTTCATTTATTGATACTTCATATCTTTGCATGTGGTGCTGGGGTATAAGGAACTGTGAGAGGGTCCACAAACATTTAATTTGTCTGTACCGTGGGAAGGTTTTACTGCCACACACCTTCTCCACCGCATTACAAAGGTTTACAAAGAAGAGGTCATACAAAATGTGATGAAGACACTGAGAAAATGAGAATCAAGGTTATGGTCATTTCCATGACAGGAGTTGTTAAGGCTTTATTCCACGGCT
>WEKY01052253.1:77021-95543 GCA_013390045.1 Picathartes gymnocephalus | reverse complement strand
AAAATAAAAACTACAACAAACAAAACAAACCCCCCCCCCAATACATCTCATTTACTCCAACACTCTGTGGAACAGAAAGTGACAATTTAAAGGGAAAAAAGCTATAATCCCCATGAAATGAAAAGCATTAGTCTTCAACTGGAGAATAATCAATTTTAAATCCCCACAATTTGTAGATTAATGAATGCATAGAAATAAATTTAGCGACCATTTAAAGAGAGAATTTAAGGCCTTACATAAACAGCAAGATAGGGAGGGATCCCCCACCATATAGCGCCGCCATAGTAGGAGTTTCCACTATTTAAAAACTCAAAGTCAATACTGATTTCTTAAACCATTAATAAAATAAGTTGCATACATGCAGAGCTTTACTTCCTAGTCTTACAAGTTCAGCGAAATAGTAAGTTTAATATTTTCATTCATTCATAAAAATCCTGTAATTTTTGTAGCTCCTTATTCTTGAAATAAACATCTAGCAATGTGATCCAGCAAGATTAGGACAGGTAAAAAGAAAATAAAAATTAATACATAATCAGCACGTCATTAAATTACCTCATCAAATTCTTCAGTCATTTTTCGGATTATTTCAGAATTCTGCATATGTCGGAACATCTCTGCTGTAACAACTCCTGCAATTTAGATATTAAGTCATTGGCACTGTTAATACGAAAGCTGTAGATGGGAGATGACATGCCTCCTGCTACAAGGTAAAAATAATCCATTTTCACCTAACCTACTGATTACACATGTATATTTTAATACATTTCACTCTTTTTCTTCTAGCATCCATGTGTAACAAGGACTTAGCACCATTTATACATGTGGGGTTTATTATTTTTTGCAAGTGTGTTTGTGTGCACACACATCTAGAATTTACTCTTTCACTCATATTCAGAAGTCGAAGGTACTTGCGCCAGACCTCTGTATCAGTGAGCAACTACACCACTGAAGTGACCTTTGGGGACTCGAGTCTAAATGGTGCAAGATGATTTTGAACAGCTGTATTGCTACTTATCTTCTGCACCGTAATAAACAGAGTGCTTTCAAGCAATTTCTATTTGTCTTGGCCTCAAATTGTTAGACCTCCCGAAGTTTACTGCAAAATTCATGACAAGGATTATCACAGAAAACATTAAAAGATTCTGCAGCTTGATCTTGTAACAAAAATGAAAAGGTCACTACTCTTGAAAGCACAGATAACCTCTGAGTTAGCTTTCTGGAGATTTACGCATCTTAAAAGTTTATCAGGACAGAGAAACACTTGAGCAGAACAAATTACATCCAGTCCTCCTCTATCAAGCATAGTGAAACTGCAAGGCACGTTACCTTCTCTTCAAAAGGAGGTGAGAGGTAAACGAATGGAGGACATGGAAATGAGGAAAGAAAAATCAGAAAATAAATTTAAAAAAAATATGGAAACACAATCTTACTGTAGACAGGCTACCAGGAAGTTGTCCATAACATCTTTTAAAACAAGCATGTCTACAGAAGCTATGAAGCAATCTTAATCAATGACAAAATCTAGGTACATCCAAATTAGAATTCCAAGACTAAACAAGCTGAACTATCAGTGATAGGAGAGATGATTTGCTGAAATAATAGCAGAAACAGCGGAAGAGGAAGTACACATTAAGTATCAGTACTGACTTCTATCTGCTGTAAGTACAAAAGGCTCAATCAACACTTTAAACTACAGTATAAGATTTCTAAACCTCCTGCTCCCACCTTCAGAAATACTTGTTTAACTCCAAGAACCTGGTAACGTAAACTAGCTCTGGGGATGCTAGTTTCATCATACTAGCATCAGTAGTATGAAAGCAAAGACTGAGAATCATACTATAATATTACTTAAATGGATGAGTAACCATTTCAATATCTTACCTTTGCAGCCTGAACACTGAATAAAGAAGTTAATGAGATCAAGAAGTGCTATATCTCGGTCATGTTTGTATGACTCTATCCAGTCATCCACTACAGACTGAAAGAAAACAAAAAGGCACTGCTCAGTTCTCAAATTGAAGACATTGTTACTTAACTGCTTTCCAGGAAGTGATTCTTCTTCATCCCTTTAAGAAACTTGAACCCTCTTTTTTGATAAATACAGAACTAAATGTCTAAATGATCTTTTACTGCCATAAGTTCTCAAGAACTCATTTTATTCTATAAACATGTAACAGTACAAAACTGACACCTAAACATAAAGCACAGGAATACCATATACTCCTACAGTAACATTTTTGGAGGAAGAACGCAAAAATAATTGGGGTATTTTACAGAATCAGGTTTTTTATTTACACCCTCCCCCTGCTCTGCCAAGTTATTGATATTTCTCTGAAAATACTATTTGGGCATTCAATTCCAACAGCTACAGCTCCCTATATTCTGTAAAAAAATGCGCCCCTTTGATGAACTTTGCTTCATCCACATTTGCCACAACAGGGTGAACAGCACTGCCCCACACTCCACAGATATTAATTACTTTGTAGTCACCACACCAAGTAGGTACAAGCACATTTTATTAAAAGACCTTAATGTGAAGCAATTAAACCTCTGATAATAATTTTGGAAAAACAGAATTTACATGCAATTATGTTTTAACCATCCATTTGTAGAGTACAAACCATCTACTGCCAATGTCAAAAGCACAGAATCACACCATTTTATTAACACAGGTACAAGAGACTCGCTTTAGTATCAAGTTGTCGAGTTTGACTTTTTTAATACGTTGGTACCCTTCCCTAAATGATGGAATAATTCAGAATTTCTAAAGACAGCTGGACAATGCAGGACCTCCAAAGCTTCCTGTCTGTATTCTCAGTGCTTACTCTCACAGGCAACATTGCAGTGAGGATAAATAAAACATACTGCCATCGAGAAAAACTTCTCAGAGATACAGCTAAATCCCTCTTCCCGGAATCTCAGACTCTTTATAGTGTGATGCACAACTTCCGTCCGCAAGACAAAAAGAATGAAAAACTCAAAGTGAAACTGTCATGGTCTTTCCAGTAGGAACAGCACCTATGAACTAGAACTGAGTGGTCTGACCTGAAGGGAAGAATGAAATACAGAGAAAACAGATTTGGTTTCTAAAGAAGATCACCATGCAAGAACTGAAGAATGACAGGACTGGAACAAGAATTTCAATT
This sequence comes from Picathartes gymnocephalus, assembly GCA_013390045.1. Lineage (NCBI taxonomy): Eukaryota > Metazoa > Chordata > Aves > Passeriformes > Picathartidae > Picathartes > Picathartes gymnocephalus. The sequence goes on along the minus strand of WEKY01052253.1, from coordinate 92,397 downwards.
AGGCAGCCTTGTTTTCAGAATTTATTCAATTTAAAGAAGCTCCAACAAAACAGTCGTTTCTTGAAACGTTTTGTCTCTGTGAATGAACCCTCTCTTTTTGCCAGGGAACAGACAGTAATTCACAGTATCACAGAACGGATTAGGATGGAAAAGACCTTTGAGGTCATCGAGTCCAACCTATGATTTAACACCACCTTGTCAACTAATTCAGAAGGAGCAGAATAGAATTTAAAATAAAATCGTTAACTTAAAATCATCATTAAAAATTTTCCAGATAAGCAAATGCTGAGGGCCATGAAGAAAACTTTGACTCCTGAAATGGACTTGACTTTAAAAATCATTCAAGAATTTTTTTCTTCCTAATTTTAAAAAATTGACAAGATTCAGGTATCAATTTCCCAATTCAACAGAATAATCAGATGTGGCAAAGATTCATTTTGCCTTTGGAAAACAAAGTATTTTGACTGTATATCATTTTAAACAGTTAAAAAGTCATGAGGATACAATTACTGATAACTGGCTGAACGAACTGCATACAGAGCAACAGTTAGAGAAGTATTATTTTTCCATCTGCTTTGAAACAGAACAAAACAAATGATGGAAGAATCAAAATTTCTCTGTGCAAATACATCCAAGTAATTTGTTCTGATTCCCAGCTGTAATGCAGGAGCCTGCAAACCTTGAGAGAACTGCACAGTGACGCAGCTTCTTGCACGTGTATTACAGGAGCTGCAAACTCCAGATTTCCAGTCCCAAAGTCTTTCTTCTACCCTGCTGAGGAGTCACATGAGTGAGTCAGCAGGAAAGCTTCATGGCTGACAAGTTTACACTTCATTACACTTTAACCCTATTTCGACTGGGAGACTCACAGAAAAGCAAACACTTTAGTGACTTATCTGAATTTAAAAAGAAATAAAACCAGTGTTATATTTCTTAATAGTCAGACTTCAGTTCTGTTAGTAAATGCAGTGGAGAGAGTGTCTAATGTACATATTTAAACGGGTTAAATTTCCCCTAACTTGACTTGGCCAGAGTATATTCTACACTGTAATTGGCTGGAATTTGGGTCAGGAAATTTAAAGAGGAGCCCTTAAGTTGTAGCTAGTGATTTTACTTTGGATGAGAGAAGAGAAGCAACCATTTATTTTCAAATAATCTAAGCTCTGGATGCATGTAAAAACCACAGACTCTTGTTAAGTTCTATGACAACAATAAGTCTAAACCACATTTGTCTTTAGTTACCATCACACAAAATGGACTTTAACATTATGCAATCTAAAATAACCTTTCTTCATTCAGAATACTAAAAACTTACTTTGAATCACAGTATGAATTTATTCTTTACATATGTGATCATTCATGAATAACATTTAGAAATGAAAAGTCAGTTCATTCAAATTCAAACATCACCAAAGCAAAACCACTTCATTTTGATCCTTGTACATAAGTAAAAACAGCAAAAAAACAGTAAAAAAATACTTCAGACTTCATTTGATTAAACTGCATGTAGAGGAAAATATTGTTATATTTAAATTGTATCTACATCCAAGTCATAGAGCTATCTCAGGTCTTACCTGCATAGCACTCTTGCCCATTTTGACTACTTCAAAGAGCATCATGTTTTCCACACCATTCTGTTGGTGATGTCCATTCATCCGATTCGGACCACCAGGTTTCCCTCCTCCGTTTCCACTTTTCCCTTTCTCTGCTGGTCCTTTTTTTCCTTTTTTACAGGTCTGCAATCACACACACAAGAAATTTTACTTAATACTTCATAATAATTAAGAAAAAGAAATCACTATCCGTACCATGACAAACATAGACAAGGCCTTTGATTTTCAGCAAGCATATTTTTAGAATAGTTTATATATATATATGTGTGTGTATATATATAGATATATATACATAAATAAAAATTCAAAAGTTACAGCAGATCCTGAGTGATACAAAGACCAGCAAGAACTCTACAAGTTCCCCTTCCTTCTTCCCTCATTTAAAATCTTTTAGCAACTAAAAATGTGATTAGTGATAGTGTATAACCCAGATCTTTCTCATGTTTAAATTGCAAAACAGATTTCCTTTAAACAGCTAAGGCAATCCCCTTAACACATCCCAAAGTCTCCTCTGCAATTCATCAACCTTTTGTTTTTTCATTTGAACATATGTTGGCAATTGGTGTGAGGAAGAGCAGACAGGTGTCTTTGTATTTGATTTCCCAAATTAAGCATGACTTACAGAAAGAAGAAAGAGATGTATTAAGTACAAATTACATGACCATTGTATAAAATCTATCACTACATCTCAATAATCAGGTGCTCCTCACTGGTACAGGCTCATGGGGTGTCCAATGAGGGGCCACAGCCCAGGCCAGCACTCAGCAGGGAAGGAGCCACATGTGGCTACAAAGCCAGTGACGGGAGGACAACTGCCCAAGGAAGGGAGAGAAGGGCTGGGTACTGCATCTAGACTTCCCACTCCACTACTGTAACCTCCTGTCTGCAACCTGTTAAAAAAACCCTTTTAACTGAATTATTGTTCTGTTCACTTCTCAGATTAAAAGACATAGAATACATGATGAATTTCAGTACAGGATGGAATATATGACAACAGACTGATCAAATCAAAGCTTATCCTTTCCTCCCCTACCTGCCTTATGCCTTCAGAACACTAAGAAAGTATCACAGAACCAGTCAAGATGAAGCATTTCCACACAAATACAAATACGAACTCTCTTCACAGGACACTTGCATTTTCAGAAAATATTCCTTGCTCATTCAACTTCAAAGCAAGTGCTAAATTCTCCAATTCATAACAGTAGAAATGTTTCAGTATCCCTAAAGACTGAACATACTTTGCCTTTTCCTTGTTTTTGGTTTTTTCCTTCAATATCCTCAAAGTCTGTATCAGAAGAAAAGTGTGTTTCAGACTCCCTGCAAGGATAAAAAGATAAACCATTTTACACTTTTCATCAGAAACATTATTAAATATACTATACAAAATCAGAGGATGCTCTCAGTCCAGTAAGTCAACATCAATAGTGAAACTTTTCCCAAGCCTACTGTTGAGAAACAGCATATCCCCACACTAGCAGCCTATCCTGTCTCCTCCAAACAACGTACTTGTGAAGGCACAGGAAGATTAAAAGATTTGAGGGTAGAAAACAGCAGCAGGCTGGGAACCATGCCTTTGGCATGCGACAAACATGACAACATCTCAAAAAGCAAAGAGCTTTAAATATCAGCCACAAATATTTAAAAAAAATGAGAAGGAGAAAAAAAACCAACAGAAGAAAAAACGGCCAAAAACATCACTTTCCCTGACAACCAAAGTGTCTCAATAGATTTCTTCATGCTGTTAGAAAGTTAGGAAATAATTAAGAGGTTTGCACTTATGTTGAAAGGCACTGAAAAGAAGTTTAGGGGAGGTTTCCTCATCAAAAAGAAAAGCTGCAGTTCTGTTTAGGCTTATAAGGTAAAAAATATACTAAATACACAAACTCATTTGTTTGATTTCCTACACATTGAAATATGCTGCATTGACACACAAATGCTTGACTTGCAACACTGACAGGAAGACTGTGCGTGAAATGACCTGAATATTAATAGAGAATGCTTGGCTTGTGTATTCTCTATTTCTACGTTTCCTGTAGGAATTAACTTAAATGCTACTAGAGCTCATTCTAACACACAGATGCAGTACAATCAATTTCAGCTGCTATCACAAATTTCTGATACTCGCGTCCTGATTCAATTAACGAAACCATCCAAAAGATGACCAGAGGCACAGGAGACTCATTCCTATGGATTTATTTATAATCTTCTAAGACACTCCAGAAACGTACAGTCTCTCACTATTGCAAGTGCTTGAAAGGAGCTTGCTGCTTTTTGACATGGATTCTGCCATGTCTGGTTTTGGTGACTATGTAAGCTGATATGGACTGGAAAAGCCTCCTACCAGGACATTGTGGGGGAAGAATGAAAGGAGGAAAAAAGGTGGAAAAAATTTCTTCTTTGACGATTCCTAGATGTTCTTATTTTCACAGAAAAGAAATACAAATTCCAAACATTTCACTAAGTAATAAACTGTACCAACAGAGTACAAAACCATTATAAACATTTGTAAAAACATTATTTCATATTAAACCATCTTCCAATTTATTTCCAACCATTATTTCTCACTGAAAAGAAAAAACATCCACACAAACTCATGGATACAAAACTGCACCTTTGCATCTTTTTAGACTTCATAACCAAGTTAATCCATTTCAGCAGTCTACAGAAATGTACTCATGCCAATCCCTTGACAATAAAAGAGGATGAACTGGATTATTTTGGTCTGCTTAAAATAATCACTTTACTTCTCTATCCAAAAGTATAATCTGTACCTAATTCTAAATCTTGCAAATTCAAATATCTGTTTCTTTAAAATTGTGGGAAGACTAAAGGCTTAGTAAAATTATGTTACAAACACGAAGGAACTGATGCCTGAAGGAAGCCATTACTTTGGCTTTAACTAAAGCATCTGGCATTACATATTTTAAATATTAAGTGACCTGCCACAGTTAAGGGCAAATATTTCAACTACTTGATTTTAAATCAGATTTTAAAAAATACGTTTAAAACTTATTTAAGTTACTGCTGAATTAATACTCAATAAAAAATAAAACAATGCTTTTATCAACATCTCAAGAGAAAAAAATAAGGGATAGAACACTATCCCTTATTGTGTTTCCTTGTTTCCAAGAGAAAGTAAACCATAACACAAAAAAGAGACAGTACATTTACAAATGGAACTGCAAATTCTTGAAGCACTTACTGAAGGAGAGTAAAATCAGTTGGTATTTCTGGAGCTGCTATCATTTCTTTATCATCTTCTGGAACACCACTGTATTAGAAAGATATTCAAAAAGCAGTCTGAAGTGCACGCTTACTTTTCTCTCTTCCTTTGTAGCAGACAACTTCTAGAATAAAACAAATCAAAAAATACAGTGAAAATTATTCCACATATGAAAGAGTAAAAGAGTTGGAAACACAGAAAATGTATATCACACCATCCTCTATTTCCAACCAAGCTTTTTCCTGTTTAAAGATTCTGAGTCCTCTCATGATCCTACTACAAAATGACTCCATGAATGATAAAAGTATTGCAGTAAGATACAGAAACACTGTAAAAAACCCCAACCAAACAAAATATAACAAAAAAATCCCAAAACAAACCCCTACCAAAAAGTAGCCCCCCTCTCCCAAAACCAAAACAAACAAAAAAAACCCAAACAAAACAACCACCACCCACATTTTCTGAATAGGATGAGCAAACTGTAATGGTTTGCATTAACACCCTTCAAGAAGCAGAACCCAGAACTGACAATGCTAGGGTAATTCTAGTTGACCAAACCAAAGCCAGACTTGATGCTGAACTTGAAGCACAGTACATGTACATTTAAGGATATTATATATAGCAACGCTGTATCTCCAACTTGCCAACTTCCATTAATTTTCCATAAATATAAGCTCTTACAACAAGTTCTTATAACCAGCTGCTTCACATCTCCATGTCTTCCAGAACTGATAAACCAGACTTACAGCAGGTTTAACGTTTGAAGTATTTGTCAAGACTCTTAGGAGTATCAAGGAAGATAATACTATCCACACAGTATAAAGGAAAACACAGGAAACACAATTGTGTTTTAGCAGGAAAACTAGAGGTTGTGAAACACTTGTTTTAAACTTCATTGTAATACTGTTCGTTATAATAAATTTACATTTTTCTCCTATTTTTCCTATTTTCAAGGGGAAAAAAAATCTCCCTGGATACTTCAAAGGCAAGTTTTAGCCATCCAGACTGAAGTTTTCTATGTCACTTGGCTCCCCAGGCTAACTTTTACACAGTGAAATTAAGAAAGCATGATGTTCAGGTATTTTAAAAACAGAATACCAAGGAGGAAAACCTTCAGAGTCAGTCTGCTGACTCTACAGCTTCTGGAGTGATTAGGTATTTGAGGGAAAGATTTAATTTTGGCATTCTAAGAACATGTTGCTCAAAGTCTGGTAGCTCTGCTCCAGAGACTGCATCTCAACTGCGCATGTGGCAGCGAGGCTGGACAGGTTTTCTCCTGCAAGTGCTTATTCGGAATGCTAGGGGCCACTGTAGCTTCCAGGATTTAGAGAGACGAAAGAAACCATAAACCCTGAACTTATTAGGTTCTCTTTCTTCACATTTCACATAATTACATAAAAGCAGAGAACCAGAGTGGAAATAAAGAGTGGCAAAGGCAAGGAGGTGCAAGATCAATCTCAAAACAGTCTGCAGCTATGAAAGCATGTTCCAATCCAAAACACAGCAGAAGATAAAAAGCTTCAAGAAGAACCATGCTGCAGAATGGCAGCACTCTCTGTCACTGCATTCCTCCCTTCTCTAAAGGCACCACACGGGCAGGTGACCAATGCACTCCATTTACACTCTGTAGCAACCCATGGTCCCGGCCACTGCAACAACCCCTGCCCAGTCACTCACCTTTGTAGGCTCTGCCAAGTTATACCACCCAATTTAAGTCCCCACTAAAATGGGCAAAATACAACTCAAGTAGTTTTCCCCCAGATTCTCAAGTTAAACTGGTTCAACAGCAGATCTCCAGAGTCAAGGCACAGGAAACACAAGACTGCATAGCCACCAGCAGGGGAGAGAAGGGTAAAATTCCCTTCTTTGCTGGTAAGGTGCTGTTATGCCATCCAGGCCGTCTGTGAAATGACATGCTCAGAACCTAACAAATCAAAAATCTCTACACTTTGGAAATTATTAATATATTTTGCATTTATTTATCTCTTAATATTGACTTTGAATCCAATCAGCAACTCAAACTTGGAACAAAGGACACACTTTAATGCCTTGGTCATCAGGCTGGCACCTGCTCAGCTGTGCAGGGAGGGGAGAACAGAAAAAAGAAAAATGAAGAAGAAAGATATACATCCACACAAGTTCTCTTTGAGGCATGCTTGTGATACAGCCCCAGTGCAAAGCAGAGATGCAAACTTCAAAAACCACACTGCCCAGTTTCAAGTTTAACCTGTCTATCAATGTGTTGGTATTTGATTTTTTCTAGTTTACATTTTTCAATGTTGAGAGGCAAGATATCTACTAAGGTGACAATCAGGATCCTTACATGCAAATTGGCTCCTTATATGAAACCCATACTATCCTACCAAATTCTGCAAAAATCTCAAATTCTTATAATTACAGAAATACTTTAAAGAAAAAAAACCCCAAAACTATGAAAAATGGGCAAATTACTAGAGTACTTGTTCTCTACATCAAACGAGCCAAATAAATCACTAACAAAAGCTGTCTGCCATTTACACCAACTTCTTGTTCATCTTAGTACAGACCACAAAACATGAGAGAAAACATGGCATTTGTCAGAATCACCTCCTAGAACAAGACATATAAGGTTCTTGTTTGATGATGAAGTGTTAAACTACTGACTTGCATATTTTTTGTTTTTCTTAAGGGAGAACAAACTTAGCCCTCATGAATGCAATGTTATACAGGTATTCTGGAAAACCAAAGCTAGAGATGAGCACCTGGCAACGGTGTACAAAGGAAGAGTGTAAGGGATCTCAGGCGTCAAGCTTAAGTTCAGCAGTGATCAAAAAATCCCTTGCATTTATCCTAGTAAGGAATAATTTTACAATATTTACCTACATCCAGAGTGAAGGTCTTTTGATGCTCAGCCAGCAGGGTCAACCCAGTCCAGCAAGCCCTCTCTGGCAGTGGCCAAGAAAAGCTGCCCAAGGAGAGCACTGTTCCCTTTATAGTTCTCTTGAATACCTTCCTGGCATCTAGAAATAATCCATGGATTTTGCTGGCCAGAGAGATTGTCCCTATACTTCACAACACCTTATTTTTTCCATTAGTATTTCCAAGTAGCTTCTGAACTCAAAACTCAGTGGAGGGCCTTCCATCCGAGAACTCCCGCAGCCAAATTCCATACTACGAAAATGCGTATTCTTTGCCTTGAATTTTTCACTTTCCAATTTTATGTCACGTTCTCTTGTTTTGGTATGGGAAAAGAGCAATACTGGTCATTCCCCAAGACCCCTTACGTCATTGAACACCTTCTGGAAATTCAAGACTCCCACCAGCCATGTCTTCTTCATGCTCACACTGGATGATTCATTCAGAGCACACGGTTCAGGAAGCCAGTAAGAAAAGATGCTGATATGGATGATTTTCCTACCAAAACTTTTTAAATATATCAAGCTCATATATCACAGTGAAATCTGAAAAGAAGGAAGTGAAATTCTTGCACAGGTCAGTCCAAACAGTGCAAGTCTACGTTATATGTAATATGTGTTCTAATAAACAGATTGTTTTAAGAACTCTAAACTAAACTCTATCATAAAAATCAGCTCTTGAGTTTCTTTTTTGGCATGTTCACAGAATTCCAGCTTTAATTTCCCAAGCAGATACTGAAATCTCTCAAGCCAGTGAAAACTTTTTAAAGGTATTAAACTTTGTGAAATAGTAATTAAATTATTAACTATAAAAAGAAAATGTATCCTGCTGAAGGATCACAAGGTGGAGCTCTAGCCTAAAGCTAACAGAAGAAACTCCAAAAGACAGGTCATCCAGAGGTTGACCTAGTTATTTCTCTGCAATAAACTTTGTAACAGATTGCTAAAATTGTAATAATATTGTAGTATATTTCCTTTAGATTTGTATTTAGACTGTTAAGACACCAGAGGATTTCTTCATCTTTTCTGAAATAAAGGCACATACATCTTTTGATTCCAACGGTTCTTACAAAGACAGAAATGCATACAGGGGCTGTAGTACAACTAGTCTCAGTATTTAGCTTTCAAAACAAGCAGAAGAATTTCAAAATACATTATAAGGGCAGAAATAACGTATCCCTTTATTGTACCTTGCTATTTAAAACTTTGCTAAAAAAACCTAATGAACTAAAAAAACCTACTGTAACAGTAGGTGCAGTCCAGCAACACTAATCATACATAATGCTTCCAACTAAAAGTGTAGGAGATACTTAAAAGAATTTGACTGTTAAAAGCAAGAGGCAAGCACAAAACACTATCAAGACTCCAAATGCCTCTTCATTGAAAAAGATTTAAATCTTAAATGCTATTTATCCCTATTACATGAATATTTAGGTATGGTTGTGATTAACTCAAATACACTGGACAAATGTTGAGTCTGCCAAAAGCTGACAGAATTCACCAGCACAATTCACACAATAACACACATGCTGCGATCAGGTGTTGCTGAGGGCTACCTGTCCTTCCACAATTCCTATTACATGCACAGATGTATTAATGCAATTCAGTAAGAAGCCTCTGCCCTAATATACCTACTTATATATGTATATATACACACACACTATAAAGAATCCCAAAAACAGTCCCAAACGTTTGTGTTTTGTACACTTGTGTAAGTGCAGTAACTCCAGTGTTACTGACCAAGATCACAGCCAGGTTTCAGGTAGATGGGTTTTGGTTAGGGAGCGTTCCCTACACAGGCTGTTTATTTTGGTTGCTGTTGGATGCTTGGCATCTATTACCTGGAAGTTTTATAATGCAAATCAGTAAAACAGTTATTTTTTGGGGGAAGGTAGAGATGCAAAGTTTAAAAAATGGCTATGTGATCAGGACAAAAATTTGGGTAATGAGGAATAGGCTGTTCAGAGATGTATTGATTTTTTCCCTGTAATTCAATTAATGACCTGTAAAATCAAGCACCTCAGTTAATTCAGAAAATTAGAACTTCTCAAACTGTGATGCTGAAGAGTATGGCTGAAGTTCATCTCTAAATTATTTACCTACACATGAATGAGAGATGCTGATGCTTCAGAACCAATTATGCAGCATCAACAGTTAAAATGCTAGTCAGATAAAATTTAAATAAAGGATCAGAAATACATCCAGTATTTTCCCTTAACTATTTTAAAAGAGAAAGCCATTATCAGCTACATTATACCTCTCACCTCTTTTTTCTGATAAACTAGATTATGCGTAACCTTTTGTTTGATAAATTAAGGTTTGGTTATTCAGGGAAAAAAGACCCAGACAAATCTGCTTCTTCACACTCCTTTTGCTTTTATCTCTCTAAGTGGACTTTCAAGCAAGATTTTGAGCAAGTGCATGACATTCCCAACAAATCTCAAAGAGAGTGTTATTTCCACTAATAGTACACAACCTAATATTTCAGCTGCCAACAAGCTTTAAAGCAATTCTGCAATTTGAGTAAAATACAGAAAACATACTTCAAGTATAATTCTGTAATGTAACTGTACTTTAATATTAGTTATAACCATATCAACAGTTTTGATCATATTAAGATACTGCAATCAAGACTAAACAAAACAATAATACAACTAATACCTTTATCTGTGAGGTTATTTTTGCACAATCTGCTTAACAAATGAGATTTGTAATTCCTTTACAGAAAGACCTGAACTAGAGACCATCAATCTACATTCTTCCTTGCTTACCAAGAGAAACACAGTCAATATACACAGGACCAGTCCACAGTGTTCAGCGCCACTCAACAGTTAACATGCCAACAAAGAACCTAAATGACCAAATTCATACAGCTCTTATCTTTTCAATCTCTTACTTAACATTTTTTTTCCCTAAACTTCCAGCTGCTATACCCCCTCCAAACCACCTTTCAAAAAATAAAAAAAAAGCCATGTTATGACAGTTGTTGATTTTATGCCATCATTACCATTTTTTCCCCTGGCCTGCTCTTTATTCATTTTTACAACATTTGCTCTTTAGTTCATACAAGTCTGCTGAATAAGTGGGAAAGAGCCATCTCAAAACATGCTTTTCCAACACCGTGGGCTGTTACTGAAAGCAGTAGGTTTTCCTTCCCTCTCTCTAAACACACAGGAAAATTTCTGCTCCTTCTGGCACTCAGGCAAACCAGCAGCAAGCAAATTATAAAAACAAAACCATTTCCTTCCCCCATGATTAGCCCTCCATTGGATCAGCCAACTGAATCAACTCCTCCTGCAGCCACACAAGTCACTGGATGCAGCATGGGCAGCAGAACTCCACAACAAAGCCAATGAGGAGCTTTGCCAAGGTCAGAGCATCACCACCAGCGGCAGAGCTCTCCTGCGACACAGGACCTCATGTACCAAAGTGGTAGAACTGGAGGCCTTGCATGGTTCCTGCCAGGATTCCTACCCTTCTGCTGGGAGGAGTCACTGCAAAAAGCCTGCAGTTCTGTGGGGCTAAGCAGGCACTAAGACCCCAGTCGCCCACCGGCTCCCACTCACACACCTGCCAAAGCGGGGAGCCACCCTCCAGACAAGCACCTCACCTGGGACAGCACCTTCTGTCTCTAAACTCATCAGGTGCCTGCCCAGCCTCGGCTGTCTCCTCAAAGCATTTTTCCTACTCCTTTTCCACATGCATGTCCTACAGTTTCATTATACAGCAGACAGCACACATAGCTACAGAACCATTCACCTCTCACCACCCCTCAGTCAGAAGCCTGGCTGAGAGCAGCTGAGGACCCCCATAACCTGAGAGACCCAGCCGGGAAACAGCCAAGCATACGGAAACACAGGCCCCCAGACGTAATGCACACACTGGTCAACACAAAGTAAAATTTGTTTTCACAGTTTAATGCTGTGAAAGCAAAATCTTAAACAGGCTTTATTGAGGGTGGAGAGGGAAGAATCAAAGAAAAAACGAATTTAAATGGCATATGAAAGAAGTCAGGCCAAAACCTAAAGTGAAAGTTGAAACTCTACATCAATTTTAGAGACTTTAAAAGAAAAGAATATACAAGGACCTTTGTACCACCCTAGTAAGCCTGCTAATCTCAACTCATCACCAAATAATCCCCCTCTCATTAAAAGTACTTTTTGATTTTTGCTAGTTTTATTAAATATGTGGAACAACTACTACAGAAGGAAAAGAGCTTGCTACAGTGCTTTACAGTCATAGGATTGTTCATTAAAATACCATTAATAATATCAATATCTTTAATGAAGTAAGTTAAATGCTATTTTGAAACATAAGTACACTGTTACTGCTTGAGTTCTATGAGGTCTTTTATAGTGGCATCTAGTAATTCACACTGTCTAGTAAAATGTGGCTTTAAAACACTCAATACATGCATTACAATATCTGAAAGATTATTGAACTGTACAATAAATGCAACTATTATGCTTATTAAAGGGAAAAATACCTGTGTTACTCTCTAATGACCCTGCCCAAAAATATTCCCAAGCTTTGCTAAAATGCACCTGAAATCCGCATATATCTTTAAAATGGTTTGGGCTTGGATGTCTTAAACGCAAAGGTAAGATAACAAAAGTAGAAGTTACACCTCATTGTGTTTGTCACATCTTTCCTTGCCAAAGAAGAGATTGCTTCCAGATGTTGAAGTCTGACTGTGTGGAAAATGAGGCTCTAAGGAAGAATAAAAGCCAAGTCAGTTAACAACCAAGACTTTAAAAAAAATAAATAAATGGGGAAAAAAGTGGGGAAAAAAGCCACATATGCCTACTTAAGTCAAAAAAGGAGTACTGGTTCATTTATGATACAAGGCAAGCACACCCTCCAGCTGCCTAAATGCCGTAAATTCCCAAACTAAACTACAGAATAGAACAATATGCCTCTTCACATACTGATTTTTCAGAAATGTACTTTGCACATCCCCTCAAAATCTTTGCTCTTGTAAAAGGTAGGGATGAAGTTATGCACAGTCCACAGCAAGCAGGTAACCTGCTCTACAGCAAATCCTTGAACAGAATTAGCACTGTTCAAATGTACAGCAAACAGCAATGAATTACTTCAGTACACACGGTGGAGGCAGGGTTTTCCAACTGACAAGGCATCCCCAATCTAGCAAGTTCTATTTTTTGTTCTGCCACTGATCAATGTCAGCCTGCAAGTTGCCTCACTTTGGTGGAGCCCCACTGCTTCCACTCCTACTATATAGCTTTTCCCCTTTGAAACGTCCAGGTCACTAGGGGTTTGTGCCCAAAACTTTGGGCATTTTTAAGAACAACTGCATTTGATTACAAATTCTGGAGGAGGGACTATACCAGTGCATACTGCGATGGCTTCAGTTGCTATTCTAGGATACAGTCACTATTAGATGGCTGAAATAAGGGAAAACCCTAGAAAATAAAACTACTGAAGAGTGGAAAGTAAAAGCTCTCAAGCCCATCTCCCAGACAGCTTCTATCAGCCCAGGTGACAGCACACTTTGCATAGTCCTTTGCAGAGCCCCGGTATTCCCCTGCATGGTGATCCCAAGCCTTCCAAGATCAGAAGGCAAAAAGCAACCAACTCTATTCTATGTTTTGTCAGCTGAGATTCACCAGTTTATTAGCTGAAGCTTCACACTATACAAAAATGTTTGAACTGGCTCCAGACAGTAACTAAAAGAGACCAAACTGACCACAGAAATAAAAAGAAAAGAATATAGACACAAGTCAAATGGTGTTAGTCTTACCTGGACCTTTAAAATAATTAAAAAACAAAACAAAACAAAAAATCCCACAAAAAGGTGGGGAGGAGACTTCATTCAGTATCATCCTGCTGTCTTTGCCAAACCAGCCCAGTTTTTTTTCTACCAGGCATGGGCTACAACAAGGGCATCACTGCCCGGGATTCCCTCGGGCCACCTGCAGGGCCATGGCTGCTCCGCACCCAGCGCTGGGCGCTCTCCCACCCGCCCTCCTCACCACTGCTGCACCCACAGTCTCAGAGCAGCACTGGGAAACTAACTAAAAGTGCAGCTCCAAAGGCTGCCGTTACCTTGCCACTCGTGTAAACAAACAAGAGCAATCATGCACTCTTCCTTGGCCCAAAAGAAAATCTATGCCATCAAAAAGGAAAAGGAATATTTAAGAAAAAAAGGAAATAAATATTGTGCCACATCCAAACCAAGCAGTATGACAGCTAAAACCTGAGCCTTTCATAAGTGGATTATGACTCTTTCAACAATCAATCTAAATAATCATCCTTACAAAATAAAATTCAAGCAAACTACTCATGTATGAAAAAGTTGGCTTCGCTTCTAAAACAGAAGAAATAAAGATAAAAACCTTGTTACCTTTCATTAAAAACTTATCTCAGCAACTCTGCCAAACTCAGAACATCTGTGCTCCATACATCCTCAGTCGTAACTTAAACATTTTTAATACCCAACATTTTGTTCTTGTTCTCCCTCATAACATTTGTGCTAAAAGCCCAATTGGTTTGTTCGGAGATTTGCAGTACTGAATACTAATTTTATATGAAACAGCAGTTGTGATGTGCATGATTTCCCCCAAACAATTTAGAGAACTGAATATATCCACAACGAACCTTCATAATCCATTAATTAATTAATTACTGGATAAAAAAATACACATTATCATCACTCAGTCTAAACACGACTCTCCTTTTTCTTTATTCCTTTTTCTTTATCCTCAAACAGGGTCCTCTTAAAATAATTTTGTGGGAGAAATGACTGGCACTGAAATCTCACGTATGGAGACAGAGTTAACTACTGACATTCACTGAACATCCAGAGGAAAGCAGCCTGGCCACTTGCATATGTCCTAAGAACACTGCAAAAATCTCGGCATTATATAAATCAATTAATTTTTTAAAATCTGTAATTGCTTACTTGTGGCAGGTAAAAAAATTAAGCGAACGGAGTGCTTTAACAAACCAGGCCTGTTTGATGACAGCTAACATGAAAAAAAGAGTATCAAACCACGGTTTTTTAGAGACCAATCTCATTTTACCAAGTAAGCTGATGAATACTGAGAAAGTCCTGATGTGTATAAAATATTCTGAAGAAAAGATTAGTGAGAGTTGTCCTTTTGACGTTATCTTCCGTTATAAGTGCCCCTATTACTGTGGAGTATCCTTTACACAGGAGCAACCATTCCACACAGATCTAAATACACAAGTACAGCTTGTTAAAGCAACCAAAATTCAACCTTTGGTTTCTTCATTTAATCTTAAAAGAAAAAAAAAAAAAAAAATCCATAAAGCTGTACCCCTACACATTTGCTCTTGAGTAAATTCATCATGTAAATAAAACTAGTAGCTCCCTCCTCTTTGAAAAGACAGTTATACCCTACAGCAAAATTTATATTGTATTGAAATTTATATTACGTATATTATATTGAAACTTATATTATGTATAATGTATTGAAAATTTACTGATGACATCATGCAAGTATCATAATTTGCAGTAAATATTTTATTTGAGCCATGCTCAATACAATGAAAATATTACGACGACAACTATCAGATTTACAAGCTCAGCAACACAGCAGAAAGTAGAAGCTGCTGAGATAAGGTACTTACTTTCAACCTTTTTCCTGTATTTTCTTTAAAAA
>WEKY01052253.1:57952-76996 GCA_013390045.1 Picathartes gymnocephalus | reverse complement strand
AAAAAAAAAAAAAAGGAGCAGTAGTGCCAGATGTCTCTTAAACAAGCTACATGTGCTATGATTCCTCCCCCTTCCCCCACTCCAAGAAAGGAATTCTGGAACAGGGTGTACCCTATAGCACAGGTGAGCCGAATTCACAACTGCCCCATGCTCCTGCAGGTGCGTAAAACCCACAGCATTTTTCCAGCACCTGGAGGTACCAATTCCCTCACCTCCAGCACATGGAACAAGGCTTGCATGCTAAATACCGCTTTCTCTTTTCTTCCTTCCAGCTGAGACAAAAATGCCATCCTGGGCATAAGGAAAGAAATCCAGCTATTGTTTTTACCTGATGTCACACACACAAAAAGAACATCCTTTTTTAGCCATCATAGTTTACTAGCTCCTTCACTATAGGGCATACCAAAAACCTTTTTTTTGCCTGCTAAAAGTTAGTTGGTAAGTATGTATAAAAGATAAAATAAGGTTACATTGCAGTGTTGACTGAATTTACATCAGCTACAGCTTAACCTGTACAGCAGTTTAATACTCATGATTTTGTGTAGCAAATTCAGATACAGTTACTGCTGACCAACGATTTCTAGGATTCTAAACAGAATGCTTTTGGCAGGGGGAAATTTTACTAAATTGATAATCATCATTCCACTGGAGGAGAAAAAAAAGCCCACAAAAAAACACCAACCCAACTCAAAAAAACTAAAGAAACCATTTCGTATGCTCTGGCGTACAGTCAGATCTATTAATGGCAACTCATCTGCAGTGACAATTAAAGCTAATATTCTGAACTTGCAAACAGAGAAGACCAAAGAGCTGACAAATCCCATCCTGCTGACTTTTGTGGCACGGGAGGTAACCTCTGACAGAGGGATAGAAGTCAACTACCACAGAGAAAGTCACCAGAGGACAACTAACAAACCTACAGTTGTCCAACAATTGCATGACAAAATACTTTATTCACCACAGTTTCAGCTTTTAATTTATTATCTGAACTGTGTCATCTTCTTGCGGTTCTCAGTTCATATTATTTGCCTTATCAGTTTGCAATTACCTCTAATTATTAAAACAAGAATTGCCAGAATCCAAGTGCTGTATCTGTCACATCTTCCCCAACAATTGCTGTAGTTCTGCAATTAACTGCATTCCTACTCCTAGCATAGGTTTCTCTGTTTTGTACCAAATACCTGCTCCCCCACCTCCCCACACTCAAATCAGAAACAGGTAGCTCAGCAATTGAGAACAGAACATACAGTTACATGTAGTTTTTCAATTCTCATTTAGTTTCTCCAACATTTCTCAGTAAATTAAAATTCCAAGTATTTTGAACAGTTGGACAGAAGAGGGATTATTTAAAATAGGCAATACCTATTTCAGAGTGCTTTGATCTTTCTACTCCATTTTATGTTGTGCACTGATACAATGCTGAAATAAGT
The DNA here is from genome assembly GCA_013390045.1 of Picathartes gymnocephalus. Classification (NCBI taxonomy): domain Eukaryota; kingdom Metazoa; phylum Chordata; class Aves; order Passeriformes; family Picathartidae; genus Picathartes; species Picathartes gymnocephalus. The sequence goes on along the minus strand of WEKY01052253.1, from coordinate 75,566 downwards.
CAATACATTTTCTCTAAACACATATTTAATTTTCTGAAATAGAATTTCAATCTTGTTGAATCCCCATATTATTCAGTTCTCCTAGATACCTACTCAAGAGCAGTGTTTCTTGGACTTCATTAGATAGCCATTAATTACATAATTATTTATTACTCCTGTGTTGAACTCAGCAGACTCTGCTTAGACTCATGTCGAACAGATTTTGTTCTCCAATTACTTTTACCAGAAATCTGGGATCACCAATCAGGATTGTTACATCAAATCATAACACCTAATGACAAATAAAAACTTTTTAGCCAGGTAAGATTCTGTAAAATCATTTACTACTTACACCCAGTTCAGAGCTCCTGAAACCATTATTTGCTTACAAAAAAACCCCCAACAACTTAATTACATGCACTTTGTCATCACAGGGTTAGGAGAAGAGATTTAAACTTAGATGGCTACATTACGATTCACGAATATCTAAATACCTTTATACAGAAAATAACCTAGTATGCTTCAGTATCATCAAGCAGTAAATTTTTTCAAGTAATCATTTTAATGCCCCAGGCGCCAATTTCAAAAGAACACTGGATGAACGAGCTTGTTCTACTATTACATTATAGTAATCTCTTTACATTACTAATTCAAACTGCCAACTTTGTGTTCTGACTCAAAAAGTCACTTACTGTTTAGAACTGCTCTAGCAATAAATCAGCAGTATAGAATTCTCACGCTGTTGTACCACTAATCAGGATAACATCTTGTTTCAACTCAAAATGGAAGTCCTATACTGGACTTCCATTTAAGCATGCCAAAGGAAGGGAATATCACTGACAAAGCAGCTACACAATGTTTAGTTACAGTAACACAATGCTCCAACTGAAATACATTTACCATCTTTCCTTTAGTTTGCACACATTAACTAAATGTAATCACTTTAAATGTTTCAGAATACAGTTTAATTGCTCACCTAACATATATTTAAAAACTCTCATTGTTTTGGTCATGATCTATTTCACAAGTGTCAAAACACTGGTTACTAGTCAATCAACTGACCTGGATAACTATACAAACCTTATTGAAACACTTAGCAGGTATGTCTGGGAAGACTCAAATGTCAATAACCGAAAGTTATTCCTTTCCAAGATTTTTTTCTTCTCCCTATTTTGGCATCATTGACTGTTGCTTTTACATGGACATCATATTAAGAAGAGTTTATGTACTAAAATCATATTCTTTTGGAGTAAGTTTCCTATCCCCCACAATACCCATGGCAGGAGCCATTGATACATATACCTGAATCCTCTGCAATTCCATAAACTCAAAATGCAAGACTAATATTCCATTCAGAGGACGCTTTCTTGGCATCTGACTGCCTTGGTCTTGAAACAATAAAAGAATTTCCAGCACAAGAAAAGATAGTATCATTCAATCTAATTGTTAGACAAGAACATTTTTATCTGAGTGTAAATCAGGCCTGGCGGTTGTTCAGCTTGACCTCCACTTACTATAATCTTGCCCTAGGGTATGAAAATCCTAGATCATTAAATGCTACAAATTTAGTCTTGCAAGCAACCTAAAATGAACCTACAATATGCGCCACAGTTTTCAACTGCTGTTAAGTGTTGCAGACAATAGTGATAATAAATAACATGATGTCAAATTGGGCTTCTCTTTGGCAGATTTTGGGTTTGGGGGTTTTTTTTAAGAAACACAACAACTATCCATCCTTAGTATATGATTTTCCTATTTCAGGGTGTTTTTGAGATTCAGAGATCAAGAGAAAAACAATGTACTGTTTTTTAAAATTTAGATAGAGAGATTTCAGTTGGAAGTTTTTGTAGTTTTTCTGACAAAAGATGGGTTAAGTTATGAGAAACATTTTAAAATGCCAGCTTTCCTACAATTCTCTAGACATTCAACAGACATTTTAGGAACTGCTACCAATTCATTACTGTGAAACAGATGCCTGCCAAAAAAATTAATTACAGAACATAAATTTTATTACTATGTGAATTAAGACTTCATATGCTAAGTGCAAAAACTATCCTAGAACTGCAGATCCTGGTATAATACAGGGTACACTAAGAAAACAAGGCACAAGGAAAAAACCACCCAAAAGATATGTAAGCACTTCTTGCAGTTGATCATAGCAAGATAGACCTGCTAGGCCACGAAGTAGTAAAATTCCTCCTGTGCAAGTCTTAGCTGCACAGAAGGAACATAGGTAAGAGCAGCAGCCCAGCAGAAAGGGAACCAGACAGCAGCACCAAACCTTTAAAAAGGTCAGAGAAGACGGATGATGGCCCCAAAGAAGCGGTAATTAGCTCCTCCTGAACTTAAGTTACGTGGTAAGGAAAGGTCTAAGGACGCAGCTGGAGCAGTGGAAAGACTAAAGCATGAGAATGGCAAAGTCACAGCTGTTCAACAGCAAGAGAAAAATCACAGCACACAAACACCATCTGAGAAATGAAAAAAAGCTTTTGCAAGACCCAGAGATATCACTCTACTTACAGAACTCTGCACAGGTCTCCAAGGCAATTAACTCCAATTAACATCCACATATATTAATAAAAACAAGAAAGCACAGTAAGTGCTAAAATTTAGGTATCAAATATTAGTACTGAATTTACACGCAGCAAACATACCACCAGTGACAAGCTCTAAATAAGCCTTTTCACCCTTGCAGTGATACATAAAAATAGTACTCCATCAAATTGTTCACACAGCTTTCTCACAAACAAATGCATAAAACTCTTAACACCTAGGATATAATTAAGGAAATAATTCTGGCATTATATGACTACAAAATATCTAATCCGCAAAGGATAACTTACCCTTTTAGGTCTAACATAATGTCCTCAGGTTTCTCTGCACCATAGACAAATACTTATCTCTTCATTCCAAGCAAAATAATTGTATAATGATTATAGATTACTAAGATACATTCTGCAGAAAGGAAAGCTTAATTATTCTTTACATTACAGTATTTCTGTATTACAGCCCAACCTGAATATACACATTTTAGAACAGCAATCACAGTCCCCTAGAGCCCCCACAAAAGAACATTTAATGGAGAAAATTAAAGTTGTTTCGATTTATGTTAAGCACTGTATAGTATAAATTGAGAATTTTAACAATATTAACAACCAGACTTTCCCAAGAATCAATACCCTTAATTTAAATAGAAGGAAAAACATCAATTTTCAGAGAAAAAGACGATTGTCCAACACTATTTCCAGAAGCAGAAACCAAAATATTTTCATGTCCTCCAATTAAGTCTGAAGAAAATGAAGTGTTCATCACGCAGTTCACTTTACATCATCAAGCATTTCACTTTACATACAAGGCACAACCTTGGAGCAACACATGCAGCATTTCCAGCTGAAGAAATCTCCAAGTATTTGCTGGACTGCAATATTTACAACCCTCAAGCACTGGCATAACATTATGCTATTAAATGTTTCCCCTTTACCAAAACAATGTTCCTGTTCACAATTGCAGCTAATACTTGGAGGGGAGAGAAGAGAAAGAAGTGCCCTGGCTGCCTATTTAAACCACATCTCTCACCAATTAACACATCAGTGTTCATATACTATGACAATTCCCTATCCTGAAACTAAAACATCAAATACAAGTTTTAATACTTGCCATTCCCAAAATCTACGTTATAATAACACACTAAATAAATCTTATTTATTCTTTACTAATAAATTACATGGTTTTAAAAAAGTGCATCTCCTGCACAGCAGTGTAACGTAAACTAAATATGGCCATATAGTGTGCTGGAACAAAGAAACCCAACAAAAAATATTTACACTGTCCAGGTAGAAATACCATTTGAAGTTTTCTGTATCACATAGTCTCTAATGTGCTATGACATAGTACTTGTCACCAGTTCTCATCCAGACAACATGATGACAAGACCTAAACATTTTTATGTGATTTTTTTCGTTTTCTGGAGCACACAAGGCTAACAGGGGGGCCGGGGGGAGGAAGGAGAAACAATATAAAGCAGCTACAGACTGAATGGTGACTAGAAAAAAAGACAGACCTTTTATCTTCCTCAGGAAAATGAAGAAAATTTTGTATAGAAATTCATTTCGTAAAAATCTATCAACGTCTTTGTCAGCAAGACTAAGAAGTACACAGAACTCATACTGGAATAATGAATACAGGAAAACATCACATGGAAAAAGTTGGCAAAAACTAAACAGACTGGAGAGAGATCTTTAATGACGAACAAAAAAAAAAAGAAATCAGAGGTGAGAAGGGAAACACTATATAGTGACCATGTTTAAATATTCAGCCCCAATGGCTGATAATCATATTCTGTAAGCAGCAGGATCAGAGGTGTGATGTTGCAAATGCAATAAATCCCCAAGGAAACAATATGTCTTCAAGATGTTCTCTTGAAACCGCTTGTGGTTGATTGAAGCAGCATCAATAACACCGATGCACACACAGGTAGCAATCCCCCCCACTGCCAGAGAGAGAACAAAAGTGAACGAGCACATGATTTGGTTACCCTTCTCAGTTCAAAGCCACAAATATCAAGCCAGCCCTACTGCAGCATTCCAGTCCCCTCAGTCACATGAAAGGAGGGATACACGTGCATTTTGTCACGAGTGAAGAGAACTTGCTACTAAAAACCTTTATTGAGCCGCAATTGGCAAAGCTATCCTCTTTCACAGGAAATATTGATATGGGAGTATTTTTAATACAGAGAGAATCACTCATGAAGACTAGTATTTTAAGAAAAATGGATAAAATTATAATTTATTATTTTCCAGTTGTGTGAAACAAACCTTTCACAAACTTTTGTAACTGATACCAGACACAGGTTATCTGTATTCCAACAAAACAGTTTGAAACCAGAAATAAAAATGAACACAAAAAGTCCAAAAAACTCTGTAAACCTGGAATAGAAGATATTCATCTTCCTAGTCTTCCTTCAGCCATTTTGTAGTACACAATTTTTTTTCTATGGCTGCTTCAGTGCTGACTGTATCTTCGTGTGCGGAGCAAGAAAAAACAGACATTGTAACAGATATCTAGTTCTTCAAAATCTTCTTGAATATTAGCATATAGACAGCACTCATACTTGCATCCCTACCTATACATCCTTGTAGCACAGGCTCCTTTATGGTCCCTTACTGATCAGAAGAAGATCAAGAACCAGGCATTTTCACAAAAATTTTAAGTCTCACTTTAGCCTGTGACTACTGCTATGAACTCCTGGAAGGCTTCCGCAATTCCCAAACTAAAAATCCTACAAACACATGGAATATGGGCAGTCAAAGTACAAACCCAGGCAGTAACTCACCAGCTGATTCATCAGCGGTTCTAATGCCACAAGGAGAAAAATGTTCAGTGAAATCCATTTGGAGAAAGTGTATAAATTCAAAGATATTGTCCCCCATAAATATTTGCAAATCTATAACCATTATTTATTTTTTAACAGCTTTTAAACTATATAAGCTTAGTCCTTAAAACAGACTATTAACCTAACAGTTACCTTTCAGACAAGGCAATCTTGTATTGCTCCCTGAAAAAGCCATAAGATTGAGAAAAGTATTCTCAATCAATGCTGTAAGACAAGAAAAATTATTTTTTTAAAGTTAAGCCACAAAATTGTGAAAAAATACTGTGAAATCTTCTAGTGGCTACCTCCTGAAACTCACATGCTTTATTTAGTTACGTAAAAAACCATTAAGCACCTAATGCATACAATTTTTTTTTTTCTCCACAGCTGGACACTAGTGCAGTATAAATGCTACTGACTAGAATTAGAGGGTTTTTTAGCAGGATGTGAGTTTTATAATACATCTTTAAGCAAGGTATATTATACACAGTTAAAGCTGGTTGGCCAAAGCATAAGGAGCTGGATGACTATCCACTGCAGCCAATCTACTACGGTGTTTTTGGCTACTCCAAAGTTAAACAACTAAAATGTTATAGCTCACCTCAGTTTCAAGCTTCCATCACTAAAATCATATAAAGCAAGAGCAAGACCACCAAAGCTCACACCTTCCTTTAAAATTCTTCCCTTAGCTTTGCAAGAGCTTCAGTGCCCATCCAACTGAACCCTAACAAACCACACTTCCCTCAAGAGCTCAGCAATCCACCTGCTTGCCTGTTTATTTGTGGCCTGCAACAATCACTTTTCTAAGCTTGGGTTTTCACAGCCCGTCCAAGCTAGATTAGAAGTGGTATGCACTTAAAAAAAAAAAAAAAAAAAAAAGAGAGAGAGAATGTTATGACTGTTATGACCAGAAAATTTCTTACAAACGTATTCAAGAGTACAATCCTGTACTTCCCACTGCAAAGTAATGCATAATTTCAATTAAAGCTGACTGATCTAATGTGAAAACCTTTCCTGATATAGTGAAGAAGTGTTTGCTTTTTATCCTCTCCATCAATAAATACAAGAACAAAATGAAATTTAAGTTCAAGGACTGCTTTATGAACTTGAATTTATGACTAAGCAGATTGTGGGCTTTCACAATCTTATAGGTAGGCATATTTATAGAAGCCTAAAAAATGTATTTTTTAAAAAATTTTTAAAAGCCTTTGTAATACTGCCCAGGAAACTGCACATCTAGCTAAAGAATTTTGAGTGACAAAATCAGGGAAAATATTTTATTTCTCCCTTTCCAGCCTTTTGCCCTGATATTAAGTGATCAAGTCTACTTCCATAGCAATGAACAGGTCCCTAAAACCCCAGGGTGCCCCTTATACTTACTCTGGTTTAGCAGATTTCTTTGTAAGGTCCTGGTGGAGTTTCTTATGCCTTGTCAGTGGTAATGGATGATGTGGACTCATTCGCCTACATCTCCATTATTGACAACTCCCCCCTTCCTACTTGTTACTCCAAAGACCATTTACCTCACAAGATGAATTAGCAAGCATCAATGTAAGATTTTTTTTTTTTAATGTAATTAAATAGGGCAGCACTACCATGTGTTGCAGAGAATTCCAGAAGACAGAGAAATTAACAGCATTAAATGACAGATGCTAATCATAAATCTAAATATCTGCAGGCAGGAATGAGCGAGCAGGAGAAAAAAAATGAAAATGGCATGGTTAAAGAATTACTTCAGGAAAGTAACTGCTACCAAATTATCATCAGAAGATTAATATTCTGCCATTATGAAACAGACTGTATTTACCTACCACATAATTTAGTATTTATTAAGTAAAATTAGTACTACTGGCTTTTCTGCAGTATCTTTTCCCTCTATTTTAATTAAGCTCTCAATGAAGAGTAGTAGTCTAGTAATACTTAACAGTTATTAGGAAGTTCAACAATAATATAACTTATGAATTTCATTTTGTACCCCATGAAGCAATACAAGGAGATAATGCACACAACATGTATGCCCACCTATAGCGTCAACATCCACAGTTCACAAGCAACAACACTCAGGGGAATAATCACCCAGTCTGTTCCAAGCTACTGCATGGCATTTTCAGAACAAAAAACCATCTCATTCCAAAATTAAGCCACGAAAGAGTCTAAAGACAGACTAATTTACAAGACAGTCAAAAATTGCAGCATGATACTTAAATCATACCCTCTTCCTGGTTTCTGCATGAACATCTGCCTTTTGTGCCAACAAGACACAGAAGCACACCCAGGAGTCCTTTGACAGTGATACTTCGTAAGTGTTTATACTTGGACAAAGTAGTACCAGATCACATACTCACAGAACCTTGACATCCCTTACGCTGAGGCCCACAACTACATTTCCGGTAATTTTGCATTAACCAGATCTGTCCTGGACAGAAGAAATGTGATCCATCATTGAACCTGCTTGCTTACAGACTGATTTTACAAACAGGAAGAGTAAGTCAGCATAGGAAGAAAAAGTAAGCATCTTCGTAACATGTAGGTGTGGCACTTTTGATTTATTGACACTTAAGAGAGCTGCCAGGCCTTATGCACAAGAGATGGGCACAAAATATGATAGTTAATTATTTTATAATTTAAAAAACAATCCGAAGCAATACTAAAAGCAGTACTACAGACAATGGAAGCCCTTCCTTAAGCTAGCACCAGTTAAATTTTGTGCTTTGGGGAAAAGGCAGGTTGACAAGAACATAGACGAAGAAAGAGAAGACACATACAGAACACACAGCTTCAAAAGTTACCATTACTCTCAAGAATTAAAATACAATAGTATTTTTAAAATAAAAACCTTAACTTATATAGCAGGACAAAGTATCTCCAAAAGTAAACACCTTATTTGTCCAGTAAAACAAATATAGACTATAAGAAACTAAAATACTGTAGTATTTACCCAACCACATTTTCCTTAAAGATACTCCTTACTGTCATGAGTTTGCATTTTCTTCAATGCTGATTTATTATTATACTGTATCATTAAAATAGTCCAAATCAGTGTTTTCTTACACTTTTGACAACTCTATTTCTCAGCAATTTACATTTCTCGTAACATAAACCACCTATTTTCCTCTCCTTTTGAACTCATTCCATGTATATCCATAGAAAGACATTCCTTAGCATGGCCTTCTCAAGACTTGAGATCTAGTAACAACACTGGTGAAATACATTTTTCAAGTAACTCTTTTTGCTTGTTGTTTATTATTACCATAGAAGAGAAAAACTTCTGATTCGCAGCAAGATATTGTTTCAGAGTGTGACAATTGAAATAATTAAGTTTTCGTATGATGCCCAAAATAGCAGTGATTTTACAGCAATATGCAGCTTATATTGTTTGATATCTAACTGATCAATTCAGCCATTTACAGGTTCCCCAAAACACGTGAAGAATCCTCCTCCATTTGCAGTATAATATATTGCCAGATTAGTGGCTTCAGAGAACCGCTTAAACCAAAATAACACAGATATCCCATGTTTCTAAGACTCTTGACTATGTTCTATGATACTGTGGTACACAAGCCCAATATATGACCTGCAAAACAAACCCTTCAACTCTAAATGTCATTGTTAGGTATTTTGTACAGAAACTACCAAATCTAAAAACTGAATACACATTTTAAACCATCATGTCCTCCAGCAGTTAAAAGGTTTTACACCACTATTATTGAATACTTAGAATATAAAACATGTTACACGTTATACAAAATGCATTCTACAACTAAAGCACTCCCACCATTTCCACTCACTTTCCTATTTCACAGTCTTTGCCTTTTCTACATCTTCACAACTTGTCATTTACCTGTAGAAAAGGAAGTTGTTCAACAGCAACAACTTGGCCAAATTCCAGTAATTTCAAATTTTATTCTGTTATTCCTTTCACTTATCAACTAGGAGGACATTTATATGAATTTTTTAAGAGATTGCATTAACTATCCTCTTTTTTACTAAATAACAAATGAAACTACAAACAATAACCATAGTCGTTTGATAATACAATAAAATAGATGGTTTGCTACTGGAAAAAGAGCAGTCCCACTGCCCCCTTCTTGCATTTACATCTGGCCATACTTCATAGTCAAGTCATACTTCATTGTCATACTCTTTGTTGAGCAACAATCTGTTAATTTCTTTTCAAAAGAATTAGCCTTCCAACAGTTTAATAAGCTGAGTTGGCTCAACAAAAGAGTCCTGTGGCTGGTGCAAAACAGCTCTTTTGAAAATCAGTGAGACACTATGGCAGACATAATCAACCATCCAATTCCGTCAAAAGCAAACAGATGTCCATCCTGTTTTGGTAGCTACAACTGCTTCAGAAGTTGTCATACGCTGATCCAAATTCAGCCTACCCTCTCTGGCTGTGGTACTATGAGGAGTATTTAGTACAACACCCAAGTGCCTGTACCAAGCGTTACCTAGCTAGCTGTGAAACAGAAAAGCCTGGCCCCACATGCTGTTTTTCCCACAGTAATGAAAATTCTTAACTCACTCTGGTGCATGCTGTCTGAGTAATTCAATGTTCTGATAAGCCAACAGTTGATCGCCTTTGCCTAAGGCCTACATAAAATGGCAATGAAAGCAGCAAAGATGTGACAGAAATAGAAAATTGTTAAATTCCTGCAGAAAAATGAACCACTAGCTCGTTTTACCAAGTACAACGTAGAGTGGTCTCATCTAGGTTCTCTAATCCATTACTAATACAAAGTTACTTCAACACATCAGACATTATTAGAGTCTACCACACCTCCATGCAAAGCCAGGACTAGCTTTATTCCAACACAGACAGCTCTCAGCACTCAGTAGTTCCAAGTCTCCAAGAGTATGTAATGAGAACTAGTTCTATATCTAATTATTTTCTTCATTTATCTGTGTAGCTTCCACAAATAATGCTATTACAAGTGAAAAAAAAAATTACATTAATTTAGGGAATTTCTCTTGGAATTACCTGTTAGAAGTTTAAGACCACTTCATTCCCCTTAGCATTCTGTGAGCATCTCCAAGGTGGAACCCAATACGATGCAAGAGTGTCCAGGCCAGTCCTGGTGCAGAAAAGGAGCTGGTTTAGCACACTACCACACTTATACTAAGGCCCCGACCTCAATACTTCTTCCTATTAATCCATGCTGTTTCCAGCATGCATTTCACTGTATAAACCTCTTTCATGTTTAACTCTCAAAGCAAAAGCTGGAATGACAAAATCTTAATACTTAAGCCAGAACTGAGGCCACACTTTGAAAGGATGCTTAACATGAAAACATATCCAATCCAAATTGCAAAGACACACATTTATCACTTCATGCAAATTACAGCTGTAAATTACATGAAGTATTTTATTATCTCTTCAAAATAAAAAGAAGCTGCAGAAAATCTGGCTAATAGAATGGAAAACAAACTATCTGCAAAAACTGCCACTCAAAAGGGACATTTTTATTTATTATAAATCTGTTTGAAATCCATATGCTGATTTTTTAGACACTGCTGCAGCAAAATACTTCTATACAACACAGTAGTTGTTTGGAGCTGATCAACAGCATCAAGAAAAACCAATGTAGCAGTAATTCTCAAAGTAAAATATGGGACCCTAATAACATCCACAGCTGCTTTAGTTTTGGTGCTGCAAGAACCTTACAGTAATTAAAACACTAAAAGCTTAATGAATTTGTCACAGCAGCTCTATTTAATAAATATCATTTATAATGCCAAAACACAAGTAGGGTAAACCTTACTAACTTTTACAGGAATTTTCAACCTAACTATACATTTTAAGATGAATGACAGTTCTTAAGCAGCAAGAATGAACATTATTCTCACAGCATTACTTGTTATAAATATGCTATGGCTCCCCAGACTGGCAAGAAATAAACCTTAATATTGCAGAAACAAAAACCAACACAGAAAAGCGTGGAATACCACACACAAAATGAACATAATGTGATCCCATAGTCAACATCCTACAAGGCAGAGACCTCCTGAAGAGTAGCACTGCACTTCATTTGTAACTTTTTTCTATACCACATGGAACCAGAAGGGTACAGTGACAAAAAGTTATGCTAATGAGATGATAAAGATTACTCTTAATATTCTAGTAACAGCATTTTGTTCTTTTGACATCAAAAAAACAGGGGTCATAACTGCCTGTTACTGATTTATACTGACAGAAATCAGGCTCAAATGTTAAAGATCAGTTAATATTTACAGAAGAGTCTGAACATACAAAATGCTATGTAAGTAGCCAGTATTAAGTCTTCCCACACACTCATTCTGGCATGCTTCCAAGCAGGGAAGTCCCACAGAAACATTTCAACAGCAGTAAGGAGAAACAGACAGCTCAGGCAATTGCAGCTATGTTCACAACAGTCCTTCTAAGGAGCACCTGCAAAACTGAGGAGAACCAATGCCCACTGCCTGCTACAAATTTCAACACTAAAAAAGAAACTCCTGTTCCAACACAGCTTATATAAATGCATGCTGAACAACCCACATCTCTATAATCCTCTGTACAACCTAAAATGATCTGCACAACTCCAAACATCTTGTAAATATGACTTTCCTGTTACCTAGTATTCCTGACCAGACTACAACTTCACAAAGCAAAGTCAGCCTATAGTGTAGGTGTCAGTTTGATTTTCATATAGAATCCTGTTTTCAATACATCACAGTTCTGCCTAGCACATACTAGTTTTCCCAGATTTAAAATCTAAAATGGCAAGGAATTAGGCAATATATCACAATGTAATAGTTTCTGATCATTCAAGGGCAAAGCTCTTCCCAAACACCTAAAGGAAGCCAACATCTTCTTAGCTAGGATCCCATGTTGCAGAAAGCACTCTGCAAGCCTTCTTCCAAGAGTGGAAGAAACAAAATGGTCTGAATTGAGTCAGAAGTAAGATAAAGGAGAGAGGCACACGACATGTTCAGGCATTTCTCAATATCTCTGAAGGACAGTATTAATATTTTATAAAATGAAAAAGGGGTACGTCTGATTTAATTATCACGTACTCTCAAAGAATTGAAGCTTCGCATGCTCCAAAAATCTCCGAAGCCAGGAGGGATAGGACTTAGGATCATTGCATAGCATGGTCCATATTCTGTAAACAGGCCAAAGCCAGACCCCACATATAGAACTGGCACTGCAGCTTCCAGGAACCACAGAAAACTGAAGAGTGCAAAGGCTCATAATAAGATCTAACCACAGCAGGCTGGTAAGCATCCAGCTGAAGGAGGAGGTCTAACAGGGTTTTTACAACAGCATCTGATTAACCATGCCAAGAAAAATCTTCTATAACTGTTCTTAAAATCTTCTCTTACCCCTTCCACCTTATTCCCAGTAACACCTGCACAACTTCTAACCAGCACATAGACTGAAGCTAGAGAAAAATGTACATCATCTTGCTGCTTGCATAAATTAATGCAAATCAACTGCAGTCCTGAATTTCCTTGTGGAGGTCTAGTTGATCTATGACAGACTTTGCAACATTTCAGGAGGAAAAAAAAAAGATTAAAATGGAGATCACTGCAGAGATTAGAGGACTACTTTTGGAATTGGCATGTCAGCCTGATGGTTTTTATAAGTAAGACCAGGCAGAAAAGTAACAGATGACAGCAGGAGTAAAGTTTTCTTTCCCTGGCTCTACAGTTACAGAAGACATTGCTATTACTGTTGGACCAGGGAACCGATAAAATACTTCAACTACTGAAATATAGAGTATTTCTGTATCTTACTGGCCAAAAGCTCCAGTATCTTCTTCCATGCAGAAGCAGCACACATTTGACTCCACAGGAATTTTATCCACAGAAAAATATTCTTTTTCACAGTTCAGCTCCTTAAACCAGCTCACCTATACGGTTCAAGTGGCCACAAGACACAGGCAGAAGTGTAACAACAGAACATGTGGTCAGGACACAGAGACAGAACCTCCCTAGCAGCAGCACCTACTCATGGAACTGCCCTGTGAATGGGAAGGCACACCTTCAGTTGCTTGAAATGAACATGTATGGAAGGAAGAACACTATGAAAGAGAGAGGAAACGCTGCATGTGAAGTTATGTTGAAAAATTACTTAGTTACTTAACTGCCCAATTCTGTTCTTTCATATCGGTGAAGTAAGTTGTCTCTCCACCAACTACCCTCACAAAAAAACATTTTCAATGGACTGCCAGTTTGATTTCTCCCTCCAAAATCCCATTCAAAAATCCTTTAATGTTTGATAGTTAGGCATTGAAAAATTAAACATTCAAGACAAAAATTTGCACTTTTCTACATCAGATTAAGTTTTTACATTAAAGCAGTTACTTATACTGTACCTATCTAATAACTCAATGCCAACATATTCCACAAAAGAATAAGAAAGAAGATGATAGAAATGGACACACAAGGTACTTTTGAAATGGCTCTAGTATTCATCACCATATTCTTACACGTTCCTGCCTTTCCTATCTTTCTTGCTATATTTTCCTTCATCCTAGTAATCCCATTTCATCTCCTAGGATGCTTAATTCCTTATATACTAACAGTGCTTATTGTAAAGGAACTGAAAAACTTCAGTAAATTTCTTAAATCCCCAAGCTACCAGGAACATTGACTCAATCTTGCATCCAAAAGAACCACTGGCATTTTTCCATGCTTCCCTTCACTGGAGATAGGGGAAGACTAAGCCCATTTGTAGGATTATGCAAGAATGCATAAATCCTCTCTTGTAAACAAAACTTCTCTAACCAGTTTTGAATGTAAGGTATGCTTTGCATAGTTTACAGCCTCTTGGCACAAAAAGGACAACCCTTGAGAATTCAATTTTACAGAGGTTGTTACTGCATTTGGAAGTGAATAGGAAGAATTTTAATGAGTGACCTACTGTATATGAAGATGACTTTCTGTATTTTCTTCTATCCAATACTATTGAACTGAAAGTGCATAAAAATGCCTTTGACACTTTTATATCACATTGATGTAAACAATCAGTGTCTTGCCACCTTCGAAAATTTTTGTTTAGCACTAACTACTGCTCTGAGGTACAATCACACTTCAGAAGTTAACTTTCATAAAATCACTGCATTGCTGAATAGAAATTGAGCAGTATAACAGAGACAATGCAATGCAGCAAGAGAAATAAAATTCCTAAAGACTGGGTTTTTTTGATTATATTTCAACTGTCAAGCCACAGCTCCGCTGTGTACAAAATCTGGTGTTTCACAGCAGAGTGGTAATACAGCATACATGTCATTGCATATACTTTTTAATTGATAAATATTTTTTAAATTAATCGAATACTAATATATATCAGTTTTCAAAACACAACTTATCAAAACTAGTTGAATAGAAGCACATTCAGTAAAACAAGAACAGCTTAAACGCAGAATATTGAAAAAAAAATGTAATCGAGTGGGGAAGAAAACCCAAACATTTTCCATTGCTATTGAAGCATTTCCCTTGTTAAACCATTTCTACATTTGATAAATCAATGTGCGAAAGCCAGTTTCACCTTTTATTTAGCCAACTGTTTATTAGGCAAGTAACAACAGACCTATACCACAGATCCAAGAGAGATACTTGTGCAGCTTTCCTTTCTGGTTACCATAGCTTCAAATGAACTGTAGATTTCTAGAAATAATACTTATGAGAAGGAATAAAAATATCACTGCTTAAATATGAAAACTGCAAGAAGCATCATTCTGATTAGTGTCTGAATGACACCTAAGTGAACAGGTAAATGCTTAGGAAAGGAAGTTTTATCTGCAAGACTTTGTCAGACACAGTAAGTGAAGCTTGAGCACAGACAGAAGGAGAAGGATAAATACAGCATACGGAACAAGAGGGAAGAGAAAAGTAGGCACCAAAAAGTCATTCAGTAGCCATTTACTTGCCTCTTTCTCAAAAATTCCCAGCAAAAAAATATCACCAGTCCTAAATCAGGACATTACAGTCCCAAGCCTCCAACATCAAGGGATACCTTCTAAACATATACTGGGGGGTAAAAAATATCAATCTTCACAGAAATTGAAGGTAACTTTAAAATCTGAAATGAAGAAGAACCTTGCAATAGGAACAGCCTAATAGACTGCCAGAGAGATTGTGGAAACTTTATCCTCTGAACATTCAAAACTGGACAAGTGGCCTTATAGGACAAGATTTAAGAAGGCTGGATTAGACCTCCAGGGGTCCTTTCCCACCTATGCAATACTCTGACCAAGAACACAAATAATTTTTTCATTGTGGCATTATGTCTAGGAAGCATTCATTATGCAAAGTTTTATTTCATGTGGTGTTAAAAGAAAGTATTTTGGATACAGTTTTCCAAACAGGTATATAAGAAACAATAAAAATAAAACAGTATATAGCCATACACCAAACTGGAACTTTCCTGCAAGAATATTGTTCCCATCCCAAAATAGTACAAAACAGCCAGGCTTTACAAATTCTTATGTTATTAATCTTAAATTATTAATGATAGTATTTCCTTTTCAAATATATTTAAACTGCATTCTTTACCCTAAATCAAAATACAATACGTCAATTCTGTTCCCTATTTCTCTGCTGCTAGCACAGCTCTGCCATATTATATACAGACTATATAGACTGCAGCCACTGGTCATTCTTGTCTTGGGATAAAAAAAAAAAAAAAAAAAAAAAAAGAAAAAAGGCTTGATCGAGTCTTCCCAGATTCCTCCCTTCGAAAGAACATCATGATAATCAGTCCTGTTTCTAAGAAAATCAGAAGTGAAATGGCCAGTGGTCAGGATGCACCACCATCTTACACAAATTAAATTAGTTCACCACTATATCCATATTTATAAAAAATGTCTTATTCCAGGACTCCTGTCAGACAGTCACCTTCAAATTGAAAACCAGACACCTCAAATGCACACTTAAATTACGAGGCTGTGTTCTTTACATTTACTACTTACATTGGGGTTTTTTATAACTTCAGTAATCTATACATTCAACTACCCACAGCACATTAATAAAAGTAACACATGAAAAAATATAGACCTTCAATAGTCACACCCCTACTCCATACAAACTCTACTTATAATGAACTCTCCTTGTTGGAAGATTACACTCTGACAAAAAAAAAAAAAAAAAAAAAAATCAGCCAATTATATTACTTGCTTATTATCTGCTTACTAAGACTTCATATGGTCCAAATTTTCAGTTGATCCTGCTTGAGGCATGAACTGAGAATTTCACCTAAAGGAATAACAGGTAATAGCATGAAAGACTAAAAACAGTCTTAGCTTGAACAGCTTATTTTTATTTGTAAACAAAGTAGAAGTCAATTTTCTTTTGCCCAGATATGATGCTGCAAGGAAGGTCTTAAAACTTAGGCTGAAATCCTATGTTCAGTAAAAAACTGCAATTCAGCCATAACCAAGAACTGCAACATTACCTCCCCATCAACAACGCCCATCTCTTTCCAGTCAGTTCACGTGGACTAAGCAATAGGAAAATAACTGCATTAAGTCCTTTTTGCTATGTGACCCCTCAAGGTACAGCACACACCTTCCCGGGAATCATCAAGCAAGAGTTCATCACATGATGCCTGCACTCGCTGGGACTGAGGTACCACTGGAGAAGGGAGAAAACTTGAGAGGAGCCTGTAGGTAAGGTCAGATGTCCTCCACATCCCCCACAGCTCACTCACTCACAGGCCACAAGCTACACAGCATTCCACCAAACTTTTGTAGCAACTCCAAAGTCGAATTTGGAATGCAATCCCAACTAAACAAAACACGCATACCTAAGGTTTGTTGTTACTTTTTAAAATAGTCAGTAGTTTCAGAAATGTTTTGTCTTTTCCGAAATGTCAGTATATTCTAATTCATTATTTTGTTAATAGGAAACCTGTGAAATTTCAGCTATAATACTTATCAATCTAAACTACTGCAGAGATATCCATTATATAGCAATAGGCACCATTTGAGACCTTTTTCAAAGCACAAGCAGGAGTCATCAGTTTGTTCTATCAACCCTTGAACAATGGGAACAGATGCAAAAATACTTTCTTCTCTAGAGCTGCACAGAAGCAGTAACAAAAAACTGCTGTAGAAAACAAACTGATTTCTGGTGTCACATGTATTCCCTTGCTCTAATATAATAACTAGCTTTCACTGAAATAAAGCATAGAAAAGTAAAATGCATAAAAGGTTGTGTAAGGGCAGGACTAAAAAGACATTAAATTCAGACCATAAGAAAATAAACTACTCACCTACCCCCCACCCCCCCCCACCC
>WEKY01052253.1:24735-51286 GCA_013390045.1 Picathartes gymnocephalus | reverse complement strand
GGCCCCGCCGTCCTCCATCTTGGCTGCGCACAGTCCCCGCGGCCAGCCGGCCTGGCACCCCGCACGGGCCCGGGGGCCGCGGGCCCCGGCCCGGCCTCTCATCGCCGCCGCGTACCACGTTCCCGTGTTCCCCCGCCAAACTTCCAGAAGCTTCGCCGCCATTTTCTAACTTACCTTGCCCAGTGTCGGCGTAGGCAGCGAGGAGGCCCCGGCGCGCAGCTCCGGTCCCGTATTCCCGGCGCGGCTCTCCGGCTGCGCGCCCGTCCCGGCCGGTGCCGGGCTGTGGGCGCCGAGGGGNCCACCTGGCGGCCGCCCAGCGGGGCCCGCTCTTCTGGGCGTGGGGCGACACCTGCCGACTGCCCGCGGCAGCGCCGCGCCGAGCGGGGTAAACAAGGTGCGGCGCATGCGCGGGGCCGCGCGCGGGGCGGGCGCGCAGCTGCTGCGGGGCGGGCCCGGGGTCGGATCGGGAGCGGGGCCGCGGAACGGCCTAAAAAGGAGCGGCCGCTCGGACACGGGGCGAGCCCGCGGGACGCGCCCGGCTGCACGCAGGCTCGCAGCCCTTTGGCGTTGCAGCCCTGGAGTAATTGGACGTAATTGTCCGGCCGAGGCAAAGTTGGGCCGTACCGAAGTGCCCCACAGAGCAAGGGCCGCCCTCCCTCCCTGCCTTCTGCCGCCAGGAAGTGAAGTCGTGCGCGAGGGAGCCCATGGCTTGAGACATAAATGCACGGATGCAGAGTGCCTTATCTTCGGGACTGCAGGACGCGCACAGAAGCAATGTTTGCTGGCACCAATGGCAGCTCGCGTGATCGGGAGCGTTCTCCAGAAACGCTTTCTGCTCCTGCCCGTTGCCCAGTGTGTTCCTAGTTAAAAGAGCGTTTGTGGCATTCCTTTTTTCCCTGCATGAGGATTATATGAACCTAAAGCGATCCATATAAGCAGTACAGGATTCTTAAAGTAACCAGATACGCAATTTGTGACACCTGAAGGTTTTTTTCACTTTATTGTGTAATGCTAAGCACATTGCTCATGCGGAATAGTTAGACGTAAGATTATATTTAGATTAGTCAGCACAATAATAGTTTTGTCCTGGTAATTAGTGGCTAATCACCCTCTTGTGTTTATCTACTTATAATTTTGGGGACAGCGTTAGCATAACTAAGCAGTTGCTAAGCTGAGTTACTCTGCTCACCTGCCTAACAAAGGCAGGATACTTAAGAGAACAGTAACCACTAGTTCCAGTCTTTTCAAAACTAGGCGTCCCGCAGGGAAAATAACGCTTACAATGGAAACCGTGATCAGATTAGGAGTGTTTAAAATAAAATTTAAAAACAAAAAAAACCAAAAAAACCCCACACCTAAAACCAGTGTAATATAAATTGATGACACCTAGGAATTCTAGATACAATCTGTTGGTACGTGAAACAGGCTTACAAAAATAAATTATATTCTGTAGCTTGAATTCACATTTCAGAGTAGTTTTGCACGTTCTGTCAAGTTTGAGGGGAACAAAAAAGAAAAGAAGCAGAAAGACTGCCTTGTAGAGAGCACTTTATAGTAGCATCCTGAATGCCCAGTCATACAACTATGTCCACGGTTTCAGTTACAGCTACAGGTGCTGATGATGATCTTTAATGTTAATCTGACAATGTCTGGAAATTGTAGAAGAATTATGTTTTTAAAAAAACACACTAAACGTAAGCCTTAAAAAATATCTATATTGTTATAAAACGACACTTAGGAATAGATGGAAAGGAGCTGAATCCATTTGTGCCTTTCCCATACAAAGTCAACTTCTGGCACCCACCAGATCGACAGCCTTTCCATAAAAATAAACTACAACATTTTGCCTGCACATAGAATTCCAGTAATGTGTCTTCTGCTTGAGATACAATACGGATAACTCATATTACAGCTCCAATCCAAAACTTTGCAAGATTATAGCAGTTTGCTGCAGAAGCTGGCAGGAGCACAACACGAGGCGGCTCCAGTCAGTGGTGCATGCAATACATGTACAGCACATGTATTTTGTTCTATTTCAAAAACACTGTAGTTCACACAGCTGAGAGGTTTTAGGTAAATGTTCTTACCTAAAGTGAAGAAAACATGACATCGTTTTTAAGGTGTGGTTTTGAAGGAATGAGTGTGCAAGCGCTGACAATACCATGGCAGGGAGTTCAGCCCATTTCCAGAGCTGACTCAGGCCTTGAGCCTGGAAGCCCAGAGCCATAACACTTCTGGGTGTCCCGACTCACACAACAAAATTTGCTTTTCTCTGCTTGTGACAAAACATGGAAGCTCTCTAGAGACTAGAGTCCAGGTGCAGCAGCATGTTACAAACCCCTGGTCACAGAGCCTGCCTAAGAGGATTTCGCACTCTCCAGTTCCATTTCCTCCCTCACAGTTGTTTCATTCAGCTGTTTGCTCAGCCTTGTCTTAGCAGAACTGTTGCCTCATCAGAGAAGGGGGGAGGGACATTTGTTTTCTACGGGACCAGTTTGATTTCCATCCCCCCAGCCCAGATAATTTCTCTGGGCTGTTCCAGTACAACTGCAGGAGCATTTTGGTCAGCACAGCTGAAGGTGCTGAGCACTCCGGTGAGGCCAGGAAAGTTTCTGCTCTGCTCCAGTGACTAGGAGACAGGAATTTCTTAAGTCAACCGAGCCCTTTGAGGATTCCTCACCATTAAGGGGGCCAAACTGGCTCTCTGAAGAGCCTGACTCCTGCATTTTCCTCATGGAGAGATCATGCTTCTGGGACTGAGTCTTCCAGTTGGTACAACAGGGAAGATGATGAAAAGTAGTTCCTCCGCAAGCACACCGCTTCTTTCTAAGCTACTAATTCCAGAGTGGGCTTCTACCGTCAGTTCAGACTTTGGGGAAAAAACCAAATACCATCCTGAAGTTTCTGTACAGTTTTAGCACACTAGTATTCTTTCCAGTACAATAAAAAATGTAAAAGAAAAATAAGTGCTATCTAAGCATTATAAAGAAATCGAGACATTTTAAATTCTGACCTGTCTAGAAAGGATTTATATCTGACAGAAAAGAAGTTCAGTGAAAAACTAGGAGAAAGTATTTCACAGGACTATGTCATCTTTCTCAAAAAAGCTACTCTTTAGGTGCTTCAAGTTCCACCATTTCTGATATTGAGCCCAACTGAGAGAGGATTTAACTAAGACTTTACAACAGGCACTGTTATTATGCTTGATCCAAAGAGAGCTTCATGATCAGTCACACAGGAAACTGAGCAAGGAGAGGGCAGATACCAATTTTGTGTCTGAATTAATGGCCAAAGGTTCACCTCTAGAGAAGATCAGAATAAACTCAAGCTGCCAGATGGCTGATTCATTTTCCCAGGCAGGAGATTCATGCTCATGCTGCTTCCTTTTCTTTTCATGCCTCTTCCTTTTCTTTCTCCTGCAGAATAGGAATCCCCTCTGCAGTTCCATTTCCTCATGCATATTATTAAAAAAAAAAAAAAAACCCAAATAAAACAAAACAACCAATTTAAAACAAACAATCAAATAAAAACAGACACAAGAAACACCACCACACCACCACCCACAATAATTTATTTATTTATTTAAAGACTTTGCTTTTGAGAATTGGAAACAGAAACCAGAATTTGTATACTGGATTTGTCTCAAGGTCAGGTCGTAGCTTTGATGGCCTGCATCGAACAAGCCATGACCACACTTTTGTCTGTTGAGATGGGTACAGAGGGGAAAAAGCAGTGTCCTCAGTCAATTTTTTTCCCAGATTTTTGAATCTGGCTTAGTCACTCGAGGGAAATCTGCTCTAAATCCTTTTAAAGATGAGCTATTACATAAGAAACAAAAATAAAGACCAAAAAATGGGTTACTTTCCCATAATTTGCAGGAGAGAGATTGCACATCAGTAGCTCCTTAGGTCTTTCCCTGCTCTGTGAATAATTTCTTCCTTTTTCCATTTGTGTAAGTCTCCCCTGTGTGCCTCTATTTCTCATCAGGTCTTTCCAGAACACCAACTCATGTCTGAATTTTCTTGGATTCAGTAAGTTTCTGCCTGCTCCTTCTGTGAAGGAGCACAGAATCACAGTTTGTCCTGTACCACTACAAAGGAAGGAAGTTTTAATTCCCCGTCATTATCAGCTCTAAAAATGAACAGAATCCCAGTAAGTCGCAGATGCCTTCCTGCTAATTGCATTATGAATAGCAGCTTTACTCAGTCCTCTGTGCCACTTGTTACTCAAAGCCCCGTGCTCATTCCTCTGTCTGGGTGAGGTGCTCTTTCTATGTCTCATTCTTTGAGACAAAAATCCCTTAGCCAGGTTTTAAAGTTCCATCAGCCAACTGTGAAAAGGCCACACCAATTTTTGGTAGGAAATAATGGAAAGCCCTGCTCCTGGCTGCCATCAGGACGAGTCGCTTTCACTTGAGGTATGACCTCACCCTAGGTACAGGAACAAGTGTTACCAATCAGGCCACCTTTCTTGGATTCAGGACACAATCTGCTCCAGTTTCTGGATCTAGGGAAGTTTTGGAAGACACAGGCAAGACATATTTGTGTCCTGTAGCTAAGTCCAGGCAGAGGGACCATGAATCAAGGTCCATTTTATGAGTCAGACAAGATCAGTGACAAAGTCTGAGGAGGAAGCACAGGAACCAGAGAAACCTGTTTCAAACTGGGTAAGCCAGGTAAGTGGCAGGGCCCACTTAAAGGCAGCAAAGAACAGAGTGCGCAACAGGAAAAGGTCTGGGGTGAGGAGCCCAGGAAATAAGGTCAAGCAGGCCAAACAGCACAAACTGATGCAAGGGAAGCAGCTTTAGCTGAGAAACAGCTAAAAACCAGTGAAACTACATCATACTCTGGACATGTATGGCACCTAACCCATCAGGAACACAAAGCAGTTCTCAGCTAGTGGAAGTTCATAGGGCTCCAGCCCCCCTGAGACTCTGACATGGAGTCAGCGGTTGCCTAAAAAGGGGAGAAAGGAAGCTGGCTTGTGGTTAGGTGAAATTAGAGTGGAACTGAGACAGAAACGTCATTATTCAGCTCAACCTCTGCCCAAGATCATAGAGCAAAACAATTATAAAAAACAAAGTCAAATACTTTTGTGTTTAAGCTCTGGAGAAAATCCTCTATGAAATGTATGGGGTAGCACTCCTCCGTATATGCAGGCAAACCCAAGATTTGGATGATGTACCTTGGTCTTTTCCCCACAAAGTACTGAGGCTGGAATTTAGGGGGTTAAAGGGGAAGTGTAGGCAATGGGGGGTTGTTACTGACAGATAAGGTCAAGGAACAGATTCCTCTTTCAGATAAACTTGTACGGTTTTCTGGGGCTGACCTACCACATTCCCAAGGTCCTATATGTATGTCTGTCCCTAACATAAGTTTCCTTTGGTTTAGATTTCACCACCAACCAACTTCAAGGTTTCTTTCAGACTGTTTCTCACAAGTCACTCCCCAAGTTGTGTCTGGGGCTCAAGGCCTTTTCTGCTGCCTCAATTCTGACACAGCGGTCGGTGGAAGCAAAGCAAAATGTGATCATGTCATTAGCTGTGACTAAAGGTTTTTGTAAATGGCACAATACATAACAAGTAGCAAGGAATACAACAGTTTATGACATGTTGGTGGGTTGCACAGATGTTCAAAACCGTTAAAATAAAAATACTTCTTTTACACTGTAACTTCCTTTAGTGTGGTAATAGCAGTCCTGCAAAGCCTCAGTGCCAGCAGCTGTGAATGAAGTGTTTTGCCCTCCGTGGCAAAGGGCGCACCTGGGACACTCACCATAAACACCGAGGACAGTGATTCCCACTCTCACTCCCCCGGGGAGTTCCCACTTCTCCATTTCCTGTACCTCTGGTTCCAGTTGTGGGCCCAGCAGAGGTGAAGCTTCCAACCTGGAACATGGGTCTTCCTAAAAGAAATTTGCAACTGCCAATTAGGCCTTTAAGAAAGCAACTGCTGACAAAGTTATAAAAGTCCTAAATTGTGATGCAGATGTCAAATTGTTATTTTTGGTACATCTGTTCTGCAAAACACCCATTTGAAGCAACAGTTACTTTTCTGGTGGCTTGTACCATGCAGACAGAGTTCCCACACTGACTCCAGTAACCTCACACGGGTCGGTTATGCAGGACAGGGAGGTAAAATCAGTCCTGGACTCAGAAGCTTCTCTATGTAACACAAGAGTTAAAAGGAAGAGATACCTGTGGCTTGACACCTATTTTTGAAAAGCTTGTATTCAGAAGATAAACTATTTGGCTTAAGTGATGACTCTCATCATACACTGCAAAATTAAATTACACAAGAGAAATTGTGTCAGGAGTTTTACAGCAAAATCTAACTACATAAAATCAAAAAGACATAACATGAATAAATGTAAATGCTGTCTTGGTAATCTTTGAAGGTTATATTAAATCACTCTCCAAAATTTGAATGTGACCATACGCATTTATACTAAACCTGGCTTTTTAGCAAGTATTGTAATGGTTCTTCTAAATGTTTTCCCAGTGGGACTCTGCAAATGTTTTTCATTTTTTGATAGTAAGCACCATTTTTCAATCTGAGAGCAAAACTAATTCCAGTATCTCTCCAATACATCTCCAGCAATTACTACTTATCAAGCAAATTATCGCAGCCAACCCAATAGCTATCCAGACTATAAAACTGTAAATTAGTAATTATCTAAAAGCAACCAAATAGCTTTCAACCAGCTTTAAATATTATACACTCACAATACAATTAATACCATTTTGTCCCAGATTTTTCTTGGGGTTGTTTATCCAAATCATTCATAAATGACTATATACCATCTTCTTTCCTGTCCTAGGAAAAAGCAAGATTTTGGTAAGTTAGTCACAGAATCATGTTCTCTGAGTTAACATTTGTAGTTTTACTGTAATGTTGTCAATATTGCTTAATCAGAATTCATGGTTAAGAAAAAATTAAAGATAAAATCTGAATTTCAGCACAGGTTGTTTACCATCACAGGCCATTTGCCTTCTCACAGAAAGCCACATTATAATTACAACACATTAATTGCTGTACAGCAGCATTGGTAGAGCTCTTGAAGTGACATGACACAGTAACATGACACAGTGGCATTCACCAAGATGAGAAGGTACTTTCAACAACCAGAATCAGTGTGAAGCCATAGCAGGGGCACGGGGAAGAAAGATTTTCTTGATCAAGTTTTCAAGCTACTCAGTAAAACTTAATGCATGTAAACCACACAAAAAACTGGTAAGAGGGAGAGTATTCACTCATACTTCAGTTCCATGAGGAATTAAGGTGGATGGGGGTAGACTGGCGCTTCCCATCTGACCCTATGGAGAAGGGGACCAGCACCCTTCCATGAGCCACGTTCAAGAACGAGGCCAACCCAGTTGCTCTGCACAAGAACAACACCGAGCAGCCTCGGTGGCAGCACTGGAAGCGCCTCTCTAGCCTTCTCTGGCATCTGGCCTTGCTGACAGGAGTCAGTTATGCACAAAGCAGAGGGTAACAAAGAACACTGTTTAACAACTCACTGTTCAAATCCTCACTGCTGTAGAAAAACACTGCAAAAGCCAGAAAAACCTCCAGCTCCTCCTTTGCTCTATGAAGAGCTGATCTTCACACATCAGGTGCTTGAACTTGCACACCTTGTAAGGCAGAGCAGATTCTCTTCCAAGTACTTCCTGAATACCACAGCAGCAAAGGTCACTGCCCCTGGTAATGCTCCATCCTAGAGTGCACCACTTCAGATTGGTTTCACATGAACACCATATTCAAGTGCCTGCATTAACCTCCCACCCAGTTATAATTCAATTCCAACCACCCATTGTATTTACGTATCTGTTAATTACAATAAAAACGAATAGAAAAGGTAACTTTAAAACCCATGTCTTAGATTAACAGCAATGCTTTGAAAACTTTAACAAACTATTTGTCCTGTAGCTTCAGACTGCACATACAGCTAACAAAAAAACTCACTGAAGAACTGTGGTCAAAACTAATCAATGTTAAAATGAATATTTAAATAATCTAAAATAAAGAAAACAAAAAAACTCCACAATCAAAATCCAAGTTATAATAATTTAAGAAGTTTTTATTGTATTATGAGCTTAAGGTCAAGCGTCAAAAGGAATTTTAAAAAAGCCAGACAGCTTCACAGCTGTCGGGACGGAAGTTGCTGCGATCAGCTGAATAAGCCTGTGCTGTGTTTCAGATCCAGGGTTTCAAGGCAGTGAGAAAAAGCTCCATGCATAACAAAAACATCGACTCTTTGGGTTCTCCTTATTTTAGCCTTCTGTTTCTAAATGAGCCATGCACTTCCCATGCTTTCTAAGCAATACACTTCCAGGACCTTACTGAAAACCCTTGTAAATCTCTCACGTATCCAGAGTAGGAGTAGTTCTGCTGCTACAAATAACACCGAAGAAAGATTTCATACAGAAGCCACTAGAAGAAAGTTACTGAATATTGATACTTTAATATATTGCACAGCTCCCAGGTAATTCTTACAAAAATCAACTCCCAGGGCATCTTTGTCCTGCTGCTAACCTCCTTTTTAAAGCCCCTGTGCTTCCACTCCATTAATGTGCATCCTTCATGTCTGTCTCTTTAAACACTCAGCCCAGTATTAGAGGCTATGGAATTTCTTCTGTTACTTTAAGATACTGAAAATCAAAGTAATTTGAAAAAAAAATCTTCCTAATTCAACCTGTCAGAATTTGATGATTACACTAATTATTTTTTCACATTTACTCTGAATAGACTCTGATTACAGGTTTTTTAAAAAAAACCCTAAACCTACAGAGCAGTTATTTTGTCATCTCACTAACAGGCTTTCAACCCTTTAATGTCCCTAACTGATTACAATTTGAACTGCTGTATAGCTGTATCTTTTATATTAATGAAAAGGTTGCAATAGGGGATATGTATACAAAAATATAAAAGTATACTTTTTAAAAGTTAACAAGCTTTACCATGAAGGTTCTGTGTGTGACCTACTTCCCAGCCTTTCACAGACACCTTATATACTACACTTACGCCTCAAATCATCTCCTTACTGATACTTAGTTTTGTAACAGTTTAAGTTAAATTTGATCCATCTCTTTTGCAGACAGGACTTTGAGCCTCTTGCCAGGTTCTGCAGCCTGTGAGTTGGATCCAGCTGATCCCAACAGCCTCTCTCACATGACTCAGGTCAAGCTTAGGTAACCAACCATCTGCTTAAACAAGTCAGCACCACACGGTGTGCAGCCTGGACTAAACAAGCTATTTCAGGCAAGATACACCAGCTCATGGCTAACAGCCCCTCTTCGACTTCCCTTGATATTCTCTCTGTAAGGAAGAATGGGAGCTCAGAGCAAGGCTGTCAGAATTGCCAGTCCGTATCTGTCCTGAAAAATCGCTGTATGCATGAATTATCTGAAACACTAAACTCCTCACAAAGGCACAGAAAGTCAAAATAAAACTGAATTCTTTATGAATTTCTAGTCATCATCTATTCCCAAGACCAAATTCAACCATAAAAAATAGCAAAACTAATGTTAGATTTATAATTAACAAACTTTAATCTATACAAATAATATTTTATTTCCTCTCCAATTAAAATATATTAATTATCCTTAATAACATTCAGGTTAAATTAATAAGTTTAGTTACAAAACAAAAAGCAACAGAAAGCAGCCTTCTGTTATTTTTATGTGAGAATCAAATACACTGATCAAGGAACATCTTGGTTGCACTTTATTTTAAATATTCATACCATTACATAGCACAGATTTAAAAAAATAGAAAAGGTAGATAATACATTTCTGTGTATGCAAAACTTTTATAACATGAAAAACAATGCTCTGTATATTCTATATTCCAAACCTTAGTGTGTAGAACTCAAAAATATATACAAAGAACATATCAATTTCCACAAAATAAGGAAGTGACATGATCAAGCAGTGATCATAAAACAGTTATACTTAAATACAAAGCTGTAATACTTTTAAAATCAGAAATGGAGGATCCGTTCAGTAAGAAATAGTTTAAGTATTTTAAGGTGACTCTCATTAGAATAGTTCTTGACTTTTTAATTCAAATGCTGCAAACTGACAAAAAAAAATTGAAAGATTTCTAACATTTCTAGTGAATTTTAAAAAAGCATTTTCTAGGAGATAAAGTTTAATCTTCTCCTATGAAAATACAAGATATGAAGCAGTGCAAAGGATTAGCAGATAAATCAGTTAGGATAATGCTGTGTTAAAAAAAAACCAAGAAAAATGTCAAACTGAACATCTTGTTGTGTAGGGGGCAAATTTAAAATGAGCCTCCTCTCATGAAGGCTACAGGATACATAAAATCTCCTTCATTTCTCTTGAGTTCTCTTTTAAAAAATCAATAAAATTAATGTACATTTTATATAAAGATGGATCTTGGTGAAAAACAGATGGCTAAAACCAGTGTACTGAAGCCAATTTATACATCTAAACCAGAAAAATAAATAGGGAGACAGGAATTAAATTAAAACAGATAAACTTACAAAGTTGCAGAAGTAACCATAAGGTGAAATATTACAGCAACAAGTTTATGTGTATTGTCTGAATTATATCACAACCAAAGTTACAGAAAAAAGAGACTATTTTCCATCTTACACAGTATTTTTGAAAAGCTAAAATCTCAGGTGTAATATACATGCATACAATTATATTTTGAATTAACTTATTTAAAAATTTTATATAGGAACAGGCTCTTTGTACAACTCAATTTGCACAAACTTCAGTCATACAGAGTCCTACCAAAGTGAAGAAAAGGAATGATCACATAAATAAAGCTTTACATTACTTGGGCTTTTCCATATCAGGTCTATGAATTGAAGTTACAAAATACACATATTTACCTTTCATACATATTGCTTTTTACATACAAAAAATTCACTTCAGGAAAATAATTTGTAAAGTGTTAAAATGTGTAGTTTGACAGCAGAAAAATCTAAATCCTGCCATATGGCTACATTCTGGAATTAACTGCATTTTTTACATTACGTTACACATTTTTAAAGTTATACAGGACACATTTGCATCCATAGTGCTGTGCATTTCACTAATACATAAAAATTTCCTGTATTTTCGTAATATCTGTACGACACAGAGGGCATTCATTAAGTAATTGAGCACATTCCTTACAGGCAACTAGGTGACCACAGGGAATGAAGACAACTGACACGTCTTTAGCCATACAGATTTTACAGAGCTTTTCTTCCTGCAAACGTCTTAACTTCTCTTCAGTACTGAGGTCTACGGAAAATAGACACATAAAAAGAAGTTAACATACTTAGTACCACTGAATCTCATTCTCTTTTTTTCTCTTTACACACAAGGACAAAGTTTTGTTCATATGATTTAAAGGTCACACTCTTAAAAAGAACAAAAAAAAAAAAATTACAAGAGAGAGGAATCCTAGCTGCAGAATGGAATCCTCTTTTTTTAATTTCCCCTTCTATCTCATTTCTTCTCTCAGGCCAATGCAAGCACGGAGTGCATCTATCCATATTTGTAAGAGATTTAAATACCTACAGAATTTAGGATATGCATATTTCAATCAGGAACCATTCTTTTCACAGACCTCTCACTGACAAGTTCCCCAAAATTTGAGCAGAAGGTGAAAGAAAGGCTCATTACTACTGGTTAAGGAATTTGGATTTTATTTCTTTTTCTGAGATTTCCCAATGAGAAAAATAAGGATGTGACTTCCTTCCCTGCCCCCATTTTCAAAATGCCCATATTTCAAAAAGCTTAAAATTTGTAACACAGAAAGAATCAATTTGGCATTGCACATGAGCTCTTTATTATACATATAATATGCATGTATATATATATATAGATGTATATATATATGCTCTTTATATTATTGTGTTTATAAAACACAAAATTCAGACACCTTCCCCTGCCGCTTAGGGGAAGCTCTGCACAGCCAACCACCAAAATAAGGCCCAGCTGCACTGCAAGTTCTTTTTCCCCCACAATGTCCTATTAACAATCTTATTAAAAGGAGAGGGTTGGTAAGATCTCTGCTTATCATGCCAACCAGATGGTCTTTGCCCTCCCTATGAATTCACCCATATGCTTGTCTTAAATTACTAATCTCCTGAATCAGAACTCCTGGGTTTGGTCTATTTGCAGAGTGCAGCACAAGGGCTTTCTGAGCATGACTTGCATGTCCCAGTAACATTGGAACATAAGTAGCTGAATAGAAACACCATTTAGATGCACACTTGTTCTTACTGCCCAAGAACAAAAATATTTCTACCCCAAGCAAACTTATATACTGCACTGACTTTTTCGTATTGAATACACTGAATATGACCGTGGGTCTATTTCATTTTGCCACATCTATAGTTCTTCTCATAACTATATTCTTGTAGTTACTGTTGCTTTTATTTTTAAATATAATTGTCACAACAATTTTGGCTTTTTTTGTTAACACATACAACCTTTCCCAGAAGCATGCTAGACTGTCAGTGCACACAGTTCTGAGATACCAATACTATTTCTTTTATAATGTTGCTACACTCAAGTATTTTAACACCCTGTTTGTTCGGGGGTTTTTTTAAATGCCCCAAACCAAATGTCTTTAATTTTAAATTACAATATTTTAAGTTTACCATAGGTAAAACTGAGATCAGAAGATAAAA
The DNA here is from genome assembly GCA_013390045.1 of Picathartes gymnocephalus. Lineage (NCBI taxonomy): Eukaryota > Metazoa > Chordata > Aves > Passeriformes > Picathartidae > Picathartes > Picathartes gymnocephalus. The sequence continues at coordinate 38,626 of WEKY01052253.1, read as the reverse complement.
TAAGCAGATAACAATAAAAAAATATTTCACAGACTAAAGAACTGATATGAAAGTACACACAGAGGTTTTGTAATTGAATAAGCTCATCTTGGTCAACTGGGATTTCATTTGGTTCTTCTTCCCTTGTATTTTCCTTATGAACACTTAAGTCTGCTACCAGATCCTCAACAGATGTGTGACTTTCTCCAGTCATCTGCAACCTCTTTTCCATGGTGTTCCTAATCTCAGACAAACTGAAACCCATGGCTATGGCACTTTGTAACAAAGGATTCTGTAAGAGATCATCTAAAACAAGAAATTAAAAACAAAACAGAAACACTTTAAGAAGGATGGATCCGATTATCTGACAGTATTGACTACAGTACTCTAAGACATAATTTACAAACAAATATGTAGCCAAAGGAACCATATTTCCGATTTGAGAATTTTGCTAATTGCAAAGACTGCAGATTTTTCTTCAATCCTAGCTTTCCCAGTCTCCCCTCATCTATTTATATTATAGAAATTCTCCTAGATTGGCAGTTCAAATCAACTACTTCAAATTAAATAACATGTCTCACATAACTATCATCACAAATTTTGTGGCTGAATGTTAAATGAAATTAATCCAAAATTACAAGTCACAATGGATAAGTAACATTACATCAAATTTAATTCAGTTCAGGGAAGAAAAGAAAAATCATACATATGTTGAGAGAAACCAATAAATAATTTGAATTTATAAAATCAAAACACAGCACCACCAACAAGCAAACAGGTCTATCCATGGTAAGACACAGCACTACTTGGGGAAACCATTTTTTAGTCTGTTGGACCTTCCCCTTCCTCTTACTTATCAACATTGTTCAAACAGCAAAATTTTTCAATCTTTAATTTTCAAAAACTAAGGGGTTTTTTTTTTTTGGTTTTTTTTTAAGAAAAGGTTCTTTTACTTTCACTCTTATAAGTGAGCAGTATGGGAGAGATTTCTAAGCAGGTTTTGTGTAACCACTCTTACTAGCAACAGCTTCCATTCCCTGGGATGAAGCTGCTTGATTGGCCTCCTACTACCCCTTTAACTGTCATGTCTTTTTCTTGCTTGGTATTTGTGGAAAGCATTGCAGGAATGTGTAATACTGCAACACGTAACAAACTACTTCAGCTGCTCAGCTTCCTAGTCCTTGCCATTGGACAGACCAACTCTTCCTGCCCCAGGAAAAAGGACTATTTCTGTTCAGTATTCTTTAACATTCATCCCACAGCACTACTGATTCAATACTGATGCACGCTCACTAGCTGTAAGACTGCATCCTATACAAACTTCTTCCATGGTTCGCAACCTTTACTTTACAATATTTACCAAATTATATTTCCTCTAAGAGAAATAAAATACATTCTGCAGTTCTTTAGAAGCAATGAAGCAATGGAAAAATATCATCCAACAATTTGCCTGTCATGCTTTATTTCAAATTAACAATTCCTGTCACTCTACATGCAAATATGTATATTCCAAAATGGTGAGAGGCTGTTTGTTCTAAACACATACCTTTAGGAAGTATTGTCCTTTCATCAGCTTCTGTCTGCAAGTGAAATATAAAGAAACAAAGTTACAACTCTGGAGGAAGTAGAAAGAAATGCATACAGTTACAAAATAAAAAAAATAGCTATTTGCTCTGAAGTTATTTTAGTGCCTAAAACTATTTAATCTGCTCTGAACAAAATGATCAGTATTTTGTTATAATTTTAACCCATCTCTGCAATAATCATACGTACATGATTCTTTGTCTACAAAATAATTCTAAAATATTACCAGTTTTACATTTTAGCGAGTACACGCAAGTTTAACAATACTCTACCAAAAAGAAAAGAAAATGTATCTGCTATTATTCATCACAAACCTTAGGCTCCCAGGCTATAAAACAAATGGCAGTGGTTCAGTATCCAGTATACAACATTCACAAGGTGCCCTGGCTGTGATCCGTAACCCAGCTACAGAGAACTGGGAGATCGGTACACTCTGACTGACAGAACCAAAACATCCTGCAATTTTTTTACTATCTGCCAATGAAAGTAGCAGCAGGTGGATTAAATGATAGGCACATAATTAAAAGGTAACTTCATATTAAAATTATGGTTTTTTCTATTATAACAAAATTATTAATAAGCAAGAAACTTACTGTTGAATCCCTACATCCATTTCTTAAGTGAACATTATTTATAAATTCTATCCCCTTTTCCTTGCTCACAAATCTGCACCTAAAAATAAGAATATTTAGATTTAATAAAACTGTATTAGCAGCAAAAATTTGTTACATAACTATGGAAGCTTTGATAAATTTCCTACATCATACAGCCTGCCTGCTTTTAAAATCTTTAAATGTTTATTCAACATCTGTGATGTCACTCTACTATTTCTAAGAACATCTTAAACCCTTAAGCAGTACTTATCTTTCTCATATTTTTGGTGAAAGAGAAAGAATTGTTGGCCGTGACAACTCATGCCACAGATTTCTAACCATAAAGACTTACTCAACTGAAAAACAAACATTACATTAAAATGCTGGTTCTTTTAGTCTTTCACAATTGAAGCAAACAGTCACTGGTCAGACAGGTGCCTTTCTTTCATTATTTTCCAGCCAGTCTTAGCCACTGGGCAGAGCTCTTCCCTACAAAAGATTTAGGGAATGCCCTAACTCCTTGACAAAAATTCTTCGGCTCCAGCAGTTACTTCACCTTCAGGAACAGACAGCTGCTGTGAGACTGACACACTGCCACTGAGGCTGATGTGTAAACAAAACCCCCAAAAAAGATTGTTTATGGTCCGAGAGGAAGTAATCAAACCTGACATAATTTCAGCAACCTAAACCAAAATCAAACCCATAAAAGAGGAGTGAAATGTAGCAAGAAAACATTCCTTAACTATTCACTGGACCACACTAAAAACTTGGAATCATATCTTCTTTAAGTGGCAGAGGCTAATAATTAAAAACTGCCTGTGCCACTATTAAAAAAGGGGACAGCTAATGCATAAATGCCAATCTCCAGCTTCCAGAGAGCCTTTCACTGCAGAAGAGAAATTTGGCAGTCAATGCATAGAAGACACTGATTTTATCAATGTTATACAAGTAACTAAATCTTTGTATTTGGATGGCTTCCGTCCACATGTGAGAACTACTGAGTCATACTATATTCTTCCTTTCATCAAAACAGATTTTAGACAACACTGGCAGTCTTTCTAAAAACTACTTCTGGTACTACTACTACTACTGCTACTACTATTATCTGCAATCCTTAATCCTTTAAAATTAGAGAGAACTATGTTTTATATTCTATACCACTACTGACTTCTTCAGGTTTGTTTGCTCTATGACATTTTGTATCCTGGTATAAGTTACAAACTTTTACATGTACCAAGCTATTAAAACAACCATTACAATGTAGCACTTGGATAACAAGGAAAAAACCTCAGATACATATTGACAAAACTACACAATTGTTCCTGCTGAGGAAGCAAGCATCAGTTAAATCCAGACACAGATATCTTCCCTTTAATAATGCTACAAATAAGACAACATAAAATTATTTGCATAAATCTAAACAGTGTTAAGCCATAATCAACTTTCTCAAACCTTTATTAGTATTCTCTGTCATTAAAATGCAATATACTGTAAATAAAACTCAGACAGGCACCAAGTCTCTTAGTGTTTTCTAAGAGATACCTTACCCAGGAAACCATTTGGCATGTTGATCCCAAGGGTCTTCATTTTCCTTCCATTCTTGCAATCCTCCACCACAGTGAAAACACACAACGTGATCACCATTACCTGAGGAAACACACAAGAATGAAGTTACATACTTTGTGCAGGCATAATACCAAGTTTTCAACTAAAATGTTATGTTAAGAAAAGAAATATTTCTTTTACTGATTCACAATTTCAACTGAAAATAACTCCATTTTAACAGAGGACAACACACATGATTTGAAACAAATGTTCAGGGGAGAATGGAGCTTAAAGAAACACAAAATAAGAGAAGAAAGTTTTCCTGAATTGTATTTTAGTAAGTAATTATAAAGATAAAAAACAGAAGCTGAAAATAATATTATCAATAATATTATCAAGGACCTCAATCCAATGGTAAACAGGGCCTGAAGATGTCTGCCACAAAGAATGAGAACTGTTTACATGCCTTTGTGGTTCTCCATTTTCCATTAAGATCAACAAGCCCTAATCAGCAATAGCAAAACCAGCTGAGGAGAACTGCATCCTCTCTGCTCTAGCACTGTGATCCAAGACTGCCCCAGAAACCACTTAAATAATGTTTTTATTGGCATGAGAGGAGGTATGGATACTGTTTCCCTAGAAAATTAAGTTCTTCTTAGGCCACAGCGAACAGATTTCACAGAAGTCATGTGAACAGCCCTCAGTGCGATAAGCTGGTGCCCAATTAGTGCAATTCCACAATACAGATCGTTCAGTACCTTAATGAATCCAAGAAGGAATCAATAACATACTTCTACAGGGTACAAATATTGCTCATTTATAACCTATACAGGAATATAGCGAAGACTTCATTTATGGCCACAAGTAAAATAAACAGAATCAGATTTAAAAGTTCTGAGACCTAACAAGAGAGAAGCCAAGTAAGATGAGAGCAAGAAATTATCCCAGATAATCCCCTTTTCCTTGTGACTGAGTAAGAGCAATACCTTGCACTCATACAGTATCTCTCAGTGAGGAATTTCAAAGGTCTTTAATGGTACTGTGCAATTCCATCTAATTGAGAAACCAACGCACAGAGATGGTGTCTTATCCAAATCAAACACTACATGTCCAAGAGTAAAAGCTCTTCCACTGGTACCACTGTCTTCATAAAGTAGGCAGTAGTGGTATTTGCTGGTTTTGGGTGTCCACATGCCATGATAATGCAAACACATGTTAACCAAGTACAATGGAACACAACCTGGATTGTCCTGTTCGCAGGCTTTTGTACAGGCCACAGGCCCACTCCTTACACCTAAGGTCTGTAGGACAGCATTTCTTAAAAAATATTGACTCAAATAATTGTCATTGTGAAAGATGTATTATAAAGGTTTTAACAGGCAAAATAATACTTGGCTGTTTTACTGCTAAGAATAAATTTATGATCAAGTCTATGCTTTGCTTGTAAACATACCTGATACAATGTATTTTACATAAGAACTGTGGAAAGTAGTTTACAGAGTAAAGAGGTTCTGGCAAATTGTTCCATATAAGAATTTTAAAAATTGGGCTTTTTTTTTTCATAACAAGACACTTCCTTGTGTACAATTTCTTTATAAAAGGTATTAGCCATTTCAGGGTCTGGCTTACCTATGCTATAGAATCCAGCTTCTGCAAGTTGCTCCTTGTCAACAGGATATATCCAAGATAAAAATGTTTGTAAACGTTTTCCGTATTTTGCCATAGAGGGATTCCTTGGGTGCTGTGCATTGTTCAGACCACTTATGACAAGCTCAGCAGGAATAGATTCATCTGAAACATTTCCAACATCCCGGCCCAGGACAAAAAGGCATTTAGGAAAATGCCTCTTGTGTTCTGACCAAGCTCTGTCACTGGGTTCCCAGTTCTTCAATTTTCCACCACAACAAAAACATGCCACTTGGTCACCAACACCTATATAATAAAATCCAGCATTAGCCAATTCCTGTGGTGCCAGCTGGCCATTGAGGGGCCAGTTGTGAAAAGACTTCAATCTTGTTTCTTCACTGCTCATAGCAGGGTTTTTAGGATACAAGCTATCTGACATATCCACAACCTGCCTAGTTCTCAAAAGGTAATCTGCCTCCACATCAGGGTCATCGAGAGCACATGGGAGGGCTGAATTGCTGGAACCATTTTCAGTTCTAATCTGGTAGTTCTGGGCAACAGGATCCATGTTATTTTCCAGAAAAGCAGATTCAGTAATAAACTTGCAGTTGGGGGCAAGCTGTTTGTGTCTCTCAACTGCAGAATCCCCAGGCACCCATCTTTCAATAGTTGTATGGCAACTGAAGCACTTCACTTTGTCACCTTCTCCAGTATAAACAAAACCAGCTTGTGCTAGAGCTAACACGGAAATGGGACAGCCCTGTGGAAATCCAACAAAAGTTCCCAGTCGGTTGTGTTCCTGCGCCCATTCCTGGGCACCGTCAGTGTCTGCAGAGGCACAAGCTGCCGAGTTCTGTGGGACATTACACGTCATCTCTTCATAAGCAGGGCTCTCCTCTAGATTTCCTAAACAAAGAATATATGTTTTAATTTACCAGATAGAAGGATAGATCATACCCACATACAACCCTGGAAGCTGGCTAAATTCAACTACCATCCTTTATGTATTAAAACAACAACTCTTCCTCTTCTCCCCCATTTCACCCTTGCCTGCATACCTGCCACACAGAGGCAAACACCAAGGTATTAAAACAAAAATAATAAAAAATGTGTAAAGAAAAGCAGGAAGATCAAGATGTCTTAGAGGCCAATAAACATTTACCTGGAGAACACACAGGTTTATAGCTTTAAAAGTATGTTCTATTTCTTAATAAAGACTGCAAGAATGAAATAAACAAAATTCTTAACTAAAGTTCCAGCCAAAACCCTGACAAAAGGCTTCCAAACCTGAACTACAAAGTTACTAAATTTAAAATACTGATCTGAGCCAGACCATAGTTGCAAGACTTTAGAGCTCAATTCTCAAACACAACTGTATATTATTCTCATATGAATGCCATGATCTCCACGCCCATTACAGGTGGGCAGCAACTGGTAAAACCATCATCAGAAAGAAAAAAGCTTTTTTACTCATGTTATACCGTAAAGACATGCCTCAATTTATATTTTAGCAAAATATCTTGTGAAATAAACTATCAGATACTTCACTGGGGCATTTTACCAAAGTGCTGTGCACTGCGTTTAAGATCAGTGTCTTGGGACTACCCAGCACTAGTGTTCATGTCCAGCATATTCCTTCCACTTTTCCACGCTCTGCCTACACCCTTTATAAAAATTCCTGTGCCTCTGCCATCAACCCAGCTTTTCCTCCCTTCCCTCCCTGAAGGACATTCCTCTTACCACTTGTTGCACATTCCTACTCCTGCCTACACTTTTCCAGGGTGACTACCAAGTACCAGTCCTGCCTCGAGTCCCTGGTGTGCCAGAAGGCTGCTAAGAGCACTCAAACAAGCCCCATCTTTGCTGAAGATGAAACAAAGTAACCTGACTTCAGCAGGTCCTGTGCAAGAACCACAAATTGACAGTCATCACCTTCATCCCAACACGGATGAAGTCAAAGCACAGTAAACATTCCTCTCTCGTCCAGAGAAGTGTAGTGATACTAGTAACTTCAAAAGTCTTGGCTATTGCTGATACATATCTTAAAGTGGTAAATTAAATTATAATGAAACTGCCCAAATAAACTTTTTAGCACAAAGCAGTAATACTTCAGCAATTAGTAAAAAGAAAGGCATATAAGGAAGAACAGAGTATGTACTTAACTGAACAAGTGTCCTTCTCCATTTTCTATAGGAATCCTGAAATATATCTATTTCCAGTCTATATAAGGTAGGCCAGCACACAAAAACACAGCTTCCTCAAGACCTGCCTTAATACTGATTATACATTCTGTAATGTCAACGCAGATATTACAATGATTGCTTCTATAACACCAGATTTAGCTTCTACCCTTCTTTTTTAGGGTTCATAAAGGGGAGGGGGAAATTAAAATGCCTATGTATTGCAGGATTGCTGCATCCTCTGCCAAGAAGACAAAGATAATTAAGCTATAAGCAGGTGGAGAAAACGTGACGTCAGACACCTGGCATGGGTGCTGCATGTCATCACGGATACAAGACGTCTGAGCACCAGCTTGAATTCCTTCTGCCCGTCAGTTCATGACTAACGTAATAACACTAGAAATTACACTGTAGCTTTCTGTTTTAGCTTAGCAAATTCAAAAATAGCACCTGAATAAATGGCATTGACTGACAAACAAATCTGACCTATATGCTTGTTTTGACTTTGAAGGACAAAAAACCCCAAACCAGTAATTACATTTGGTAATATGAAAGTTGTCATAAAACATGTATTTTTTATATACACAGATATATTGAAAGCAATTGTTTTTGTAATGAAATCTTAAAAGCTTTCATGCTTATTTCCTTATAAAACCTTACTTTAAAGCCTCTAGAACTGTTCCTGTAAAGACCTCAAGTGACCTTATGCATCTATCACTACTACACTGCATTAATGAAAGAATTGGTATTACTCAAAACCAGTTAGCTGCATAGTAATTTTCTTATCTGCATGTCCTGTTTCTACAAGAACACAAACAAAGCCTACCTCACATCCTTCAGAGACTCCTTCTCTAAACTGTCCATTGAAAAAACCAAAACAAATGCATATGGCTTTTGCTGCATGAATAGCAGTATATCTCTATTTCTATTGTATTTATCTAGAAATGAGTTCAGAAACAGTGAAAAAAATCTTCCTATATACATTTTTTACATTTTATTTTTTTGTTTTATGTACATTAGTTTTTTCTACAATGCTATGAATACTTCAAAAATCCTCCTGTTAACACACTGACTAAAAAAGAAACTATGCCCTCCCCATGGTGATAATGAAGACATTTACCACATTTGGATTCTCTGAAGTTAAGCAATCCATCTCAATCCTCACAACCAAAACAGTAGGAAAAGCATGTACCAGGAGAGCAATAAGTACTGACACAGAAGGTACAATCACAACCGATCAACTCTTTAATATGAACTAGCTTTTTCAAATTATATAAACCCCATAATTTACTCACAATCACTTGGAGCAGAAAGATTCAACTGTCATTCTAAAAGCCTCTCAAAGCCATGTCTAACTATTGCAATGGCAGAAGCAGGACCAGTCCCTCCCAGGTAGATGCAAGGTTTAACAATGTTCCAGCCACATTATGAAGCCCTTCCCTTACAACAGCCCCTCAAAACATGGCTGTTTTACATTTCCCTGTAGTCTTATCTATGAGAAGCATCTTTATCAACCATTGAGGCAAACTCCTTGCCTGTGTAAGTACTGTTTTATATACATTAGTACTACTTTAAATAAAGTATCATGTTAAATTATTTCTATTTCAAACAACTGCTAAATGCAACTATACAAAGTGTAAAATTACAGCTATCTTAGGAAGAGTATTTCTGCACAGGTTTTTTAGCAGTTGCCTAACTCCAACTAGTTGGAATAATGATTTAGAACAATATCTGGCATCATAACAGCACTCAGATAGATATTAACTGCAGCAGAAAAATTAGTGAGGGTAAGTTTTTGAATAGTTTACAGCTAAGAAACATAAATTCACAAAAATCTGCCAACTAAGATAGGCACACAAGAATTTACAATATATACCAGCAGCCAACCTGACTTCAGAGTACACTCTATGTATACTGAAGTTAATTAAGCCATTTTGCATAGGTTTTAATTAACCACATGTGAATTAAAAGTAGAAGGTCCAGAAATGTCAAAGATCATCTTCACTTATAAAACCCAGATATTTTAACTATTGTTTAAGCATTATGTATCTTCTTATACAGTGAGTAAACAAAGTCTCTTTTAGCCTGAAAAGCTTCCAGAAGCTGAGCCAAGTTTAAGCCTGCTTTAAAACATCTGAAGGCTATTTGCCTCAAGACACCACCCTCCTTCAACCTGAATTACCAATTTATATAGTCTACTGATTATGTTTCAGAAGAAAAAGTAGAGACAAAAATATATAGCAAAAATGTTAACTTATTCAAAATGCAAAATTGTACACTGTGGATCTGCAAAACAAACAGGTTTAATTCAGCTTTAAAAATATTAAATTACCTAAATATTAGGTATTGATTTTATGCAAAAATAGAACATGATCATATTATCTAGATCTGAAAAGCTTCAAAGGAAAAGTATAAAACTCACTTTTCCTTTTCAAGTATATTTTACTAGATATTATTATTTCCATCCTTAACCCTAAACTAGATTGGTATTATAAGGAGTTATATTTAATTCTTTTACATGACTAGCATGGCAGTAACCTCCAAGTCAGAAATGTACTTGCACAGCTTCATGTTCCTGACCAAAGGGTACATCTTAGTGTTTATTGTTGACTGAATTTTGAAATGTGAGTAGTGTACCAAGTAAATATCAAACAGAACATACTGTACCAGCTGACACACAGATTATGCATATGTCACTTCAATGAACTTCAGTTTCTGCCTGCTCAGCTGCAATTAGATCAAGGAAGGTGCATGCTGCTAACTGAAAATGTACTTATAAACGTTAAAATGACCAGAAACACGACATATTTAAACAGTGCTTATAAATTTTAACGTTTTTGTATCTAATTATCAATAGCCATTTTAAAAAAAAGTTCTGATTAAATTCTTTTTAGTTTATTTTAGAAAGAAGGTATGTATCTACGGAATGCCTCCTGACACAGTGCCAAAGCTTACATAACCCCATCAGCTCAGCTTCATTTGTCTGTTCTTCCAACAGGTCCTACTTAGCCTCCCATCAGGGTTTGTTATCACGGGAAGCCAGTCAGCTGCTCAAGGTTATAGTAGGCTGTTACATTCTCCTAATTTTTGACTTCAGTCACAAAGACTTTTACGCTCTCCCCATCTTCAAAATATACATAACCAGGCCAACAGAAACCTGCCATTTTGAGAACTATTTTCACATTGTGTTTTCCTTCATGAAGAAGTCATATGGGTATGGAATAGAGAAATAAAAAATAAACTGCTAAGGGCAGTGAAAAAAAACCTTTTCGTGAACTTGCAAGTTAAATGCTGTATGTATGAGAAGGAAGGAGTAAATACCAACTGCTGTAGAAAAAACTGGCATGCTGTAACCCAAGTAAGATACTGCTCCTGTAGCTAAGAAACAAAAAAAAAAGTTACTGAGTCAACAGGGGTTATTAAAAAGAACAGCCAGTACTAAAAAATGTCTGTTAAAATCTGCAGAGCCCTGAGATGCATTTTTTTTCCTTTGAGTATGAGCTGTGCTTAAGCTTTTACTGCTACATCCTTCTTTTACAAATAATTTAAACTTCTAGTTGAAGAAAAATACAGAAAATGAGGAAGTTTTTCATCAGGGAGATATTATATGAAACTTCAGCTACAGCAAAATGATTCATGCCACAGCAAAACTGCTGAATCTTCTGGATTCTAAGGCAAAGTTGGAGAGGCACTGGACCGGCAGCTCCTGCTTCACCCACTGGTGAGGGCATTCCCTGCCCTGCCAGTGCTCCTGCCCACAGCAGCCATGCTGAACCCAGCGCTCACAGTCACTCGGCTGCAGCCTGAGGCAGAACAGCATCCCGATGCTTTCTGGTGTCACAGCATGAATGTTTCACTATTAAAGAATGAGAAGAATCTGCATATATACATATATATACATTTACATATAAAGTGTGTGTATTTATACACACACATCCCTCATCATCTTGTAAACTTGGAAACCTCTCTTGAATTATCCTCTATACTTGATTTTTAACTTTGTCAGGAAATGGGGATGACCTGGGAGTTAATTCTAATATTTTACCAAAAATGAAGTATGAAAGTTGTACCTGTTGAAAATACTCTTCTTGCCTTTCCATTAAATAAGAAACTCTCCAAATCGTTGAAGGGGAAGGACAATGATCTGCCAGATATGTGCAGCTTTATTTTACATTTTATAATGAGTGACACTCAATTCAAGCTTTGTAGCACGCCTTCTTCATCTTAACAGCCTTTCAGTCTTCACACACAGCTACATTTTTCATGTTTAAAAATCCTGCGGTTTCTAGAGCCTGACTTTAAATAATGATGGTCAGAATATTTTTGATTAGAACTCTACAAAAAAGACTCCATGCTATGAAAAATAAAAAGCAGCAAAGGACTGCACACTGTTAAAGAAAACAATACAAAAGGTACTTACAATACTTTTCCCTAAGGGATTAATATCCAATCAGACCAAGTATAGCAATGGATTAATCAAAGCAGATACTGGTTTCATTGCTATTTTCCACCAATCTTTAGAACAAATTCCAATATTTACATTTCTGTTGGTAGAAAAAAAAAAAAAAAGAGGTTAAGAACCTTCTTTTTCACATAACCTTCAGCATTGTTTATGAAGCCACAACTTCAAAACTATGACCAAAAGAAACCATTTTAAAATTCTCTCCCTCGGCCAAGAAATCCAAATTAAAATATATTCTAAAGCTGAAAGAGTCTGAGGTCAGGGAAAGTTTGAAATGTAGAGGTTTTACTAAACCTAGCAAGGGACATAAATTGAGGATACTGCAGAACATCCAAAGACAACAAAACAAAATCCTGAAATTAAAAACTAGAGGGCAGCAAAAAGGAAAAAGAACATAACAGCAGACAGAATTAAATCCCATGATCCAGACTTCTCTTCTCTCTCCTAGGAAGTTCTGTATCTGATTATAAATTGGATTTCTGGAACTCTTCAGTTCCCTGGAGCTGTACCACCCACCTTGGGAGGACAGCAACAGACAGCAGTCATATCATAGGTACACACAGCCTGCAATGAAATCCATTATTATGCTTCTAAAATTGAGATATGAACACACATTTCCTTACTTTTCTAATAACAAATGCAAGTCTCTCTCATATCAGTGGGAGCAGTCAAAAAAAACCACAACCAACCATCCTCATCAGCATTCTTTTCCTTTTGCTGCTGGTTGCAAAGGGCAAGGTCAGGGGAGGTGCAGAACAATCATTAACTTATTCCTTTGCCCTTCTTGGCCAGTGCTGTAGGTGCCAAGCTTTTCATAAAGGGAAGTAGTTGGGGATTCTTTAAAGGACCACAAAGAAAACTGCAAAGCAATCAAGTAGATAGCAAAAGGAAACAATTAAGAAAAAGAAAAATATCCAAATAAAAATTTAACCAACCAATCCATCACACAAAAACTTCCTTTCTTAGAGACAGGATTTCATTGTTGTCTTCTCTGTTATGTGGTGATTTACTTCAGGATAAACAATGAGTAATTAAGTTAATGTGTATCTTACTGCTCTTTGTCCAGGTATTAGATTTTAAAAAAAGTATTTGTCAAAAAGGTAAAAGAGAGGTTTTTTCATGTAGTTGGTTGACTTTCCTCAAAATTGGTCTACTATAAGACCTTGTAGTTTCTCTATGTTCATTTAGGAAACGAAATTCTTCCAGTTAGCTACATGAAGTATTGCAATTAGAATCGTAATGTAAGAATGTAGCAGTGAAGGGATAACGAAAGTATTGCTGCAAACATGTTTGCATTTTGCAGCAGATGCAGATTAAAATGAGTGCAAAAATTACCCAAACCAAAATGAGTATTTACACCTATTTATAGGGCTTGCAGCAGGAAGGCAGAAGCATCAGACAAGTAGTACAGAAGCAGAAATACGTTTACTGTTAAAGAGAAATATATAAGCATAAGATCATAGTCACTGTGCAAAAGAGAATTGCTTGAACTTAAATTACCACTGAAAAAAATTACTTTGAGTGAACTTCTCCCTATAAAATTCGTAATATCTACTGTAATCCTAACAAAGAAAACCCGAACAACACTGCATTTTTATTAACAAGAAGCAGTTGTAGAAAGTGATGGGCCTAATAAAAATAAAAATAATAAAAGAGTGGACAAGGAGAGATAATATTAAAGTATGTCAAAAGAACCACAAAGAGCACAGAAGCGCTTATTAGCATAGCAAAATTTTCATGCTCTTTTGTAAAGAGCAGCACGGAATGTTCCAGCCGGAGCACTGCGGACCTCGGAGCCGGGGCGCGGCTCGGGACAAGGTCTGGGCTCCGCCGGGGCAGCCCCGGCCCGGCCCGGCCGCTCGCGCAGGCGGCGGCGCGCCCGTTCCCATGGCAACGCCTCGCCGGCCGGACCACCGGCCGGG
>WEKY01052253.1:6387-24503 GCA_013390045.1 Picathartes gymnocephalus | reverse complement strand
GGCAGCGCTCTCCGAGAAGATGGCGGCTCCCGGCAGCCTCAGCGCCGTCCGGGAAGGAGCAGCGCCCGCTGGTGGGCCGGTGAGGGCGCAGCGGGCGGGCTCCCGCCGGCGCAGGGCGGCGCGTGGCGGCAGCGGGCGGGAAGTGCAGAGCGGGCGCTCAGCCCCGCGGCCCCTGAGCCGCCTGGGCCCCTCATGCCTGCTCCTCCTTCCCCTCAGCCCTTTCGGTCCCCACAGTCCCGCTTCTCATCCCCCTCAGCTCCCTCGGTCCTCACAGCCCTGCTCCTCATTTCCCTCATCCCCCTCGGCCCCCTCAGCCTCGCTTCTCAGCTGCCAAAATCCCCTCGGTTTCCTCGGCCCCATTCCTAAGCTCCTTCAGTTTCTCATTCCGCTCAGTGCCTCACTTCCTACCGCTCCCGGCTCCGCGTCGGCCTCGCCTCTCCTCCCTCAGCATCTCCAGCAGCCCGTTCATGTGACACCATCTTCTCGACAGAGTTTCGTGTCTGGAAAATGCTCATCCCAACGCTCTCCTTGATCTCACCTCTTGTCCCCGCACAATTACAGCTTGTTACGATTAAGATCTGTTAAGCTAGATTTTTTTTCCCCCTTGAATTTTCCAAGTCAGACACAAACCTCAGGCTATTTTCTTTCGTAGTTGTAGTCAAAAATTATCTAATCATTCTCATGGCTAAGACTAAGATGGTCTTGGGCATTAAAATATTGCTTTAACATTTTTCTCTTTTTGAAAATCTCAGGTGACCTCATTGTTGACATTTTAACGTAGCCAGGGTACTTGGTTGTATGTAGGGGACCTGCTTCCTGCTATCCCCAGGAAAACTCAGCTACTTGGAATAATGTTCTCGAGCTTTTTTGGTTTTCCCCTTGTGCACATCAACAGTAGCGGACTCACTTTTTTTAGATCATGTATCTCCAAAGACTTGTGGCAGACAGTGTGGACAATTTCAGGAGAAGCAGTGTAACTATACAATGTATTAGAATGTTTGTAGATTCCAGGGCTTACACTGAAAGCCCTTTTGAGTAAGGATTGCTTCTCACTTTATTGTCCAGCACCTACTAAGACCCCAGTTTGTTTCAAAGCTTCTAGTTATTACCAGTAACTATAGTATACAGTACGTAATGAAACGTAACAAACTCACTTTGATTGATTGGAAAAAACGTATAATGATTATTCAGTAATCAACAACAATACTCAATAACTTAGGATGCAATTCCTCATACTGCTTGCTCTTCATTCATAAAAGAATGAACCACAATCTATAACATAGTATTTAGTGATGCAATACAATGGTGATGCTGAGCCTATAAGAAATAAACAGCTCTACTGCAGTAGTGAGTCACATCCATCTAAACTTATCACACATCAGTCCAAAGCCAGATCATTTACTTAAGAATCTTTGGCACGAGTGGTTAACACTGAAACGTGAACATGAATATTTAATCTTCTAAGCCCTTGTCATACCACATTATTAATACATTCATTAGCAGTGATTTTCAAAAAGGCCCTTGCTCTGTCGAGGTTTGATGGTTCTCCAAACGAAGCAGACTGTTTTCAGAGGTCACAAAGTGGTTTTGCAAAGACCCGCTTTCAGGTTTTGATGTCTAAATCAAAAACTATGGTAAAAGTTTAAATCTAAAAGATCTCACTCCTGCAGGAGATTGGATTAGATCGCCTCCCAAAAACTTCTCCACCAAAAAGTATGAGATAAAATAATACTGAAAAAAACAGATCATACCAAAAGTACAGTCTCTTTGAAATTTTCTTTACACAATCATGTTAAAAATTTCAATCAGTTACAACCTGTTTGAGTCAGATAAACATAAACTGGACTTATCACACAGTTCTTTGACACAAACAGTTTAGTCAACAATAGGTCATGAGTCACAGAGGTTCATATGGGAAACTGTGTTTGTTGATATAATCCATAAGAAATTAATGTAATTTATTTCCTACTCATCTCATTGACTTATCAATTGGACCATTAGTACCAGATTAATGAATGGAGTAAAAAAAAAGCTATGCAATCCAGAGCTGGGATTTCAGAGGTGAAGCAAAGAAGAAACTCAAATACTGAAAAATGACAAAATGGCGACTTGACAAGGAACATTTTCTTATTTATATGACAATAGAAAATCGAATAACTAATATGTAAGAGATGTCTGAAAGCTGTCTTTTCCCTTGAATTATATCCAGTGCTTTCACTACCACTGGAAGAAAAGATACAGTCATTTGATAGGAAAGCCATGTATTTGTATGCTGGTCCACAGAAAATCAAATCTAATTCTCTGTTCCAAAACAGTAGGACACTCATCATTCTCACTACATTTTCATGAAGGGAGTAGAAGAGTCTGAAGAGAAGTTTGAGAAAAATAGAGGCATAATTACAGTACAGAAACAGGAAAATCTGAAAAAACCTGATGAGCCTTTTCAACTTCAGCAATGAAATCTTATGCAGGACAAACATTCCTATAACTCCCAAATCCATTGCTGATCAGACAATGCAATAAAATACATTCCCATTAAAACTGAAATCATCAAATAATGGCAACAATACTGAACTTGATAATACATGCCCTGTGGGAAAGTTAGCATGTAAACAGGTAAAAAACAAATCTTCTTTTGATGATTCAGTATGCTGCTGCTGAAACTGTTTCTAAGTTCACTTCAGTGTGATGTCAAATCAGAGACAAACTGTTTACTTTCTTTCACAATCCACTGAGCAGATGAGCTAAAATAAATGCCAAATGAAGTGGAAAATGCAAGTAGTGATTTATCTTAGTTCTGTTTGAACTGATTAATGCAAGAAAAAATTATCTAGAGCTGGGACTTTGGACATATGACTACATACATGGTTTTCTATTTATAATTCCTTCATGCTGGAATATTAGTGCTGGCATACAGGTACTATGTAAGTCTAATATATCAAGTAGAAAAATGGTAAGTTCAAGGCAATGCTTGCCTATTCTCTGCATGCTTCCACATGAATGCCCTGACAGGAGAAAAGAGACAGAGGAGCAAAGAGAAATGCTGCGGTTAACAAACATGTCCCTTTAACTGATCACTTTGGTCATTAATTTTCCCCACATCCTGTTGATGATGTCTAAGAGTTATTATATATGTGGGCAACCCAACATGACCATCCAAATCTTAGCAGAGTAAACTTATTAAATGCTTTATATTGCTGTAGAAGCTTAAAAAATAAATTCTTCACATGTCAAAGGCAGATGTATTTAATTAAGTATCCTCTGACCTTGAACTCACGCAAACTATCAGAAAGATATGCAGCAGCAGAACAGAGAGCAACAGACAAAGTGCCCCAGATTGCTTTCCAGGCTGGGATCAAGAATGAGGAATCACGACTTAGAGTTCCAGAAATAGCTTCTTTGACTCCTAATGAGTCTGCAAACCCCAAGTTTAGGCAGGGGTTCCGAATTTCTCTGACATGATTATCATTAGCCACAGACACACTTTCATATCAACATACTTGGTATTTGGGGTACACAACACAAACAAGGGTGTGGACAGTGTTGGTAAGAGCCTGATTTACCAAATTCAGGTTTTACCTTCCATAATACCATTAGCCCCTCACAATAAACCAGCATGAGGCACCTGTGCCATGGGATAAGTGCCTGCCAACTTTACTTAACAGCCACACCAACAGCTCTGGCAAACTGCAGGTACTGCCCACCCGCTGATAAGTGGTGACTGTTCGCAAATGTTGGCTTCCTACACTTCCTGCGTCACCAGCACCCAGCCAACCGTCCCCAGAGGCTCCGGCAACCTGGAGCTTCTCTGCACACAGGTCAGAGGAGAGGGGCAGAAGGACAAACTGTAAGCACAGGCTGCAGAGCTGCTGAGACACCAGCCCTGGCTCTCCCAACACTGGACAGACTCTGCTGGGGAGCTGAAACAACAAACCCTTCGAGTGTATGATCACAGGCTCATTACACGCTGAAGTTCCCAAAGGGATTTTGTCAGCAGAGCGCAGTAAGTCATCCCATTTTCTGTGGGATATGTGTAATCCAAGAGGTGTCATGATACAGAGTCATCCTGAGAAATATCCAGCTATTAGACCAATGACTGAATGTTGAGCTGTGAGCCCAGGAATGTTGTACAAGTTGTACTCTGCCTTTCTGTATTAGTGGACTTAGAAAGCACTACAAGACTCCAAATTACCCTGCCAGTGATACTGTCACTGCTCAGCTTGCAAAATATGAAAAATTTATATATTTTTCTTTTTTTGTATTTTCGCACTTTACATACCCTTATCTTGAGATTCCAGTAATTCACTTCGACATGGCATTTTCAAGGAAGGTGTATGCACTGGAAGACAAAATGTTGTTTAATTAATTTATTACCTTTTTATTGTGCCATCATTCTTCAGAGCAGGCAAGCAGGAATTGTACATGCAATGGTTCCAGCACAGGCTGGGAGTAAAGGCCATTAGATCAGTTTGTCTTCATTCTTCAAATAAATCCAGCAGTGAGCATCTTACAGACCTCCACTTCAGCATTAACATTTTGCCATTTGGTGACACTCTGATTAGAGAAAGAATTATCCTTTTCCCTGTTTTTGTAGGTTTCTCCGTTGTTCAAAGCTGCTGCTGAAACAGAGATTTTGTGGGGGTCTTTTTGTCTTTCCTTGTTAATGCTAATCAGAAAAAACCAAAGGATTCTTTAGAGCTATACGCTCTGATGGGAGAGAAATACACATTAAAGTACTGAAACATATTGTCAAGCAAATAACTGATCTGCTGCCTACCAAATGCTGTTCCAATCACATTACTCCAGGCATTGCTCCCAGCACCATTTTTAACAAAGCCCCTTCTTCACAGGCATTATGCAGAAGAGTTTAATTAGTCTTTCTGCCTTTCTTCACCAGCAGGTTGCATGAATATATACAGAACCAACAAGTTAAGCCTTGACCAGAAGACTTCGAGGTCAATTGGGTTTGGAAATGGAACCTAAATCTACAGTTTGCTCTAGCAAGTGGTAAGAAAAGCAAACAACTCTGACTGAAACAACGCTGATATTTCTGTGAGCTGAAAACAAGCAAAGCTCTCCAAAATGGTATGATCCTCCACATTCACTGATCTTAATTAAATCTGGGACATTTTATAGCTCGGGATGATGCAGTGACACTGAGTTTAGCTATAAAAAACCCCAAAAGGTGCTGTTTGACAACCACTGTCTGAGAATGTTTCTCATTTCAGTTGTCCAGATGAATGGAAACAGCTGGTATTAGCTAATGTTTAGGATTCTTACTTGCCTAAACAGAATTTACCAAATGGAAATCATCTGAATAATGTGGAATCATGCCTTCTTTGTACTTTTATTTCTTCTGTGTGAGAATTTATGAAATGTCTACAGAAAAAGAACAGGAGCAATAATGAAACAACTACTGATTAAAAAAAAAAGGAATTTAGAACGATTAATTCCTACATAGACATGATACAAAAGCCAAATAATAAAAGACATTGTATTCCAAAAAGTCATTCTTAGTTGTCTGTGCAGAAAAAGTAAAGCACTCAATTGTTTAACCCTCAGAGCAGATAATAAAGTTGTGCCTTATCACATGAATTCCAAGGAGCAGGTTAATACAGAGGAAATGAGCTGTTGGATGTTTTATTTCTTCTGCTTTTGTACATTTCCAGCTCTCCCAATGGAATGCCTGTAGTATTTATTTAGAAAACCAAGAATAAACACATTTGTATAAGATCAAATTACCACATATATTTTTCTAGCTATGTATTTGCTGGATAATGTACTACACTCTTGAAAACCGTGTATTTACTGTTCAGTTAAATAACTTCCCACTGGTATGTAGCTGTTACCATAGTGGTGACACAGGCATTTCCTTTAATGTAGCTGGGACAAAGCCTTAAGAGTACTTCTTTATTCAGGCAGGAAGCACAGTAGGTGACTTAAGACTGTGCTGTGACATATCCTGCCTTTGCAGGCATCATTTTTCCTTCTTTTCAAAATTTTATTTTATTCCATTATTTAAAAAGGTAAATGTCAATCTGTAGAAATAACAGAAGGAAACACAAAACTGTCCTGGCTTTTAACAAGGTTCTCTGACCCATTTATATGAATCTTAGAATGCCCAGGATGCTTTTTCTAGCATCCATGAAAAAAGCCTCATGAAAAGATGAAGAATAAACTATAAAGGCTGTTTTATAGAACTAAAATATAAATCTTATTTTTTAACCTAGGAATTCCTCACAGTTCAGCTAACATCAGGTGATACTGAGAAAGATGTTTCCTTACATAAAGATGTCCACCACAAAAGTAAGAATAAGTCAAAGCTGAAAATTACTTTAGCCAGGAACAAAGACTACTCTGTGTCAAAAATATATTATTCTGAAGAGGAATTGGTACATACTTATTTTAAAAATATTTTGCTTTGCTCACATTACTTTATTAAAATGCATGACTGTCTATGTTTCAGAGCTTATATGTCTCATATATCATGCATATTAATTGAGTATATTTTATATAAATCCTGCCACTAAAAGTTTTGTATAGTACCACAGGAATATTGTGGAATCAGACTCTTCTCAGAGTAGATTTTAGAATTGTTTCTGTCACATGTATTTCTACATTGCATGTACTATCTTTTATACTCAGCCTGTCCCAGTCTGTTACTAATATACTTCAAGAAAGAAGTGGTTTAGATTCCTTAAGTAAACTCAGGATTTAACCTGTTGGTCCTGCAATGACTTGATGGCTTTATTCAACTGCATTTCTCCATGACTGTCTCTTTCTCCTCATACTGAAGGCAAAATCTCACATTTTTACGTTCAGACATTACATAGCTATTCCTATCTTTGCACCTAGTATCTTTTGCTAGATTCTTGTTTTCTGTTTATGTGTCTCTTAGGCTTATCTTCTAAATAAACTTATTGCATTTGCCTATAATATCCTCTCATGTTATTCCTTAGGCCTGCAATTCTGTGGCTCTTATAATCCACATATATGTTTTAAATATATTTAAAAAAATAACCTATCATAAATAGATTAGGCACTCATAAACTGAGTGTATCTTCTATCACACTGCATATGGTATGCCTGGAATGCGATCTGTATCTAATTTAAAATGTAAGTATGACAAGCAGAGAATCTGCCTGCTTTCTTACTTGTGTTAGTGCAGAGTTTAGGGGCTGTAAGGGATCCCCTTGCAGTAGGTGTTGTTCATAGGGCCCAAGAACAACAGCATTCTGCACAACATACAGCTTACAGGAACTGGCTGTGAATAATAGTTGAAAGACCATTCCCTCTCTCAGGCAGAGTTATGTAGATTTGCTGAAACGCTAGACTATCTGATTAGAGCTATTTTGCGAGTGGAAAACACTGTTACACCAAAGGCTTGCAAGCTGTACGTTTCAGTTCAGTGTGGAGAACACAGCACAAGGCAGAGAGCACACCAGTGCTGGCAGTGCTACAGGAACAGGGGCACTGAGGCCTCACCTTTTGGTTTTATTTCAAATTCCCCATTTTCTGAAGTTTCATCGTATTTGTGAAACAATTTACACCACAGTAGAGGAGGAAGCATGTACGAGACTGAGAACGTAGGTGAAATAGACTTGAAAGAGAAATGTCTGGAAAGACTAAAAACATGTGCTGCCTGACCAGCTAAGAATATGTTAACCCTTATATCCCAATTAGCAACTGAAGGGAACACAGAACAACTTGCGGAAACTTAATGGAGATGAGCGACATGTAATAAAATAGGCACACGCATTAGGGGTGACATTCGAAATACGACATCCATACAACTGTTTGTCCTAAGTGCTTGTATCGGAAAAACCATGTAGATGTGTCACAGTAAGTTTTACACAAATCCTTTTTTAACCGTTTATTTGTTAAAAAGATTTACCGTTCTCGCCATTTTTTCGAGCAGGTATCTCGCACCTCCACCGTAGTCGGGGCTGGCGGCGCCCAACGCACATGCACAGGACACCGCGCTCCGCGACTGCAACGCACATGCGCACGGAGCGCCCCGCTGTCCTAACGCACACACGCGGCTCCAAGGCACGCACACGCGGCGCCCCGCGCCCCCGGGCCTTTAGCGCGCACGCGCGCAGGGACCGCGCCCCGCCCCGTCCCGCGGTTCTAACGCACACGCGCGTTCGTAGCACCGCCCCGCGGCCCCCTTGCGCAGGCGCAGTCCGCTCCGCCGCCTCCCCGCACGGCGCGGCCGCGTCCCGCGGTTTCTCGCGGCCCGTCCGTCCCCTCTGACCTGGCGCCGCCGTTGCTCCATCCGGGCCCTCGGCACTACACCGGGAAGATGGCGGCGCTGCTCCCGGCCGAGTGGATAAAGAACTGGGAGAAAGGCGGCAAGAGCGAGTTGTGAGTGCGAGGCCTCGCTGTGGGGACGGATGGGGCGCTATGGCCTGCGGGAGGGAGGCGGGGGCGCCCGGGCCTCGCCGGCCCGGGGAGGCTGGGGGGCGACGGAGAGAACGTCAGTCCGGGCTGCGTTCTTGCTGCTGGGCGTAGGGTAGAAACCGTAATCGGGAGGAGGGCCTGGGCCGCCCTCCCGTCCGGTTCGGCCGGGGGCTGCCGCCCCCCGCCGACGTTCGGCCCCCATGGCTGGGCCCGGCTTTCCCGGCGCCCCTCTGGGTCAGATTTGTCGGGGGTCGGGCTTTTCTTCAGTCGTCCCCCTGGGTAATAAGGACTTTGAAGCGTTACTGTGTCGCTGGCTCTACATTACTGACCTTTCTGGCAGAGGCCTCAGCCCCCGTTCCCACCTTTTTACCGATTCGGAGGGGACTGACCCCGTATGCTTTGACCCAGGCAAAATATGATCAGGTAGTCATACTTGTTCTATTCTACAAAGTAACCTTTGTGCACGGAGGGGTCCGATTGCAGCTTCCCAAATTAATCCAGGTGTGCCAGGAGCTTTCCATTCTGGGCCTGTATCTGTTTTAAGCCATCTTAATGTGGCAGGTTCACCAAATGTTGTGTTTCGGGAGTACAGCTCTTCAGAGGGTGATTCACCAATTTGGCTATTTCATGTTACTCTGTTAGTTTAAACAGGGGTGTTCTCTGCACTAACTTTTTTTTTTTATGTGCTCTTATTTTAACTCTTCCATGTGCTTGTTTTTTGTTGTAAGTAAAAAATCCTGGAGTTTTAAATATGAGTGTTGAATGGATCACTTAGAGAAACACTTCTTGATAACCACTCATTATTTTCTTTTGTTCACGTTTTCTGAAAGGTTGGGCAGCTTTGACAATGAATCTTGTGCATGAAGGAAACGGCAGTGGGTTGGAGATTAAAGAACGTAGAGAATCCCTGCACAAAACACGGTTCTTTCCAGAGCCACCATTTTGTAGTGAAGGGGGCCCCCTTTATAGCCATGTAATTTTTGGTTTGAATTATGCTGGAACCATTAGCGTGTTAGTGTGCAACCTGGCCGTGGTGAGAGATTGTGTGGAGTTTGCAAGAGGACAGACATTTCATAGCTGATCATGTAATGGCAACTGCACTGTTCTCACTGGATTCTCAGCACTCGGGCTTTGTAAGAGGCAACTTACCTCAGCTTTGGACCATGATAAAACCTTTTAGGGTTCTTCGGTCCCTTCAGAGCAGTGCTTCTTAAACGTGGTGGGAAGAAAGTGTTCATCTGCTGTGGGACGAATAAAACAAAATGATTAGCTAGATTCCTGTATTTGCGGTACTTGCATTTCATTTGGAATGCTGCTTTAAATGATGTTCCAGGCATGACTTAAAGAGCAGTTTGCAGATGAGGCTGTATGTTTTAGAAGAAATGTAATTGTGTCTGGATAGCAGTTGTCTGGTTTTGCAGTGGTAGCTTTATAAATCCGAGGAATATGCATGAACTTATTTTCTAGAATCTAAAGTATATACCTCTAGACAATATTTAGAGAACTTTTTAGGAAACCGACTTTGTTGGGAGAGTCTTCAGCGCATAACTTTTTGTTTCTTTTTCCTAAACTTCCTATCTCCTGATTTGCTAGAGGTAAAGAGCGCTAGGATGCTATCATTTCAGAATGAAACACATGAAATGTTTTTAAACATTAAAATAAAAAGGAAATAAATTCAACGACACTACTTATTTTTATTGAACTATTTATCTCATACCAGTATGCCCAAGACTAAAAATTAGGTCTAGGCCTAAGTTCACTCTTGGGCTTTGTGGTTCACAGTTAAGACAATGCATTATAATCATATTAGAAAAGTGAGAAGGGGAAGGATACTGCAGAAGGACAAAACTGGCATTACTAGCAAATTGAAGATTTACAAAAATTTAGAAGGTCTTTTGCAGGCATTTTAAGAGGATAGATTAGTAGAAAAGATTAATTCTTATGGAAAAATTATTACTTGCTGGAGCATGAAATGGCTTACATGATCTGGCTAGATCAGTTGAGGTAGTATTTTGGCAGTAGTTACCTAAATAAAAACACATTTCTGTGTGTGTCTTGGAGGAATATGAAACTATATTGAGAGAAGTAAATGGTTTGTTTTAATTTGGCATTTCAACTTCTGCTGGGATTAATAATGGATGCTTAAGATAATTGCTCTATATTTTCTTTTTTTTTTGAATGGTGTGATATTTTTGATCATGTGATCAACTTGTCATGATTTAACAGTAATATCCAGAAATCAGAAGGTAAGGATTTTTTTGTCTCAGTGTGTCATAATGTTAATTAGTAATGCAGTGAGCGACCATTTGCTTCGAAGACATTGTTCAAAACTGTACAAGCTTTGAATTTAATCAAGTTACTGGTGTGTAATAATTTCCAATAAAAATACATAAATGTGGTAGTTTCAAGTGTATGTATCTGCCAAAACTACATTGGTCAGGATGTAGTTGTTTTACATGTCACTTTTTTATTCAGATCCTTCTTTAAGTACAGTTTACTAAATTATATTCATTTATTTGCTAGTGACAGATGAAGTTGAAGTCTGAGGGTGACTACTTATGGTACTCAGTCTGGACTTGTAGACGTACTTGTGTGTACTGTCTTTGTAGGAAAATTGTTGTGTTTTCCACAAGATGCTGGTCTCTGCAGCCCACATGGACATTCATAGCACACATAGTAACTGGTAGCTTACCTTGTTTTGTGAGAGATTCAACACACCAAGAAGCCTTTAGTAAAGTACCTGCCTGGCAGTTTGTGCAATATGTTAAGCCTCAAGATAAAAGGAAGAAGCTTAATATCCTGTGAATGTGGAATTTTGAGACTCGATCTTTCGGGCACTTCCAGCTTGTTTGTTACTTTAACTCAACACTGTAACATTGCTCATGCAAGTGAAGGGCTGAGAATCAGGAAAGGAGGATTTAGTTGTAGTTGTGCCGTTCTGACTGCAAAATGCAATTGATTGTACTTTATCTCAACTAAAGAATTACCTGCATCAGTTGAATTATGCATATATTTACATACTAGTGGGCACATGCACTTTGTGATAATTACTGCTTTAATCCACGTGTGGGAGTGAAGTGGAGGTTATAGGACGTGGTGTATGAGTTGGGAGGCCTCAGTTCCAGTGCTGCCTCTGCCATGCAGACTTGTTCAAACTGCTTCAGAATTTGTTTTGAGCAAATCTGTCCCATCATAGTCCAAAATAAATTTAATTTTGAAACTGTGGCTTTCAAAAGTGATTGTGTGTTTTTAAAAAAATATTTCTGCCTTCTAGGTTATCCTGTTTTTTAATTGTCTTTTACATACATTACACAGTTTTACTTTCAGATGAAGAGATGTAGGTTGTAGTAGAGCAGAGAAGTTCTCCATCCTAAGCTTGCAGCAATGAGCTACCAGGTCAGAGTAATAAGTGTCAAATGAACACTTACCAGATTGTACCAATATTGATATTTCTATTCTTGTGAAGGTGCAGCTGTTTTGATTTTAATTTGATGCACTCAGCTGAGACTAGATGAACTAGTCTCTCAGCTTGTTACTGAAAAGGAGGGCTTCTGCCTTGTCTTCGGTCACCAGGGTGCCTCTGTGGCCTCCTGGTAAGTGCTTCAACTTGCAGAGGTGGCTGAAAACTTGGTTTTTGGCCAGTTTTCTGCCAGGTTTGTCTGTTGCACTGATGTAACTGATGGGAGGGCTAAAACTGTGTTGCTGAGAAGGGAGGAAGTGTTTGTGAATGTGTCCATTTTCTGCAGCAACAAACCATTAAATCAGTGCATTTGTACTGCCTGGCAGCACCTACAGGAAAGGTAGTCTTCCTTTGAGAGAGAATGCCTCTAGAAAAGAATAGAAGCATAAACAGAAATAATTTTGCTGCCTTTCTTTTCTCTAATTTAGTAATTCAGGGGGTTCTAATTGCAAATATTAAGCATGTTGTTTTGCAGATTCATCTTAGAGTTTCTTACTTTATTGATCAAACAGATATTGTCAGATAATTTTTTTTTGCAATCTGATGTTTCCTTTACTGTTTTTTTTATTTGTATACAGAAGTTAGGAATGAGTGTTTATAGGGTACTTTCTTTATGAAGGAGTAATTAAAAGTTAGGAAAATTGATTTTTATTGAATTGATACACTTTTTGTAAAATACCTATTCTCCTGTTTTGCTGTCTCTATTCTGGTTATTTCCAAATACATTGCATTCTCTTCAGTATCATCTAGGACATCTTAGCCATACCTTTGCTTTTTGCTGAGGTTCTATGTTTCTGCTGATTGTTATGTGTGAAACTCCCTAGTTTCCAGTTGTCTTTAAGGGGTGTCTGTACCTTATATTTGCTAATTATAATCCCTTGACTGCTGGAACAGCTGCTCAGTCCAGCTAGAGAAGTGGTAATCTATATAGGGTGCAAATAGAATGAGTAATGGATTGCTACAGAACTATTTTTTACTGTTATTTTTCATGATAAGCCTCTGTAATAATTGTACATATCTGCCTTATTTGTGTCAGCTTAAAATGGCTCCCACAGCAAACTGTAGTTTTGCCATCTTATGTAGGAATGAGACATAGCTCTGATACGCTCCTCAGTTTTTGCACGTGAAAGGTACTTTGAAAAATACATGAACTTTTGGTTGAAAATGTACAAATGTGACAAAAGTTCTTAAAATATTCCCTGGTGTCAGTTACAATAAAAATAAATCACTACCCTTTTTAAATACTGTCACTTTTAAACATGAAACTGCTTTTGAAACCTGGGGACTGTAGTGGTAGAGGGAAGATCCTTATATCTTGGAAGTATGTCCTTTTCTCAGCTGTCAGTGGAGTGAAGAAGCCTGCTCTTTAAGCATTTATTTTATAACACAGAGAACTATTAATTTATCTCATGTAACAGTCTGCACAGTACTTAGAGTGCTTTTTGCATATGGCTGTTTGGTTGAGGGAGCCCTGGGAGCAACCAGTGACAATGCAACGTGATGGGGTTTTGCTTCCTATAGTGGGTTTTTTTAGGGACTAGAACAAAGAAAAATTCTGTCTTACTCTTGGTAAAACATTGCATAAGGAAATCATGCATGTATTTTAATGTTAAAAGTTTTTTACAAGCAAGAGTTTGAAAACTACCATAGTCATAGTAATTCTATGAGAAGCATTTCCTCACTGGATAATGACAGTAGGTTATTGCTAGTACTTCCATGCCTCCACATTGCCTCATGCTCTTACTTTTCTCAAGGAGGAGTAATGTTAGGAAGAATATTTATATGTGTATGAGATCTATTGGAAGTATTGTGTTTCTTTGCTGTGTAAATTCTCTGAGTTAGGGTTTACTTTGGAAAAATTAAAATGTAGTCATCCATTTAAACTGACCAAATCTAAAGCTGTTTTAGTCAGAGCATCAACCAAAAAAGAACCCCAGAACATTTGTGTGTGTATGCTACTATCTAATGATTTTTTTTTTAAAAAAAAAAATTTATTTTATTTTAGTGTGCAGCTGTGTCGTGCTCTCAGTGAAAACAAAAACCATGATGTGGGTTTCAGAGGTAAGTTGTGTGGTTTGTTGGTTGGCTTTAGTTAAACAAAAAACAAGCCAGGAAATGGTTGATTATGATACCTTTGCATGTATGTGCTTGGAACATCGTGTGTGGCGAGCATTAGTGTGTGCTAAAGGTGAACACTACAAACACAAACTACAAATCCACTAAAGGATTGCTTTCCGACACCTAGAGATTCTTTGCAGTGGCATCATGGCAGCATTGTCCAGTATTTGATCTGTGCTGTGGAAAATGGAATTCCATTTTGCAAACTCAACATATAACTAGATTTTATTTTGAAAGTTAAATATATTAACCCTAATGTGTGCAAGTGTGAAATTATCCTATCTATTTAAAAAATAAATTGTTTGAATTCACCCACAGTGATCTGTAGTTATCACATTACTGAGTACTTGTTTTAAGGCATTAAGATCTATATAACTTGTGATTGAATATAGTTTATTGAGCAAACCATGTGGTAAAAGTGCAAGGTGAAAGCATGGGGTTTTGTTATTTTTCATATAGTAAAACCACAACATTTTTGTGTATTATTTAAGAAGCCTACAGGTTTCTCACAGCTGGTTTTACAACCACCATGTTTAACATTGCAAAGTTTTTCTTAAGTGGAATGCCTCTGTTTAGTGTTTCACCTTATTACAAGTATTTGTAAGGTTGCATTCTTGAGTTATAGGACACTTTCCTTAAAAAAATGAAATAAAAAATAATCCTTATCAAGCAACTTCCTCCAATTAAATTTTACTTTCTTTTAGAGAAATGGCTTTTGAGAGCGTATCTGTGATGAGACATGACTAGGAAAGTACTAGAATGTTTATGTATGTATAATATGATATTTATGTGGATTAGAAGGTAAAAGTGTCTTTGTTAAGCCAACTGTCAAGACCCAAGTTATGCAGGATGGTAATTTTTCTTCCCATTTTACTGTTATCCCATGAACTCTCCAGAGAAAGTGGATCATCACTCACTTTATGCTTGTGTGAAATCTTAGATATTGATGATCAGTTTTAATTTATCAGTGATAACAAAGTAATCCGCTCTATTGTTAAGGGAAGCATATCCCCTTTACTTGTCTGTTGCCTGAAGTCTGCAGCATTACTGTAAAAACTGCTTTAGCAGTTAGACAATGGACTAGCTGATACGTTCCTTAGTCATCTCTTGTCTTTCAACAGATATTCAGCAGGCATTGTATGAGCTTGCTTACCACGTTGTCAGAGGAAACTTAAAGCATGATCAAGCCTCTAATGTTCTTGGTGATGTCATAGTAAGTATATATTTGTAATAATTGCATACCTGCTGAAATCTTTCTTATGAAAGTCCAAATGAAATCCAAGCAGGAGAATATTCAAGAGATTTTTCTTTATCTGTCTTGAAAGTCATTCTTGTCATGTTCTTTTTCTTCATTTTTGTGCACTTGATATATATGTAGACTGGCAGGGTTTCATTTTTTCCCTCTACTTTTCATGGTGAGGAATAGATGTGTTCATTTCAGCATAAATTAAAAATTAAGTCACTTTCTTAAGGGCACTGAAGTTTTTAATAAATGCCAGAAGTAAATGTCACTTGCTCATGCAGCACATCTGTGATGCCATCTACTGGTTTTTATAACAGTGTGGCAATGTGCCTGCCATTTTACTGTTGGGATGTCCAAGTTCTGTGATGGCCTTTGAAATAACACATTAGACTAATTTTTTATTTGAAAAAGGTTTTTCCTAAAATGCTTTGAATAAGTAGAGAAAATAGGGAAAAGAGTAATTTCCTCTAACCTTTCAAGCTTACCAAATACCACTGTTTCTTAAAATAGCAAACTAGGAAAAATACAACCAAAACTCTTTTAGAAATTATTTACTTTTGGTAAGTTGCTGTTTTGACGTGTATGGAACATTAGGAAAAATTGTGTTGCAATAATCTAGTGTAACCTTTTTAGGTTTTTTGAACTTGAGCATTGGTGTTGAGGGAAGGCAAGGCTGTAGGGCACCTTTCTGTAGGTGTGGCACATGAAATGTTGGTTGCTGTAGGAAATCGTAATTTGCTTGGTGCCTGGGAAACTGCAGGTCACTTTCCGGGCTCCTGCTCCTCACACAGGGTGTTCCCTTAGGCTAAAGAGGTGGAGGGACTACCCCGGCGGTTTTGTCCCTGGTCACAAAATAGTTAAATTGCATTTCAAGGTTATGGGGCTTCACTACGTATCAATAATTAGTACAGCACTTATATTAGATATTAGTCAATAATTAAGCATCTTCATTATTAATATGAATTATTGATAATATAAATAATATGCATTACTAATTAATCTGAACTTCATGAAGTGTTTTATATAATGCAAAAATTTTCTAAGCATGCATGTTGGAATTTCTGTATTCATTAAATGGGATCTTGTTGCTTCTTAGGAATTCCGAGAAGACATGCCTTCTATCCTAGCTGATGTGTTCTGCATATTAGGTAAGTGGAGTTTCCTTCCTCTCAGCATTGCAACAGATTTGGAGAAATTTCTTTTCTGTATCTGCTTGTTGACTTCTTCAGGAAATTTCATTAAATCTGTAAAGCATGATTTCTCTTTACAAAGCATGTGTTGATTCTTCCTCAGTGTATCTGTACCTCACTTGTTAATGTCTTTTCATTCTGCTTTGTTCTGTTATAGTTTCCAGAAGTTTGCCTGTTAAAGGCAGTGGAAGTTGATCTGCCAAGAATAGTTAAAGGAGCTAGCTTGTAAGAGTGTTGGATGTTAGCTAATGGAATCAGTGACTTAGTGATGTTATAATTCTTAAATATTTTAAATAAAAGTTGACTTACTGGTAGGTAGATCCTTTCTCCTCAGAATGTGTTCTGTAAATATTTTTGTCTGTACAGTCACTGTTTGTGACATGGAGCTTATGCTAATTGTCCAGAAATCTAAAGGCAAATGGCATTGAGTCACTATCTGCCAGCTGAGCAAGCTTTAAAGATGTGCACGTCCTATTCTGGTGATAACTTCTGGATTTTTATGTTGTAATGTTGATCCAAAGCTGTTGCTCTCATGTATTCCAGCTTTAACTGCCTGCAGTTTGTCTTGTTCCATGTCTGTGTTTTTCAACAAATTTCAGAAAATTCTTTTGCTGGTCTGCTCATCACATATCCTGTGTGTTCTGCATATTGAAGGAGTGAGGCATCTTCTGTGCTGGGGTTGCCTGTGGAGGGAGGCACCTCATTAAGTTTGCATGTGCAGCCTTGGTTTTAATACATCTGAATGATAAATTTTGACTTTGTTTTATTCATACTGTTTCATTCTGTGTACTTGTATCATCATTTTGTAATAACTAGTTCTCATAAGGCAGTATTACGTTGATGTCCTTTTTTAATCTGCATTAGAAGACTTGAATTAGCTGCTTCTTGAACTACTTGAGTAACTGAAACTAGTGTATCCATCTGCCTTTTTCTGTGCATTTTTCTTTTTCCCCTTTCCTTGAAATTAGCGTGTAGCCAAATGCCATACTTTCTCTAGTAGCAGAGAAAAGTATGGCTAAGGAGCTAGGTTTCAAACTTTGGGACAAAGGACGTTTGACAATTTCCTGCTTGTTTCCTCTAACCCCTTTTTTTACTCTAATCAATATTTGCTACTATCCGGATTTTTTTTCCGAATTGTTTGTGTTTCAAGAGATGAGAATTTCGATTTGTCCACTCATCCACATTCTCTGTACAAATTTTTTACTTCAGCTTGTTCTTTGGCTGGGAGTCTTGGCTGCTAAGGTCCAGGCTGATCTGGTTGGTCGGTTGCCTCCACTTCTACCCTGCTGCATCCCTGATTTTAAGTCTCTTTAGGATTTTTTCTCCTATTTTTGTTGCTGATGTTTTCTCTATGGGTCTGATTTTAATGTGGGTATGTGTGGTGGTGGTTTCTTTTCTTTGTTTTTTTTTTTTTGTTAATTGTAATGTCTGCCTTGCATTCTTTTATGGAGTTTTCTACTCCTTTTGCAGCTCCTCACTTCATGTAATGATGTGCTTTTTTATAACTGCTTTAGAAGGTTTGCTTCCCTGGCCAGTGTTCCGTAGCCTGTCTTCCCATAGGAGCCAGTTGCTTTCAGTAGTTGATAATACAGAAGAAATTAATGGTAATACAGAACCATAGCTGATAAAATACTGCAGACAGACAGTAAATGGTAGTTATCTGAAGCCCCAGGGAAAGAGATTAGAATGTTACCTTAAGGCC